>OX104068.1:37871923-37984800 GCA_944474145.2 Dicrocoelium dendriticum
TCGCATTTGTTTTGCAACGCTAATTATCTTCCACTTATCTTTTCCCCTGGCCCCCTCCCTTAGGTACGAGCTGCTGTGTTACGTGCTCAGCGAAATCAATGTTGATTTAATCCTTCTGCTTTTGGACTGAATCCATTTGATAACACCTTCCGAAAACCTACCATGATCTTCCACGCTTACGTTCACTCTGAACAAATCCCCTCATCGAAATCAGCTTCTCATCTTACCGCACACAGCTGAACAGTTGGAACGACGGTTAACTTACTTTACTTTGCGTACAGTTTTCTCTCCCTCCCTGAGAAATACCATGCGTACATACAACATTTCTCAGTACCATACCAAATTATTTCGCATCACCAATTTTCCCATTTTGATCTCCGACAACTGCTGGAGCTATCTTACTATTTCCTCCGAAAATTCTTCTCCTTTTCTGTAAAAAGCATGTATATTCCTGAGGTTATCAGTCACCAGTGAAACTTGTACAATCTGAATCGAACAACGTCGGACGAAAACCTAGCATTTCACATTACTTGTTGGCCAGGATTGGGCCGATCTCCCGAGGCTATGGATAAATGCTTCCGAAAAAATGCAGCACACTCATGCAGTATGAGTTATCACAAACTCACTGGCACATATTACAAGTGCTTGATTCGAATCAGCCAAATGATGGCTATGCGATGGGGAGAGCTTAATATGAAACACAGGCCCCCACAGTACAGTGTTGGAATTGAATCAGCTAAAAGATAGCTGTATGATGGGGAGAGCTTTTCATTGAACACAGGCCCCCACAATACAGTGCTGGAAATAAATCAGATAAAAGATGGCTATACGATGGGGAGAGCTTAATATATATCACAGGCCCCCACTTAACTGTATACATATAACGCCACAATAGCACATGGCCAGATGAGATGTGGAAGAGAAGTGTGGAAGCAGGTCTCCGGGAGACGGTTTCATGATGGGTCGTATTACTCCAATTAAACTGACAGTTTATATATACTTTTATTTTTACTCTCAACTTCTACTACTCTTACTCCTTTACTATTTTTAATTGATTTAGCATTGAATCATTCCTATGTGAACACAATGGATCACTGAATATCCTTCTCCACTACCCGACTTTGTTGTACCACATGATCAGGCTCGTAGTCTGCCTGTGTCTCGCATGTCGAGAAATATATTATTTATTTATTTATATCAAACTGTCTTCCACAGACGTACTGGTGGAAATGCTTGACTCCGAAAAGAATCGATTAGGCCTCTCTGTCTAGTTGAGAATAATTCCTTTCAGCAAGTTGCAGGGTGCCAGAAGCAAAAGCGATTAGACGAAGAGAACCATCATCCATCCGGTTGCAAAGGACAGCGCCTCTTTAGCGTATGGAAGCATCACACTATAGCACTAGAGGCCGGTTCGGATCGAAATGCAAGAGATACGGGAAGGGCTGAGCACTCCTTTTGCTGCTGTGGAGGTTCTTCCTTGATCCGGACTCCGAGTCCAGAACTTTACCTTATGCAACAATGCGTACAAGTGTGCAAATACGGTTGAGGCGTTGGCTAAGAAGCGACGATAGTGAGAAAACATCCCTAAAATGATCGGAGTTAAGCTTCATGCTTTGGTTCAGTTGCCGCAAGGATTAGCTTGACTGTGTCCTCTAACACGTGTAATTCGTCTTTGTCAAAGCGGCAACCCAGGTAAGAAACAGAATCTGCGAAGAACCTACCCTTGGACTTCTTCAGTTTGAGTCCACTCAGTTGTAGGCCTTCGAGCACAGTGGATAGCATTTTTAAGTGTTCAGCATCTGTACGTCCTGTTATCAGAATATCGTCAAGCTAGGCGCAAGTGAAAGGAATATCTTTGATCACGTTGTCAATGATCTTTCAGAATATCGCCGAGGCTAAACCGGTTCGGAAGGGAATACGTTTACACTGAAATAGACTTATCTGGGTGCTTATCGTAGCGCATGAACGCGTGGTGTCGTCTAACACAATTTGTTAGTACGCATGACTAAGGTCGATCTGTGTGAACCCGCTTTCCACCTGCCAACGTAGCATAAAGATCCTCTATCCAAGGTAAAGGATCCTTATCCAGAAGTAAACGACGATTGACAGTTAGTTTATTGTCACCGCAAATAGGTACAGAACCATTCGACTTCAGAACTGAAACTATCGGAGCCTCCCACTCATGGTACTAGACTAGCTCGATTTCTCTTGCTCATTGCAATCTCTTCATCTACTCATCCGCCTTTGAGCACAGGGAATAAGGTAGCGTATGTGCCCTGAAAAAGCAGGGTTGATTTCCGGTCCGTAATTTGATAATAGCCTGATATCTGTTTAATTTTTCCAGTTTATCATGAAAAGCGTCAGGATATATATTGAGCACATAGTCCAACCGCTGGTTAATGGACATGAACTTCACTGTTGTTAGCCTAGTCGTAAGACATTTAATCCAGTCGCGCTTAAGGGGAGGGTATAAGCTGAAAAATCTGAAAAATCGTAATTTTTGGCCATTTTGAAAAACCATACAAATGTCAACTGCAGTCATCCTAGAATATAAATCTGCGAAACATTTTTCTGTTAGCATCTTTTGTAATGCAGTATTTCTGCATTTTGTGAAGCATGTGTGACTTGTTTTTCTATGTCTTCAAGCTCATTATATATGTGTAAATTTTAAAATTTTGCATCTCGGCATGTATACGTCCTAGAAACTTCATTCAAGTTGCATTCGATTCGGCTTTGCAAGGCCTATCTGGTAATTCCGCATTACCTTTCAGTTTAAAAAAAACCATTTTCATTGATTCTTAAAGTGAGAGAAGAGCCATTTGAACCAATCAGCAAGCTCGTCTAATCGGTTGCTAGTAAGCCGCCATCATGGATTTTTCAAAACACAGCACTCGTGTATGTGACGATTTTGTGAGCACATCTTCGCTAATTATGGGAAAACGAAAAGAAAAGGCAGCTTATACACAAAGGAAACGTCGATTTTGTGGCAATCGCTACTCTAAGAAGCAAGAACAAGCTGCTGGAAGTGATGACAATAATGATATTGTGCCCGAAACACAAGATAAGTTTGATGTAAATAAACCTTCGACATCTGCTTTTAGCACCAAACTTGGATCTCCAAATTCACAGTTTGAGATGATACAAATGAGGGGCTAACAGGCTTTCGATTTATTGATGTTAAACTTATTGTTAACTCTGTAAACAGTTTGTTGTGCCCTCAGTGTAGACAGTCTCTGGGCAAGAACGAATCTTATGTGACTGAAAACAGAAGCTCACTGGCCTCAAAGTTCACTTTCCACTGTCAGTTTTAGCATGAAGTGTCATTTATGTCCTCTGCAAAATGTGGGAAGACTTATGAAGTCAATGGAAGGTATCCAGCTGCTCTCTTTGCCATAGGAAGGTATAATAAACATGGCAAGAAATTTCTTGGAAATATGAACACGCCTTCAAATATGCATAAAGGCAGTTGGTCTCTTCATAAGAAGAAGATTCTTCATGTTACACAGGCCATTGCCCTAGAAAGTATGCAGAGAGCTGCAGATGAGATCGAGGAAAAAAAGGAGAAAATATAACAGTCTTGTGATGGCACTTGTCAGAGAAGGGGGTTCCAGAGCAAAGATGGCGTGGTCACAGTTCTCACAGTGGATGGCCATAACTCGAAGGTTCTCGACACCTCACTTTTGTCAAACTATTGCAACGCTTGTGCAAAAAACCAGAGGAATAAAACTGAGGCCGAGTTTCAGGCATGGAAGTGTTCACGTGTATAAGACTGCGACAAGAATCACAGTGGGTCGGCAGGCAGCATGGAGCCAGCTGGAGCACTAGAAATATTCCGCCGAAGTGAGCAATTACATAGACTGCACTATGTTTCTTTTCTTGGAGGTGGTGACAGTAAATCCTATGCATCAGTATCAAATGCAGAATTACCTGTGTATAATGATGTGGACATATCCAAACTTGAGTGTCGTGGGCCCGTGCAGAAGAGAATGGGGCGACACCTGACCAATAAGGTAACTGAGCTGAAAAAAGAAACCTTTATACACAATGGCAAGAGTGTGCAAGGAATCGGTGGGCGAAGTTGTCTGACAAAGAAGGCAATGTTAAACATTCAAGGACAAGAATTCATGCAGCAGCTGCCGGACTTCTGCCAGCTGAACGACGAGCACGGAAAGTAGCGGCTTCAAGAGAGTGTGAAGACATCGAAGATTTCTATCTTGCTGGTGCCCATGAGTAGTCCAGGTTAGTTTTTCTACGTAAAACATATCATTGGACATCACCAAACTTTGTATAAATTACCGATATGCCAGAAAAGTTTAAATGAATCTCATTTTTTCATGTACTTCAACTTTAAAGCCATTTTTCTCAAAACTGCGTTTTTTCACTCTTACGTCAGCGTTCTGAGGTTAATTTCAAAGCTAATGGTCAAAGTCAATAAAATTTGGAGGAGCTGCTCTTCTTTAGTTTCTGCATGGAATAAACTACTTTTAAGTGTCCTACACTTGTGGTCCACTTTTAACCTCAGTTCAGATTTTTATGCAAATCAGAAATCACTATTGGAAGATCTAATTCAGATACAGAGTTGAGTATAGTTTATTCTAAAACTGAACTATATCTAAATAACTGCACAAAATTTTAGCTCTATACATAGAATACTTTTTGATGGGACCCAGAACGCCACAACAACCAATTCGGCATCACTAATTTAGGTACCTTACTAAAATGTGAATAAAAAAATAATAAACACACATCTTTATTTCTCTATCATATATTATTTGCGTGATAAATAATGATATTCCCTGCAAAATTTCATGAAGATCTGACAATATATCTAGACATATATATCGAGCTTTGGAAAACACACAATTTTTGACTTTTTCAGCTTAGACCCTCCCTTTAAGTAAGTGTGAACAGTGCTTCGCCACAACAGATACCTATGAGGTCTACTTTTTCCGTGGTAATTAACACGAACAGTGCATTTTGCAAGAACGTGTCTGCTACCCGGTGTACGTCCGCAAAATTGATTTACAGGGGGAAAACTTGGGTAACCTGTTAACTGATGCAGCACTGATTAGGTAACTAAGGCACCGGTATCTACTTCCGTTTTAATCAACCGGCCTTATGTTTCCAGTTGCACAGTGTAGGGTGTAAGAATGCTACGGATGCTCGACGTTGCGTCCCAAATCATGTTTAGCTGGTTATCTTCGTCCGAAGACTGGACGATCTTCACGGGCTTCTTGGAAAATTGTGATATTTGTGCCAGTTTAGATCGGCGGACTAAGGTCAAATGCCATAATTTTCCACATTGGCTGCAGTTACTCTGCTTATGACGACAATGCTCTACCGAGAAATGCTGATTTCCACATCGGTAACAGCTCAAAGGCAATTCGGATTGTCACGGGGTAACACATTTTAGCTCGATGGCTTGGATTGTATCGGTCTGAGGTTGCTGGGAAAAGTTACTAATTGTTTATGGACATCTTCTAACTACCGAACAATATTGCAAGCCTTCTTCCGGTTCATCAGTATCTCATCTTCCGACAACCGCCTTTCACGAGCCTGTTTTTTACCGACACCGGATATGAAGCAAAGTAAAGCCACCGCGTCTTCGTGGCGGGTGAGGCTTGCTAAATTCTCGCGATGAAATCAATGACACTTTATTCAGGGTTTTGAAGCAAAACCGAGAAGGAATACTGTGCGGTGATGTGTACAGTCGTGAACCCAATGATCCACTGAGGACTTCTAGCGTTATGGACTGTCGTCTTCTCACCGGCATCAAAATGTCTTTGGCCTTCCTCCCCCAGAAATTTTCGCAGCAATTTACTTTTGTAGCTTACTAAGGGTAATGTAATTGGTTGCAAGACGAGTAGTAACTATAAATAATCCCAAAGGGGGCTTCCGGCGGTTCCACGTAGCCGGTATTGGTTCCGCAGAAGGAATATTTCAAAGCAGTGTAGAAAGCTGCAACAACGCGTTTGTTTAACCTCGTCTTCCGGATGTTTATTATGACTGCAGATCGTTAGACGTAACATAACGTGCATGCATAGTATGGCACCGCTTAATGAGAGCTTCCTACATTACGGTGGCTGAAAATGCCGAAACGAAAAGCCAATGAAATAAGGAAGTTAAGGCAATGTCATTGTCAACCAGTCACGTGAGCGCTTGTGTTCAGGATCAGTACTCAACAGCATGCGTGACAGTCGCAATACGAAAAATAGGATATACGAAAATCAAGACACAAAACATTATAGAATGTAAAAACACAAGCAGCACCTGCCTTAGTAACACACTATATTCCAACAGATAAATGGTGCTGGAGCGGGAAGATAAGCGGGAATGGATGAGACAAAGATACTTATAACACCAAGCCGTTGAGGTCGGCTTCTTGCTATGTCAACTACTTGCCAGGTCAACTAGTGTATCCAACCAGAAGTGTTCAACGTCCGTCGGACTCCAGCCTAGCAGCCGGGAGACACCAATCAACATCAGGTTAAAAGGCAGGGACCCCATTGTTCGTGTCCAAGCTATCGCTTAGCCTCCCCTCCTCCTCTTTCATCCACAGCGACGGTGCTCAAACAACCTACGTCGCAGGTGTCAATGGGCTGGCGTGCGCAGCATGTGGCCCATCCATCGGAGCCTCGTAAGTAAAATAGCGGTGCTGATCGGTTCACTCTCTCTTTCGGCACCAAATACATGATGCCGAACACGCTCGTTACTCACGTGGTGCTCCCACCAGAAATGAGCTAAGCAGCAATGGCAGCGATGAACTGGACTCCTTTTGTCTGTTGATCTGATGGGCTAGGTTTTTCAACCGTGCAGGATGGTTGTCTTGAAGGCTGCATTGTAAGCTATGTCTTTCAGAGCGAGAGTGATGTCGCGCTGGCGCCATAGTTGGCGGAGATTGGCAAAAGCACCTCGAGCCTTCGCTATACTGTTCGTGCTCTCATGTTCCATTCCACTGGCCCTGATATAGCTGTCTAGATACTTGAATTTCTCAACTAGTTCTAGCTGGTCACCACCAAGGATCAGTGCTAGGATGGGTCTCTGCCAATCTTGGAAAAGCACTTTGCACTTCGAGGACGCAAACCATGACTCGAAACAACTGACAGTCAGAGCGAATTTTCCCACTGCTACTAGGCATGTTTGAAATCTGTCACCGATGACAGCAATGTCGGCGTACTCCAAGTCAAGTATTTGATCACATGGGGAAAACTCTACGTCTTGCAAGGTAGTGTCCAGTGAACGTTGTCTCGATAACTTCATCAATAGTGAACTTAAAACGGCTGGCACCCTTGTCTCACACTGCTGGAGATTTTGGAAGGCGGCGACTGTTTGGCGTAAGCCATGACTCTGCCCGAACTATGCAAGTAAAGCGTGTCGCTAATGTTCACATATTTTGCTGACGCATTTCCTATGCAGAGAGTCCCAAAGGGCACATTGATCAAAGGGAACTGTGGTGTCGAGGAACAAGAATATGGTAGGTCGCGAAGTATAACGATGCCCAAACAATTGATGTAATGTAAAGATTTGATCAATGCAGCCGGTACTCCGACGAAACCCGGCTTGCTCCCTGCGAACCTGGATCTAAGGAGTGCCGCAAGCCTATGAAGGACGCCAGAGGCGAGTATCTTCGAGGAACTTGTGATCATCGTGATCCCTACCTGATTACCGTATTCGAAACATGAACCTCCTTGTAGAATTGCGATTATTGCGAAGCGGCTCCAGTCTCCAGGTATAGTCTGCTCCCACAGCTTTACAAGTAATCTGTGCAGATCATCTGCAAGAACAGGTCCCTGAATTTGAAGAGAGCTGGAGTAATTCTGACACTCCGGCGGCTTTATTCACTTTCAACATCTGATCTCTCCTTCAGACGCTTCGTTAAGTTATGTCTGAGTCCATCACTAATGTGTTGGTGGATTAAACTGGTCTCAACACCAGAGGGAATTTACCCACATACCACATGAAACGGCGAGGGAATGAAGAGATTCATTGCGCACAGTAAAGTGGAGGACAATAGTAGTGAACTTATGCAGAGTAATCCAGTTAGCTACACAGTAAAGCTTAATTGTCTTAGAATGCAGACTGCTTATATAATTGTCCTGGAAGTCTTGTGCCCGTCTCCTTCAGACGCACAGTCTTTGGTGCACTGCACTCACTAACACATCCTGGTATCCGTGCATCTGTGCAACGGGTCACCGAAGGGTTTGCTTGTCCATACGCAAACAACGCTGTTGGTACCCGGGCTCGCGCCAGTCTTCAATGCCAGTGTTCTAAAATACATCGTCACACCAGCATTCCTCTTGGTCCATTTCCCACCTCGGACTCTCTGTTCTCGTATGTACACTTAGATCTGGTAGGTACCTTGCCTCCTTCATGCGGATTCGTATACATACTTACATGTGTCGATCGCTTCACCAGATGGCCGGAAGCCATTCTCCTAACAGACTGCATAGCAGAAACTGTTATCCGGGCCTTCTTAGATCGGTGGGTCTCGCACTACGGATGCCCATCCACCATTACAACTGACCGAGGAACGCCTTTCGAATCTCCACAATTCCATACGTTCTACAACATTTTAGGCTGTCGCCGCATTCATACCGCAGTGCATCATCCAGCAACCAACGGTTAATTAAACGCTTCCATAGACAACTAAAAGCATGGCTTTGTGCGTTCTCCGACCCTAGCTGGAACGATAACGTTTCGCTCGTACTCTTAAGCATTCGCTGCAGCATCAAAGTTGACGTGCAATGTGCACCAGCAGACCTGGTTTATGGCACAACGCTCAAGTTGCCAAGAGAAAGCGTTTCGCCTCCCGAATCGTCAGGTACGCATACTGTTGTGTCGGAGCCCCGCGACAGCTTCCATCCACCAACGGTAATGAGAACACGAACGACCAGACAGAGATTCAGGGGTTCTTTTACATAGGGAAACAAGTTCGTTAAATAGCATAACGCACAAACATGAAAGCTAACCAGAGTACGGGAAGCGTGCGGACAATTAAAGCCAAGAAGAAGGGAACAAATGAGGAACCAATCAAGTGCACACAAAAGACGTAGGATGAGAGTGATAGTTTCAGAGTATGTCTGCGACCTGAGGGCAAAACAACGACTCCAAATATCCAATAGGGATAGCAAAATGACGCGTTAAAACAAACATCGGTGAACCTTCATGGCAGAATGAAAGTCTGCAGTCATGAACGGCTACACAATCATAGTTGTATTTTTCTTGCACCTCCAACATCGCCTAACTTTACGTCCTCCCTAGCTAAACGCATGCGTTCACTACGCCGGACATCGCCGCGTGAGCAGACTAGAGGTGTGCAAATGCACAACGGACTCTCTACGTGCACTCACGTCTTCCTCCGCACCGACGCAGTGCAGCGCCCTCTCCAGCCTCCCTACACTGGCCCTTTCAGAGTCCTGCAACGGACTCCGAACATTTCACTTTAGACCAGATTGGTCACTGAACCACCGTGTCCATCGACCGCCTCAAAGTGGCTTTCTTTGACGAACCACTTGCAACCCATCCTGATGCTAGCACAAAAGCACCCGTACCTGCGGTGACTTCCCGAGCACTGGATATCCTGAAAGTCTTCGTTCCCTTTGACCCACAACCTACCCCGCCTCAACCCCTGGCAACTGACCGACGCGGTGGACAGGTCAAACGTTCGGTCCGTTTTTCAGATTTTGTAAACGTTTGCTATTTCCATTAACACACCGTTTTCGTCTTTAGTAGTAATCATGCGTCTTGTTCACAAAAGTTTTGCAAAATGGAAAACAAAACCCACACAGTTTGAAAACTTAAAAGGCCTATTTGCTGTTATCTTGCATGCCACGTACCAGCTCCGGCGTCAAGCCACTTCCCCCGACCCTTGCCCACCCCACCCCTGAGTACTACTTTCCAGAAACTCAACCATCGGAAATGCCGAGGCAACCCACAAGTGACTAGCCAACCTTCTGAACGCAACCCCCGCGTGACTCGCCAGTCGACCCACGGCCTACTTCCTCAACCAAGGAACAGTCAGTCGCCCACTGCCGCAGACAGACACGAACTGGTTGGTCCTCAAACTCCTGGCTAAGTGTTGCCGACGAGTTGGCCGGATTTCTTCGTGGGATGAGGACGCCTGGATTTCTTCGTGGGACCAGGACTGTGGACTGGAGTACGGTGGGGGGAAGTGACACCTCTCAAGCGCATCGTCGGGTCTGTAGTGGAGGGAATGTCCTGTCGGTCTTTTTTCTAAACTAGCTAGTTTGTTTACAGTCCTACCAGCCCGCCCCGACGGCCCACTGATGATGCACTCTGGTCCACACGATCATAATAAATAATTAATAACAAAAGCCTGGACCGAGCGAAGTCTGCTACACACCCCATCTTGGAAGCCCTTGTCCAAACCCATGCAACTTTTCGCACCCATCCTCACCATCCGTTCTCCTGCACTAAGAGCTCCATCGAAGGCTTCCGTCCTTCAGCCTTCTAGGGGGAGGTCCTTGTAGTTGACCGGAACACATGCTCTTTCAGTATTTTGCAACATTACATTTTACGGTTGTCTTAACCTTCAAAAGGTCCACTTGTTTTACTGACGGTACATCCCTTGACACAAATCGTTTTGGTGAGTACCTTGCTGCACCATTTCTCGCTCTGTTTGATTCGATTCCTATTTTTGTAGCCTGCACAATATACCTTAAGTTCAGTCGCTTCCAACTTCTATACTGTCCCGTATTAGATACGGCTCTTACATGTCATGGCTTACCGACTAGTATCCCAGGCGCCACTCACCAAACGAATACAATCCAAGAAACCAGTGATGTGGATGAGGCCTCCTGTTGGATAATCAGTTCTGGCAGTCATATAGGGTTTCCTATTGCTGTTTTCTCCATGCAAAGTGACAACAATGTGTGTAAGCGAATAACAACTGCGTTACCTGCTGCTAAATCCCAATTGCATGCGAAACCGCTACCAAAAGCCTCGAACTGTTATGTCCCGCTTAAAGTCTGTTCTGGCCAGTGTCCAAGCTCATCGAGAATATCGATGGATCCCGTCAAATTGATCGATACTAAAAGGACCGTTGACCTATATTTATCGGAAGCGTCATTGGGCGACTCTGAACAATCATTTTGTTTGGATAAACGTACATCCATTGATCCTAAAGTTATGAAAGACGTGCCACCATTGTTGCACCTTACACACGGTGTATTTGGGTACCACGACTTTCCGATTTCATCAACGAACCACATGGATTATGCTGATGGCGGTCTATGGATTAACACCAGCGTGCCTCCAGCGCATATACTGTGGCCTTGTATATCGAGCGCAAGTAAGCGGAGTTTACCCATGGGTGGAAATGACAGCTACCCACTGACTACTATTAATGCGTTACCTAATCGACAGCTTAGTAGTGACATGATGCAGTGGACACAAGTTAACTCTCCAGCGCATATAAGCTATTACAACAATTATGGACTCATTTACTCCAACAAGTTTCTAGATGGCCATAATCGGTTGCCACCCACTCCGCTGTGGCCAACTCCAAATCATTTTCCACCGTTGGCAATACACGCGCTTTTTCAACAATTTCTAACCTGGGTCCAGGCACACGGCATGAAACCTCAGTGTGTACAACACAGTCTAAACAATCTTCCTCATATATCACATCTATCCCAGTATTTTGAAAAACATTCCTACACTTCACTCTAAGACCCACACACTTAGTTCATTTGTTTTGGTGAATAATCCTGATATAATATTTATAACAATCTTGGTGCCATAATGACATGTCTAACAATCAGTTAAATATTTTCGGATATGAAACATACAGGAGAAACCTGCTTAGTCGCCGAGGTGGTGGCTGTGTAATTTATCTGAAAAAAGCGCTTGCAGCAGCAAACTTCGAGAACCCAGTGCTGAACGATGTCCAGGAATCACTATGGCTTACGATATCTGCTAACCAGCAGCAGCTGCTTATGGGATGCATTTACAGCGCGCCAAACTGCAATCAAGAAGACCTAGAACTTTTGAGGCTTGCATTCGAATGCGCCGCTAGCCTGCCATCTATACATCAGATTATTGGAGGTGATTTCAACGTGCCTTCAATTTCATGACCCATGGGAACGGCTCCTTTGAAATGCCAAAATCTTATCCCCTGGATCCAAATAAATGGTTGGCAACAACACGTCTCCCAACCTACAAGAGGTGAAAATAGTCTGGATCTCATTTTTTCACTGAAGAATCAATGTTAACATTCTTGATGAATTTCCGGAGTGCTCAGCACGTGATCAAATGCCGTCTAAGACTAGGCATGGCCGATGTACAGAACACAATGCATTATCGTCCGTTTAGTTCAGTCAACTGGAACACTTTCAAGGACCTGGTTCCTTCGATGTATTGGGATAACTTTGTACTATTATTACCGGCAGTCCAAGCTCGTCGAAGAACAGAGGCATGAAAATCGCAAAACTCTCATTCTAGAAGAGTATAAAGCTCTGAACGGCTCTGGCAAAACAGCTGAGCTAGCCAAACTATTCCGTGCCCGGGGTTCGCTTTGCAGTGACAATCTCAGTTTTATCACCACGCCTGATGGAACATACTACGATGCACCAGGTGATACCTGCGAAGCTTTCAGTGCTTAGTTTGCCGAATCAATGTTCACTGAATCATCAGGATACATCAACATTTATCACGCCGCACAAAAATGAAGTTTTATACACAGTGGAATTCACTATAGCGAAAATCACTGGTCAAGTCGCACGTTTATGCTCCTCAACGTGCGCAGGCCCTGATGGGATCTCCCCTGTTTAATAAAAAGCAGTGGTAGTGCCTTCCTCCTGCTTTTGCTCAATATCCTTACGCTCTCTTTTAACAACGGAGGATACCCTACTCAATGGTAAACTTCTGTCGACATCCCGCGACACAAAATGACGCCGCCCACGAGGCTAAATACTTTCGTCCCATCAATCACACACCCATCGTATCTAGAATAATGAAAAGGATAGTGGAAGATGAATTATTTGTATTCATGAACAAGGCTAACATTATCAGCAATTCGCAACACAGTTTCATGCAAGGTCGATCCTGCGCAACATGCCAGACTGACTTTGTAAACCACATAACGGGTGCCATTGACAACGGAAACAGTGTCGTAATCCTGTTCCTGGATATACAAAAAGCCTTTGATAGAGTGCGTCACAGAAGGTTACTAAAAAACTGAAGGCTATAAGCATTGGAGAACCGATGTTCTCTTGGCTGTCTTCAAATCTAATTGGTAGACAGCAGGTGGTGCGCATAGGCGACCACTTCTCTAAACCAAAAGCAATCACCAGTGGAGTGATTCAAGGGAGTGTTCTTCGTCCTATTCTTTTTATACCATATATTAACGATATATTCCAGAGAATAAGAAACGGTGTTCCATTTATCTTTGCTGATGACATTAAAGATGTCTACTCACAACCACGTGCAAATACCCAGAAGCCGTAGGTCACATTCAGGATGACCTATCTGCCCTTGACTCCGGGTAGCAACTGTGGCAGATGTTATTTGCCATGGACAAGTGCAATATTTTGTCATACAAACGCCAAGTACCGCCATACAGTTTATTACTACAAGACGCATATATCTCCAAATGCAGAGCAGTTCGCGACTCAGGAGTGCGATGTTCGGTCACTTTTAATTTTTCTGTATATTGTGACTTTCTAGTTACCAAAGCTATGAAGACCATCGGTTGCATCGGCCGTCCTTTTTACCTAACGGAATCTCGCATATCGCTTTACGAGACATATTTATTGCCGCGTAGGAAATACTGTTCAGTGTTCCGGTCTAAGCTGCGGAAATCTGACCAGCATGCTCTTAAGAAAGTCCAGAAACGCTTCACGAAAAAGCTAGGTGGAGATTCCTCAAAGTTGACAAAGCGAGAGCGATGTGATAAACTTGGATTTGACCCAGTTTGGTTTCGGATAATGAAGCTGAACCTTTCTTTTCTTTACAGAAACATAAACTGTTAAATTCGCAGTCTTGATGACGATGTTCACATATCTTTAAACAGCAGATATCCAATCCGTAACAAAGACGTAAAGGTCATGATTCCAAAATTTACTACGATAATCAGAGAACATTACTTTCTAACCCACTACTCAAAGATTTTAAACAAACTTTCAAGTAATATTAGAAAAAGCTATACATTGCAATTTTAAGCTTGTGATTAGCAAGCAGTTAACCGTGCAAAAGGTGATTAATATGCTCGGGACATCACAGTCCCTAAATAACGCTTTCGAATCAGTATTAATAGTGCCTGAATAAGTTTTTGAAACACATAACACATAACACTTCGGACAACAGCCCCTTTCATTTCTTTTCATTTTTTTTCGGCCGAAACATCTGTCTTTCGAGTGTGAAGACTTCTGGTTCAGTGGCAGGAAAAACATCAGAACGATTCTGATTAGTTTACGTTACCAACTTGGAATTGCGCTCATATTTATTTCTGCAAAAGTACTAATGCTATGTCATGGAAAGGTTGTGTCATTAGTTACTCTGTTCCTTCTAGGGAACAGCTTCTTGCATCGTCTAGGAATATACAATTTATTTAATTACTTATTTACAATTGTGCCATGGAATCTACCCACACTGCGCTACCATAGCTCTTTGGGAGCCGCTAACATCCGCCTAAAAGCACTGAGGACTGCGGCCATCAAGCTAGCTGTACCACTGTCATAGTTCTTCGAAAGATGCCCCGATGAACAGCAAGTTCCCATTAAGAGAAAGTATGGATTATAACCCCAAATTTTATAAGCGGTAGCGGTTCAGATCCCGCAAACTATTGCCAAGTGGCTCCCCACCCTGTGCTCGCGAAGGTGATGGTAGCGGCAGTCTCTGGGACTCTAATGGACTACCTGGACAAATGCAACATCTTTGCACGGGAGCAGCATGGCTTCCATCAACACCGGTCATGCACCATCAACCTGCTGATTCCAGTAGGTAGTTAGACTGAAGTTGAGGCCATCTGTACGCACTTCTCCAAAACGTTCGATCGCCTGGATCACCGCATTCTACTTCACAGGCTGCAGAACTATGGAATCGGAGATCCAGTGATTGGTTGAATTAACAACTTACTCATAAACGGAAGCTTCAAGTGCGTTATGGAATCACTCTGTAATCCGATTGCTGTGGAATGTAGAGTTTCGCAGGGCTCGGTGCTGGGACCGCGCTTATTCCTGGTGTTTGCCATTGACCTAGCAAGAGTTACCAACACAAATATCCAGATTTTAGCAGACGATGTCAAGATATGGTGGAGAATTAATAACAATGATTATCACGATCTACTACAACCTGACATAGACTTCATTCGTGAATGGTCAACTAGAAACCAGTTTCAGTTGTACACAACTAAATGCAAGCTGATGCATCTGCGTCACCAATCGGTCAGCGTTTACAAGCTTGGAGACCACACTTTGCAGAAGGCCTGCTGGAAGCGTGACTTGGGGGCATTTATACAGGAGGATCTCGGATGCTGAAAACAAGCAGAAAAGTCACCAAAGTACCGGCAATCAACAGTTTGGCCTTCTTCTCGGTAAGTTCAATCGGTTTGAACCCACGATATTCCCGCAAATGCTTAACGCCTAGGTGCCATATGCTATCCATGAGGGGCAGCCGAGACAGAAACCGGATCTCGTTGCCACTGCGACTCCTCAACAAAGGGCAACCAAGAGCGTCAGGGGCCTCGTTCAGCTGCCCTCGCAGCTTAGACCGAATTTAGCAAGAATGTACAGTAGTCGATAGCGACTTGCGATCTCATAATGGTTTACCAGATTCTGAAGAACCCAAACCACATTTGCTGATCGCTGTTGGAATTGAATTACAACACTAACATAAGAGGTTATCTTTTGAAACTGACAATACAGTATAATCGGCTTGAATGTCATATAAATTTCGTTTCTCTCCGCGTGTACCAGCCTTGGAACGCCTTTGCGAATTAAGTAGTCTTTGCTCCCAATCTGGCGATATTTAAAAACGACTTGACCTTACGTTTTCTCAGTTGTATTTCGTTTTATAACTTGTTAGCCAGGAGCAATAAAAGGCAATCAAAAGGTGTGTTTCCAAACCCCAACTAATGGATTTTTGGATACATAGATTTTATACGCGAACATCTCCGCTATGCTAGTTAAGTTTATGGTGAGTCCACTAAAAAGCTTGTCACTTTATCATGAAATTTTATGTGTGCAATAATTTCCGTCCAATGAGAATTGTTAAGCATTGCTTTTTTACCCGTAATACACCATTGTTCCACCCCACATTTTGATTAAACGAACAGTCACCAATTCCGACCGTATTGCTAGTGTTGGCAATAGGTGTCTCACTGACCATGTTCAAACGCAAGAGCATACAGCCAGTGCTTCTGATGCTGCCTGTCACCCGCTAATGCAATGCACAAAAGGTCTTTTTCTCAATATCCATCATCTGGCGAGGTAGAACCCATGCAGCTAGCGTATAAGAATTTGAGAGTAGCAATCTCCCGGCTGTGAAGTTTGTGAAATAGAAGCTACGAATGTGCCGGGATGTGTACGAGGATAAAAGGCCAGAGAGAAAAGTACACGTTTCATCCTGTATTGCCCCAACAACAAGAACAACCTTAACAACCTCATCCTCATCATCCTCATCATCATTCACAACAACAACAGCAACAACAACTGTATGTCTGTAGTTAATGATGTATCTGTAAGCACAATACCTCAACCATGCCTATTTGCACATACCGTCACTGGCACTCGTATGGGTGCAAATATTGAGGGCTCCACGATAATGTATCGAACCTAGTCGGATTGGACTGCGAGTGACAGTCGATGAAGTTAGCACGATGGGGAGGGGGGGCAAAACATCTATGTTCTCCTACTGAATCTTAATATTACCGTTACAGACAAACAAATGAACGAATCTGGCGGTCCAGTTGTGGGATGGTGTCTGAAGCGCCATTCTGTCCTCATCGATTTTGCTCTTGCTCAAAACGTACGCTTCTATTTCCATCCACGGTAGAGAACACTGCAGTTTACCTTTGTTGCTTGAGATTCAGAGCCAATTCAGCACCGGTTTCTTCACCTAGTTGGCGAACAGCAGTAGTAGCTGTGACAGTGGCAAGTGACAAGGCTGAAAACAAAATACTGGGTCATGAAGATTTCATCCGCACGCAGTGAATCACCATGCATAGCTACAATAAGTGAACACAAAAAGCTTTATGTAACTCTGAATCCATTTGGTGCCCAGATAGTCGTCTTGCATTCTGTAACCTACAAGCAACAGTTAGTATGCGGAGAACACATGCACCATTAGTTCTAGTGGAACAAGCGCAAAGATTAAGAGTATAGCTTAAATACAGCTGCAACCGGTCAGGTATATGGTGGTAATGACTAGGTACCTTGTCCTACACCACGAGTCTCACAATCGTCAGTGACATCGGCGGATTAAACCTAAGTAAAAATGTTATGCCAAAGGGTGGTATTGTAAGCTCTTCAATATGGTGAAATGTGTATATTAACCACCTGATGCAGTTCGGACCGATGGCCTGGAGTCCAATTGCATCTGTCCCACTTTGTGTGACCGCTAACATTTACCGTTTCTGCCCTTGTTCTGATACCAATCTAAATTCAAATTTGTGATATGCGAACGGATTAGTTAAAACAGGAAACTTCTTGATCACTAAGCTGTGTAAGCTCTACGCATACAGTAACGTAATTTTGAGTCCAGTTGCAACAGTTTTCCAAGAGGCCAACGCCTAGGGACATATTTATGAAACTCCAGAGCCTGCCTACTAGAAGATCGTCATTATTGGCTTTCTTAGTGAACTAGCTGAATTTGATTCCTTTATTTTCTTGAATCTGGTGATGCATTATCCCTGCGTCAGCAAAGTTCGATAACAGATGGACGCTAAGGTGGTTTTACCTAGAATTAACATAACCCAGGTGAATAGAGTCATTACACGGACGACCTACTTTATGCACCAGTATGTGAAACAGAAAGCGCAGTCCCTGCAGATTTTGTGTAGATTAGTTCTAAGAGAACTTAACCCACCTCGTGACCAATTGTTAGCAACCTCGGGAATCATTTTCAGAGGCCAATAACAGTAAAGATTTCAATTGAGAGCCTTCGAAACCGGACCTACACTCAGGCCACTTTTAATTTGTGTGTGTGAAAAAGAGAGCAGTTATAATTGGCTAGCAGCATAAACTTGACTTTGTAGAAACCCAAATGATATTTCTTTTTATGTATATACATATTTCTTGTTTCTCAATCATACGTTATTAGTTTTGTTATAATACAGCCATTTTTATCTACGTCCGGATCATCACTTGTGTGCACGGTGAATCACAACACGAACCTTAGCTCTCATCGCCTCCTTCGTTATCATGTTTGTAGCTTTCCTCGAATACAGTCTGTTGTGTCCGATCTTCCGGTTTTCTGAGATCCGTACAAGTGTAAGCGTACTAGTACGGACTAGTGTATACTAATCCTACAAAGTAGTGACCCCGATTCGCACGCGCGATACTTCAAAATTTTTTGGTCCTTTAGTTTTCGGTGAGTTCGTTCCAACTGGTACTTTCCTAATCCTTAGTGAAATATTTACCGCTCCATTTTATAAGCTGCACTCCTATTACTCATTTATCATGCTTCATGCTGATGCAAATCCTGAGTCATCCGGTGGCGTGATGATGCTCACTTTAGCTATTCCGGTGTTTATGCCGCATAACCTCAGTCTGGTTTACCATGTTTGAGATAGAATTGGAAAACATTGGGATCACTACCGATCAAGCTAAGTACAACAAACTCGTCCAGCGCATTCCGCGACAAGTGTTGACACTGGTTGAAGATATTCTGCTTCATGAACCGAAAAATGGTAAGCTGGGAACGATGGAACAACTGATCCCAATTGAGTCGCAACTCAGCGTACTTGCTCGATTAGAGCACCTACTTAATGGTGGAAAGTTAGGTGATGGTAAGCCTTCGGACTTGCTCCGCGATATTCAACAAATAACTAGCCCATCACACATGAGTGAAGCGGATTTAACAGAACTGTGGCTCTTACGTCTACCTGATTACCTAATGCTCGTATCGTACCCAGACAAAGCACGTACAGAGCTGTCCATAACCGCGGATGCAGCATTCAAGAGAATCCCTCAGCACACCAAATCATTTGGTAACATATTCGGCACAACCATAGAGGCTAGAAACATTACTTCGAAAGCGCCGGCACAATCAGACCCGCGAGACGAGGTGTTAGGAAGGAATACGCGAGTAGAACAAGCCAGGACCCCATCGCTGCGGCCGGCGATCCAAACTCATCCGCCCTGATTGGGGCGAACAGAAAGCCAACCAGGAGAAGCGGCCAATGAACGTTAGGTCGCAGTTCCTGTATTGGTTGTAAGTTAACCTTTCCAGAGCTTTCCACGGTCGCTTTAAATACTATTCACAAACTTTCCATTTTACCTTTATAATGAACGGTGTGATTTGCTAATTCCTTCCTGTTGCTCTGCTCGTCCGATCCGGTCTTCTCTCTGTCCTGTGGGGGGCCAGCGACTTCGGGTTTGGTTGGGAATCAGGCGTCCATTCAGGCGAGGGATGAACACTTCAGCTGGCGACGGGTTGAACCCTAAGCAAGATTTCCATATCGGCTGACGAGCTCAAAGCCATTCTGCTGCAGCAACAAACACAATTTGAGGCATCCCAACTCAGGCTGATCGAAACTCTTACACGCCAACTCTCAATCCAGACCGGTTCACTGTCTACAACCGTCAAGCAGTCCGCATCTGTAGACGCCATCGCTAACAGCATTACCGAATTTTGGTACGACCCTGATGCTGGCCTCACTTTTGAATCTTGGTTCAAGTGTTATGAAGATGTGTTCCGCGCTGAACTTGGAGATCATGATGACGATTGTGAAGTCCGATTGCTGCTAAGGAAACTTGGAACAGCAGAGCACTCCAGGTATGTCAATTTTATTTTGCCTAAGAACGCTCGAGACTGCACTTTTGAGGAGACTGTCAAATGCTTGGGCCAAATATTTGGAGAGCAGCCATCCATCTTCAACACGCGATATCAATGCCTGAAGATTACCAAGCTGGACGCTGATGACTACGACATTTATGCCGGCAACGTGAATCGCGAGTGCGAAAAATTCGACATCAAACCCATTACGGCAGATCAATTCAAATGCCTGATTTTTATATGTGGCCTACATTCTCCACAGGATGCAGAGATTCGCACCAGGCTGCTGAGTAAACCTGAACAAGACCAGCAAATGACTCTACAGACAATAAGTACTGAATGCCAACGATTGCTGAACCTCAAGCATGACACGCTTATGCTGGAGAAACCACAATCAACTCCAAGTCTTAGTGTATTAAAAACAACCTCAAAGAAACCGCTTCCAAGTGAAACAGGTCATGAAAAGCCCAGAGAGAATCACAAGCCGCCGACTGCCTGTTGGAGATGTGGTGAGTGGCATTTTGTTCGAGTGTTTCCATTCCTGAAACACGTCTGTCACAAGTGTCATAAATGGGGTCATAAGGAAATGCACTGCCGATGCAGACTGCAGTTCAAGCGCGCAAGACACACGCGGCCGAATTCCAGTGTTCCTAAAAGATTCAACAACTGTAGTACGGTTCAAGCGGCCTACTCTGATGAAAATGTGGGTCGCAGAAAGTACATCAGAGTTCACCTGAACGGGCAACAAGTGCGTCTTCAGCTAGATACAGCCTCGGATATCACAATTATCTCCAGCAAAACTTGTCAGTATATTGGTGCTCCGTCCATCATCCGAACGACACATGTTGCACTTAACGCTTCAGGAGGTCAACTTAATCTCAATGGTGAGCTGCAGTGTGAAATGGTTTTTGGCGCTGCTCGGACAAACGGTGTCGTGTACATTACGAGCCAGTCACATTTGAATCCTCTTGGACTCGACTGGATCCACAAGCTCCACCTGTTCGACATCCCCCTGAGTCAAGTCTGCAATACCCTCCGGCTCGGATATACAAGGCCCTCTTCGGAAGGTGACGAAGCAAACAACAACCTGATTGAGCAGCTACGAACGAAATTCCCGTCTGTGTTTTGCAACGACTTGGGAAGATGCACAAAGACCAAAGCAAGCCTTACTCTCAAAGACGGTGCCAAACCCGTATTCCGACCCAAAAGACCGGTACCGTACGCTGCGCTGCCGACTGTTGATGCGGAACTTGATCGTTTGGAGCGGGCAGGCGTCATCCAACCTGTGAACTATTCAGCGTGGGCAGCACCTATTTTTGTCGTCAAGAAGACCAATGGAGCCGTTCGTATCTGTGCTGACTACTCTACGGGATTGAATGCTGCTTTGAAAATGCACCAGTATCCTTTGCCAGTCCCAGAAGATTTATTTGCTAAGCTCAGTGGTGGCGCTTACTTTGCAAAGCAAGATTTATCAGATGCTTATCTTCAAATTGAAGTCGACGATGCTTCAAAGGAATTGCTGGCAATCAATACGCATCGAGGTTTATACCAGTTCAACCGTTTGCCGTTTGGTGTCAAATCACCTCCTGCGATTTTTCAACAAATTATGGATACGATGTTAGCTGGGTTATCAGGAGTCGCAACCTACTTGGACGACATCCTAATCAAAGGGACTACCTTTCGAGAGCTGACGGAAAGACGGGGAGCAATTCTCTACCGCGTTAACGACTACGGTTTCCACTTGAAAGTAGCAAAGTGCAATACCGGCATGAAGGGTGTAAAGTATCTTGGCTTCATCATCGACAAGGATGGCCGTCGTCCGGATCCTAACAACATAAGTGCCATAAAACAGATGCCTCCCCCTGACAACGTGGCGAAGCTCAGATCATTCTTGGGGTTGATCAGTCATTACAGCTCTTTTGTGCCCGAAATGCATCGGCTACTAGGACCGCTCAATGAACTTCTGGTAAAGGATCGCAAATTTGTATGGCCTCATGAATGTTAAGCCGCATTTGATAATGTCAAGTCTATATTGTGTTCTGACCTATTGCTAACGCGTCTCAATCCCGAGCTGGAGATCATAGTTGCTGCTGACGCGTCAGACTACGGAATTGGAGCAGTCATATCCCACATTTTCCCGAATGGTTCGGAGAAAGCTGTGGCACATGCAGCCAGATCACTCACCCAGCGGAACGGAACTATGGACAGATCGAGAAAGAAGCTTTGGCTATAGTGTTTGCAGTCAAGCGATTTCACGAAATGCTCTATGGACGAAAATTCACGCTGTTCACTGACCACAAACCCTTGGTCGCAACCTTTGAATCAAAGAAAGGCTTTCCAGTCTGCACGGCCAGTCGTCTCCAACGCTGGGCAACTGTTCTACTTGGTTACGATTTCGTCGTCAAATATCAATCTACACACAACATTGGTCAAGCAGATGCATTATCTCGTTTAATTGGTACACAGCATCAAGAACCAGAGAATTTGCCCAAATCTCCGTAGAACTCCAAGTACATCAAGTTGTGTCTGACATTTTCGGTGCCTTACCAGTAACGTTCGAAATGGTGCAGGAAGCGACCCATCATGATTTTATCCTACAACAAGTGATCGATTTCCACCTCAATGGCTGGCCTAAGACAGTTGCATCGCCGGAGCTTCAACAGTTCCACCAACGGAAGGAAGCACTATCAGTCTTCAGAAATTGCCTGCTGTTCTCAGATCGCGTCGTCATTCCTCGTATCCTTCAAGAGAGAGTCCTCCGACAATTTCATACTGGCCACTCAGGAATGACTCGCATGAAATCGCTGGTACGAAAGTATGTGTGGATTTTCTTTCGTCGCAATCAGCCGACAATTCAGATGTCGACCAGCTGTCCGGAAAAGCACCAGACGACCGTTTCGCCCTATTGGGGCTCATCAGTGGTGCGCATCCTTCGGTCCTCTGCGGAGGATCGAACCCATGACTGCTAGTGGCTCTTGCCAACTGGCCCGCAGCTTATGCAACTGCGCCATGGAAGACGGTATCTGACTATCGTGAATTGTTAGCTAAATGCGAAGCTATGTGTATTGGCCCTATATGGATTCCCAGATGGAGAATGTAACCAAGAATTGTCCCCGGTGTGCCAGTGTATCTAAACAGCCAAGGAAGACGAAATTGCAATCCTGGCCAATACCAACGGAACCATGGTCAAGGGTGCACGTCGACTTTGCAGGTCCAATTGACGGTCATCAATTTCTCATCGTTGTCGATGCCCACAGTAAATGGCCGGAGGTGATTCCAATGGTGAGAACCACCGTAGCAGCCACCGTCTCCGCTCTCCGACAGATAGTTTCTCGTTTCGGTGTTCCCCACACCTTGGTTTCGGACAACGGCACACAATTTACCTCATCTAAATTTGTCGTCTTCTGTCGTAGAAACGCGATCGTCCACGTAAGGTCTCCACCTTTCCACCCAAAATTGAATAGGCAAGCGGAACGCTTTGTGGATACATTCGAAACAGCTTTGCTAAAAATGTCTGGGGAAGATACCTTGGAGGAGATCCTTGACACATTTCTTCTGACGTATTGCACAACTCCGAATCCGCAGACACCGAACGCCCTATCACCGGCCGAAACTTTGTTTCAAAGGAAAATCCGTGTGCCGCATGATGCCGTCAGACCCAGGAAGGATCGGTTACTGTCCCGCAACTATCAGATGGAGCGACAATTCAACATCCGACACGGTGCTCGGAAGTGAACCTTTAATGTTGGTCAACAAGTTCTGGCGGGAGATTATCGCATCCACTATCCTAAATGGACTATGGGCCATGTGCTATACAAACGTGGTAACATGGTCTACAGTATCCAGGTTGGGACGGAAATTTGGGTAAGACATGCCAATCAGCTGCTAGAGGCAGGGACTAGCGAACAAGTGCAAAACAAGAACCAGCAGCGCAGTTACCTCTGGACCTACTGGTCAACGCGGGTGAAGCGAAGACCCCAACATGCCCCAACACAGCAAGCACAACATTCGCCCCGAAACCTAGCAGCACAGAGGCCAAAGCGGCGACTCAATATCGTGTCACGCATGCAAGTCAACCCCAAGCTGAAATCGTACAACACAGCTCAAAGGTGGGAAGTGTTAGGAAGGAATACGCGAGTAGAACAAGCCAGGACCCCATCGCTGCGGCCGGCGATCCAAACTCATCCGCCCTGATTGGGGCGAACAGAAAGCCAACCAGGAGAAGCGGCCAATGAACGTTAGGTCGCAGTTCCTGTATTGGTTGTAAGTTAACCTTTCCAGAGCTTTCCACGGTCGCTTTAAATACTATTCACAAACTTTCCATTTTACCTTTATAATGAACGGTGTGATTTGCTAATTCATTCCTGTTGCTCTGCTCGTCCGATCCGGTCTTCTCTCTGTCCTGTGGGGGGCCAGCGACTTCGGGTTTGGTTGGGAATCAGGCGTCCATTCAGGCGAGGGACGAGCACTTCACGAGGTGATAGCCGCGCTTCACTGTGAATTAGTTGCGATGCAGTTAGACAGACAGTACCTAATGAGATCGCACGCCGACCAAGATTTAGCCGATTTTCATCACGGCACGTATCAGTCCCGATCTCCACGGTACAGATGCAGAACGGCACGCGGACACAGTCCATCACCCTCTCGCAGCCGAGCCTTTAACGGCAATTTAATG
This sequence comes from Dicrocoelium dendriticum, assembly GCA_944474145.2. Lineage (NCBI taxonomy): Eukaryota > Metazoa > Platyhelminthes > Trematoda > Plagiorchiida > Dicrocoeliidae > Dicrocoelium > Dicrocoelium dendriticum. Next base: position 37,896,555 of record OX104068.1, read on the forward strand.
AACGACTTAGGTTGTTTTCGTCGTCAGTATAGGGACAACGGTCGATGTTGCCATTCACATTTCGTCAAAGGTAGTTTAGTCGTGCAGGGAAGGTGGTTCTCCGGCACGTGAACGCGGCGCATGAGTCCGACAGCGACGAAACAGACAGTCTGTTTTACTTCACGGATAGGCGCTCCCGCCTTACTTCCCTTATCGACACAGCAACAGAAGTGAGCGTCATACCTACCAGCGATCAAAGGAAGCACTCGGAGTCCACATAAAACCGACGGGCAGTCATTAACTCGAAGATACCATCAAACGGTCAGCGTATGCTAAACCCAGACATCAAGTCGCCGCAGCGATTCTCACTGGATCTTCACGGTTGTGCCAATACCTTTCGTAATTATCGGCATCGATTATTTTGCCATTTCTGATTGCTTGCCGAGGCGGGTTGCTAAAGACTTTAAATATCCACACAAAACTAGGTGTCGATGGTGTCCTTTCATATGCCCCGAAAATCAGCCCTGTTTTTCGGATCGCAGACGCATCGTCCGACTAAATGTGCCTCTTCTCCGAATACCTGCTACTGGTTCAACTAGCTGGAGAGTTTCCACCAGTCAAAGCAGAAGTCACTCACCATATTGTCCCGCGCGGTCAACCAGCTAGTGCACGACCAAGATGGCTTGCTTCGGACAAACTGCATGCAGCACCAGCTGAATTGGACCACATAATTCAGCTCGGTATCGTCAGACAGTCCAACAGCCTATGGGCGTCGCCTCTCCACATGGTTCCGAGGAAGGTCATAGAGGGCCAGCGTCCTTGCGGCGACTATCTAACTTTGGATACGGTTACCAGCCCCAATCACTATCCGATCCCACACACCTTGGATCCAATCGCCAGTCTGGCAGGTAAAAAGCGCTTTAGCAAAATCGACTTGGTACTCGCATACAACCAATGGAACAATGGAACAAGAGTATAATACGGATAAAAATCCAAGGCTTGACACTTCCAGTGGGATGGTTTGTGGGAATAAAGTTAGTACAAATTACACGAAAGTGAAAAACACATCTGTGGACTCACCATATTATCCACGTTAACACATAGGTATATCCGTCTGTTGGAGGAGTAAGAAAAATACAGGTATGCTTGTGTAGCTGTTCATGACTGCAGACTTTCCTTCTGCCATGGAGGTTCACCGATGTTTGTTTTAACGCATCATTTTGCTAGCCCTATTAGATATTTGGAGTCGTTGTTTTGCCTTCAGATAGCAGGCATACTCTGATACTATCACTCTCATCCTATGTCCTTTGTGTGCACTTGATTGTTTCCTCATCTGTTCCGTTCTTCTTGGCTTTAATTCTCCGCATGCTTCTCGTACTCTGGTTGGCTTTCATGTTTGTGCGTTATGCTATTCAACGAACTTGTTTCCCTATGTAAAAGAACCCTTGAATCTCTGTCCCTTGTCGTTCATGTTCTCACTACCGTTAGTGGGTGAAAAGTAGTCGTGCGTGCCCCGATACAACACAGTCTAACTCGATTTCGTGAGTTTGGTGAGCACAATGCTTGTCTGCGTCTTGTCATCACTCAATGAACAAAAATCGGGTCAAGTAATGTAAATGATCTAAAGCACCTTCGAGTCGTTTTTAAAAAATATGTAGCGTGGGCGCTGAAATGATGAAAGTCGAAAGAGCGTTCCGCGGTTGACAAACTAGCAGGGAACAGTAATTCCGGCGGCACTGCAGCCGACTGTAATGGGTAGCAGGTTTCAATTTATAACCTCTCAATTCTGTGTTGCACCCAAGCTTCAAGTGGTGGCGTCAAACGTGGCCGGGGGTTTACAAAATCTGGAAGGTCAGGATAAGATCATCTCGTAGACGGTGATACTTTCCGCTGTATACGCCCAGGGCTTTCAATCGCCAATGGTATTGCAGGTGGGACAAATCCTTCACAGTTTCTGTTGTCCGTCGTTGTGCGGTATCCAGTGAAACCAGGTCGCGTTTTAACCAGGGTTGCCAAGCCTGGATCGCGTACTCTACACGGAGGCACACATACGCATTTGGGGGAAGATGGAGGGATCGAACCTCCAGAACGCACTTAGTAACATACCAACGGGTTGGTTCGCAGTTTTGCACGCTTTCAAGAACTGCGCCGAACAGCCGAGGTCGTCTTGGATTACCTCCTCAAAGTCTTGCTCTTGTGAGGTCATGTGCAGCATATCTTGTCCAAGCTTATATGCGTACATGGGCTTGTGACGGACATGCACGGTTTTGCACTTGTCCGTGTTAAACGAAAGTAGATTTAACTTTGACCATTCAAAAGCGCAGTGTAAGTCTCGTTGCAACATATCGTGATTTTCTGACAGTTTATTGCACGCCATATCTTGTTGTCATCAGCAAAAGCAGGAAATTTCACTTGATGACACTCACAAGGTCGTTACTGAAGGACAAGTATAACCGCAGCCCCAACACCGACCGTTGTGGAACATCGCAGTCCACATCAATTGGATCAGAAAATAAACCTTGAACTCGAACCTGAAGGCGCCGCTGAAAGTGGAAGTTTCCAATCCATCCATGGACAGAGCTTCCAAATCCGCATGCTTGCAACTTTTAGAAAAAATACGATGATCTATGCGGTCGAATGCTTTGGAAAAGTCTGCGCAGATGTCAACAATGGTGGTCCCACTGTCGGCTGTCTCGGTCCAGCTGCCACGGGTAAGCAGTAGATTGGTGGTACATGACCAATGCTGACGGAATCCGTGTTGCTCCAGTGCGATGACGTTAGACCTTTCAAAGTAACCCATTACAGCCTCAGCTATGATCGATTCCATCAACTTAGAGAGCACCGGGAGGAGAGTCACTGGACGATAGTTGGCTAGCTCTGAACGGCTACCACTTTTGAAAATCGGGGTTATGATTTATTGCTTCCACATGTTAGGGATCTTCTGTTCGTCTAGGCATCTCTGGAAAAATCTCGTTAGTGGTTCATCTGTCTTCGTAGGTGCCACCTGCTGTGCTTTCGAGGGAAGGTTGTCAATTCCGGGGGAACTGTGGGTGCGCAACGATAGCAGCTTCCTCAAAATGTTTGCGGAACTAAACGAAGCGGACATCGCTAAAACTGCCTAGATGACTCCATTTGGTTTGTTTGGGTTGCTGCGCATGCCGTTCCGTCTAAGGAATGTCGCACAAACATTTCATAGCTTCCTCGATCTCGACGACATCTTAATCGCGAGTTCTTCATGAGAGGAGCACTTACGCCACGTACGAACACCTTTTTTCGTTTATCACAACACAGGGTAACGATCAACGCAGAAAAATGTTCGTTTAGTGTCGATTCGGCTACTTTTCTCTGTCATCCTATCATTCATTCGGGCGTCGTGCCACTACAAGATAAAATTAAGGCTAACAGCGACTGTCCCGTGCAACAACTAAAAGGCTTCGACGGCCTGGTCAAATTTTATCACCGTACCATACCCAGTTGCGCTTCGCTGGTGCAGCCTCACAAGGAACTTCTCCTCGGAGACAATCCGTTCTGTCCGACCTTCCGGTTTCCTGGTATCCGCACTAGTGCAAGCGTGCTATCTCGGACTAATATATACTAGTCCTGCAACCTGCATATGTTCATTATTAGCTTCTTTCCTACAAAACCGCAAGATTTCAACATCATTTTCACAGAGGCAAGAAGGCTACCGAATCTTGATCAGATGCGTACAGATGCATAAGTGTATCAGCATTAGTGATCAGCGTGTCTACCCTGCTCAAAGGGAAGGGACACAACAACGGTTGCTTGAAAATAACGTGGATCAGCACCACAAATTACCGGGAAAGTGACAGAAGCCACCGTAAGATGCGAAGTAAAATCCTGTCAACGGTGACCTAAGGTATAACTACCATGACTTTTAAGCACATAATGAAGATATAAAAAATTCAAATCCTGCCGTGACCTGCTTCAACTCAGCCACTGTTCTAATCTGAGAAGCTACAAGCTCAAACTAGTTACACACTATAGTCGACCTAACTGCAGACAAAATGCTCCCCCCTCCGGATATCCAGAACATGGAAGGACGTTCGAACTCAGGTCGTTTTTGTCCCGACAGCAACGTCTTTCAAAAATACCTCCGATACACACCATCCTACTTACACTGCATGATATATTTAGCTTCCGTCAGCGGAAGAAATAACTATGTGCTAAGCAGCTCTTTCCGTTGCAAAGTACTGCGGAAATCTATATCAGTGTTCACGTGAACGGTTTTGTGAGTCCCTTAAAACCCGAAATGCTACCTTTTCCATGTTATTTTTGACATTTGGTATCAAAATGCTTACCCTGGTCATCCTACGGGACTGGGCTAGCAAACAATATTTTTAGACATAATTCCTCATAGTCCCCCCTCAGTCTGGAAAAGCACCAGATAGCTCTATTTCCACCTTCTGGGCCTCGTCATTAGTGCGCTTTCTTCGGACCCCTGCGGAGTTCCGACCTCGTGACTTCCGGATGCCGGCAGCTTTTGCCACTGAGCCATGGGTGACGACCGGAGACCTGCATGACTGACAGTTGACTACCACATAGCTTGGCTTATCCTACACTGCTATGCCAATTACGAACTGTGCAGAGGGCAGTAGTTGGTCCCAGGAGCTACGAGTTTCTGTATAGCGACTGTGTACGACAGCACTTAGAAACCATACGGACGGATTTTAGATTGCGAATTACCTCTGAAATCGTACCCTAATCCCCACTACACATTTGTAATCGCTATTTTACCGGTGCTAAATCACTGCACTCCACCTCTCCTCCGGTGCCTTCAGATTTTGGCGGCCTGTAACACAACGCCTAAAGACCTCTACTAAAGCAGACAAATGTCAATCAAGTTTGCAAAAGCGATAGCTTAGCCAAAATTTGGCACCGTCTAGTGTCATTTAGCGTACAAGAGGATTTTCATTGAATTCATTTATATAGAATTGGAACCGATTCGGAATTCGTAGCTTCCTTTTGCATAGGCTGTTATTAAGGTTACGTTTCACACTTGATCTGCAAAAGCTCTTGTAACAAGAGCCACGCGTAGCCACAATATAGCTTATACAAAATTAATTTCTATTCTAATCCATCTGAAGTTATGAGTTCTCTCTGAATCTCATGGGATAACATCCATCCTATCCATCTGACAATTGCATTGGTTTCCGTAGAACACCACCCGATGACGCAGCTTGTTAGCCTTTTCTATTCACTAACTTCGCAGGTTTCTCTTACATGCGTAAGCGAATGGGTGGTGCCGTGGGAAAGTGCACAGCATGGGGACGTGCCTATTGGTGCGAGCTAAAAAACCAATCGGAGCCCTTGGAAGTTGAGCTTGAACTCCATTAACACTACAAACGGTGCTGTATGAACTGCACTTGTCAAACTGAGCTACTACAGGAGTGGATTAGAGCATAGCTCATCTGCCGTTGTAGGTCGCCACACAGCGATTGAGTTTACATACCACAGCCGAATGGTGTTCCTGCTGGGATTGTTGACCCGCGCATCATGGATGATTGCGCGTTACGCAGTCGGGACCACCTTGGCAACGACTGCTTGTAGGATGTTAGTTGAGGGTGTAACTGCTGGCTGCGGATGCGAAGGTTAGTGCCAATTTATAAGTTTTTAATAAACTTGTAGCACCAACGGTCGTCAAAGATCGGACCACGGTTTATGTGAGTGGGCAGTTAGTACCAACTCAAGGTGCAGGTTGCGGCATATATTGGGGACCGGGAGACGAAAAGTAACTTACATTTATGCCTATGAATAATCGCTGAATAGAAATGTTGCGAAGTGCCTCACTGGAGTGTACACGAACCTAGCGGTTGCGATCACGGTGAGTCCGACTTGTAGCCTGCCCACATAGTATTCTGTGACCTAGCTGTTTCTCATGAACCCATTCAGTCGGTCATGCGAGACCCTTGAGTTTCATATCTGGTTTTTGCTATTTTTAACTGTTGGTACTGTTTCGTTTTACTCTAGGCAGCTACTTTGGTCATGAAACAAGCGGTGAGTGCCGGAATTTCGAGAATTTGCATTGTGACGGACTGTGAAGAGTTGGTCGAATACGCGACTGGGAAGCGGGACTTACAGCAGCTGGAAGATGGGAGGTTCCGCGGGTTGATTATGAAAGTACTCCACATGCTAAACAATGCCAAGCTTGACGTTATTTGGGTGAGTTTACATCGACTATAGACCGTCGAGAATCTGAGGGATTTTTACTGTGATGCATTGTGTCTGAATAACTGGATGTTTGCGTTCTTGCTGTTGATTGATGAGAGATATTCGTTTGAACTTCCTCTGACCTTTCAGTAACCATTTACGCATATATCCGGTGTGTAAACCGACGGTACTGCCGAGAACGCGTGGAATATACGACTGAAACAAGAGACGTGGATGCTTCACTAAGTAGTGCTATTCCCACCTTTCTGCTTACTAATTCCTTCCGCCCGGCTTACCGCATTGAAGACATAACCAGAGGTAGCTAAGTAACGTATAGGTTATAGGCTGCTCAGCGACGGCCAACTTACTAAACGGCGGATGAAGGATTGCTTGGCTCTGAGTGCGTGCGATCACACCGCCCCCAACTTGGGTTAAGCACTGTATCGATATGTGGATAGAATTTCAGCTGCGGAAAAATGTTTCGCACAACGTGTCATGTTGGCTTCGTTTTCGCTATCGGTACTAACTTGGTGTATTCGCTTCTGTTTCAGCGCCGAGGGGAAGGTCACCTGAGCAACGAGGATGAAAAAGAGGCGTACCGCTTGTCCAAACAGGGCGCCAACCTGTTGCTGGAAAGAAATATCAATCTGAATTAAATTGCTGTTCACATTTGACTGTCTTTCCGATTCTTCAGGCCGCTTCGTCAGATGGAATTCTGTTTGTGATTAAAGGCAGGTTCCTTTGGGCGCATTCATTTAATGTGTCGACAGCAGAACTATCCCGACCATGGCTATTGGCGAAGTAGAATCAGTCCAAGGACAGTTGATAAACAGACTGTACACCACGAACAGTGTACGTCCATCGAGTTGATGGTGTGCACATGATCAGCTTATTATCGACGAGTTCGGGAGACCAATGACAGTCGGGTGAGATTTTCCATTCTAAGCAGCCGGTGCTGCCGCATTACCGAGCACGAATTAACCATTGGACCAATTTGTGAAGTAGCAAGAAGTCGCTCACTTAGAGGAACAGAAAGGGATTTCCGGTGAACAACCTGCAGTCGGTTTGCGTCGACTGCCGTTCATCAGTTAATATGTTGATGTCCGATCAAATTGTGGATATTAACCAAGGCCGCAGCACTAGGTAGACCTCCTCCAGCCCTCTTCCTATTCGAGAGAGTTAGATCTGTAGATAAATTGCATAAGAAACTAAGGAAATCATGGAAGATGAAGACTGTCTTAACAGACTTCAGCCGCTCAGCTTTTGTCTCCATTACCAAAGGAGGCTCACACTTGGAATGCCGCAATCAGATGGGGGTTAACCGGGTCTCAACTCCCTCTACTCTACTTGCCTCTGTCGTTCTCTATAGACTTGCTGACACTCGTAAGAGCCAAATTCGCAACAAATAAACAGGGGTTGGTCGAATCCGAAAATGTTTTAATCAAATATCGACGTCACTTATTGGAGTACCACCGTATTTACTGGCGACCTAACGTAATCAAGAGTTAATGGTTTATTGCGAGAAAGAAGCTTAGGCCTAGCATGCCCCGCATAATGGTGGGTGTGGGTTTGCAAAAGAACGAAAAACATTCACAAACTACGAACATGCCGCGCAAACTTGTGTCCATCTGAATGGTTCACAAATGGTTTTAACCAACGCGAAATATCACCGCTTTTGGTTTTCATACAGAAACCGGGCGTGGGTTAATGCAGTACAGTTATATGAAAACACCTACGGTGTGGTGTAACGTGACTAGAGCATCGTCGACACAGTCGTTGGAGGCAGCGAATTAAGGGGATGAAATAATTGGTTCTGAGAGCGCATTTGATACAGCGAGAAGAAATCCCGTTTACTTTTCAACCAGCTGTATTGTTCTGCTCTCTTGAGATGGTGAGCGATCCGTTTGTTGTTACGGCCGAGTTTTAACAACTGAGAACACATTTGATCATGCCAGCTTAAAAGGTGATAAAACACAATAAGATTATCACGCGCCCACCGAAAACTCCCGGAGTACTCAGTCACTGTTCGAATGGCAAATGGTGTAGTCCTTTAACATTTTCGTATCCCTGCGTTGTGAAGTTTCCAAGACCGTTACATCTCGCTTCAATCATGGCTGCCATGCCGGAATCGAATAATCCACTTGTGTGCAATCAAAAAACCGGCTGGGGGGTATAAATGGGTCAAATTGACCAAAATCTCCCATTAAGAGCCCAAGTTTTGAATGCCATTTGCTGATTCTGGTGCAGATTACGCCGAGCAACCGAGGTTTTATTTGATCACAACACCGAGATCTCTTTCTCAGTGAACATGCTAAAAATCCTGGTCGCCCAGCTTACAAGTGTGAGGCGTTTGAGGTTGTATATAGTGCACTTGATGTTTCGTTACTTTAAACTGGTATTTCCTGACTGACCCTCCATAAATCTAGTTTAAGTCGTTTCGAATCTGCGTACGGTAGTTTGAAGCCTTGATCGATTGCAAAACTTTGATGTCATATAGCTAACAGTGTGGAATAATTAAGATCACTAGATGGTTAATGAAAATCAAGAATATATTGCGCCTTATTCCGAACCTTGTGACACACCGCATTCCACTTGTATGTGATTTGATACAGATTCGCGAAGTTTCACTTCCAGGCGCCCGTGCAGGAGGATGTCGTCAATCCACCCTAGGAGGTGATCACCAATGCCGTATACTTGAAGCTTGGTTACAAGGTGGCGATAATTCAACCGGTGAAATGCTTTAGGGAAGTCAAGGTAACCAACACCATCTCCTACAGGCACATCCACTAATTCGGTCCAGCTGTCCCGTGCACGATCGGTTCCGACGGATGCCGTGTTGCTCTTGCGCGATGTAGCCAAGTTTGTCAAGGTAAAACATCACAGCGTCAAGACTGATCGCCCCTATGACTTCGAAAGAAATGGAACAGGAGCCAATGGACGGTAATTAGCTGTGTTGGAAAGACTGCCTCCTTCATAGTTTGAAGTTACTAATCCAGATACGGTCGCAGATAACGTCCTCGAGATCGGGATGACAGTGGTGTATCTCAAAGTGAACCGCGGTCTCTATAGAGGTTGCGAGTCGCAGCCCAAATACACAGCGTGTTCCCTAAATTCAGATTTCAGTAACTAATTCACTTTTTATGCTGTAGTTACATATATCTTGTCAAGATAAGCCTGGAAGTGTCATGACAAAAGTTCGGCAAGGATTTTAGCTCTTACAGCAAGTACATTTAAGCGAATACCATTAATTTTGAGAAAGCAACGTGGGCTCATAGATAACAGATTTCGCATCACAGTGTCAGCCATAAAATGCATTTGCGTGAGCCTTGGTACTGGTGCAGTCATCAACAACATCAACAGCAGCTGTATATCAGCCATTTGAACTGATGTTTCACCGCCATACAACCATGATAACCTATGAAATAAAGAATATTAAGAGGGAGAGAAGGGGAACTTACCGGAAAACCTTAATGCCGTAAGCAAACATACAGGGTCAAGGCGCCTACATCCTGTGTAGACAACATACCCTCATAAACAGCTGGCTATCGTGCAAAGATAAGGCGGCATCGGCGAGACAGCTTCCTTGCGGCTTTCGCTGCCACGCGTCATAATCAGCCATTACCCCGCAGATAACTCACCACCAAACACACTGTAAAAAGGCAATCTGACTAGGAGACGGAAGCAGACGCCCCACTGGTGTCGGTTACGAGCCAAGCACAAGGCGACTCACGTGGACTCCAGCCCGGAAGGTGAGACGGACCAACGGCACCCAGTTTGGTCGTCAGTGACTTCATTTCCTGCTGCCAAGTCAAGTTCTGTCCACCTCGAGCCTTGCGTTACCCTACACCTGGTAAGCGGTGATCAGCCATACATAACACGTGCCCGAGTCAACGCAACTTATTCAGTGGAATCTGTTGTTCTAGGGAGCTACCTAGTACTCGCTTACGCACATCATCATTGCAAATACGCTGGTGCCATACGACGCCAGCAATGCTCCGCAGACAACGATGATCACAGACTTGGACGCACCTCAGATCATCACAACGAAGTTTCACTCGCATTAAGTAGAACGGCCCTCACTGTGGATTTGTATACACGGCCTTTCAGAAGGAAGGAAATTCCTTTCTGTCGCCAAAGCTGACGCAGGTTAAAGAAGGTAGCTCTGGCCTTTGCAATGCGTGAGATGACGTCAGTTTCCATGCGCCCATCATTGCTGATGCAGCTGCCAAGATAAGTGAAATGATTAACCACCTCGAGTTCCTCGTTAGCAAGCGTCAAGGGGTCATCAAGTGGCTGGTGGTCCTGCAGCAACACTTTGCACTTTGAAGGTGCGAAGTGAATACCAAATAATGGGACCACTCTAGACAGGCTATTCAGGGTTCATTGTGTCGTCACAACATAGTCGAAAAGCAAGACGACATCGTCCGCATAATCTAGATCAACTATTCTATCACCAGGCAGCACTTCAACGCCTACATCGTGAGATTTCGCAAGGGAAGACTCCATGGCTGAATCTACGAAGAAATTGAATAAAAATGAGAAAATTGAACAACCCTGGCAAACGCCACTTCTAGTCAAAAAGCTATCTGATAGGACGCTGTAGATCATGACCCGGCCACAAAGGATGTTCACATATTTCGTGGGAACATATTTCCGCACAAGTACGTCGAACAGAAACGATCGATCGACTGAATCGAGCGCACTCTTGAAATCGAGGAACACAACTATGGTTGGTCTGCGGAATGCGTGGCGCTGCTCTAGCACCTGCCGCAGAGTGAATATATAGTCTATATAGCCACGTCCTGAGCGGAAACCGGTCTGCTCTTCCCTAATCAGAGATTCCCGTTCTACACTGTGGCGACGAAGGAAAATAGAGGGCAGTAATTTTGTCACTATCGGCGTTAGGCTAATACCACAGTGGTTAGAACAGTCTGTGCGACTGCCCTTCTTGCACAGTGCCACTACAAGCGACTCGTTCCAATCAGCCGGGACACTACCTTTCAGACACGTTCGAATGGAGAGGTTAGTGCTTTGTAGGGGACCTTAGTTCCACCCATAAATAGTGCAGGTTGGAGGGAATCCGGGCCAAAGGCACGAAAACGATTGAGGGCTGTGATCACATTTCGGATCTCGGCCTCCGACGGAGGCTCTAAACTAATCGTTCATGGCTCGTCCTGTATCATCTGAGTAGGAAGAGGTCCGGGAGCAGAGCGCCAGCTGAAGTGATCTTGATAGTGTTCCGCTCAACGATCCATACGGCGCACCTTATTGTGTATCAGTGAACCCGCGCTGCCTCTGATTGTCTCAATGACACCTGGTTTCTGGGACCAGTGGTGCAGATCAGCTGGAAAAGTTTGCGGTGATTGCCTACTGCTCCTGCCTCCTTCATTTTTTGAGCCCGTGGTCTAACAGGCTTCCTTGTCAACACAGGCTCCGCTTTAGTTCGCGTCTAATAGCATGTCTGGTCCCATTGTGCTCACAGCTAGCCGGGAGGTTACTTCTATATTCCAACATGTTCACCGACCTCTCGGATATCCAGTGACCGGTGCGGTGACGATGGATAGTGCCACAAGCAGATGCTCCTACATCTCGCATGGTGGCCGAGATCCTATTCCACTAAAGCTCAGTGTCATTAGGACAAGACAGCGAAAATTCGGTATGCAGTGTGTCTCGATAGGTCTGCTTGACCGACGGCGGAGACAACTTCTTAGTTGCCAATCGGATGAGACGCTTGGTGCGCTTCCCGGTAAAGTTCATGGAGAAACGACAGCGCAACAAAAGCATGATCAGATTCGACGCAGGTACTCCAGTACGAGTGGCGATCCAGAATGGAACCACGCTAACTGTAGTTTATGATCATGTGGTCAATTTGGGTCCATCGCTGGCCAGCTACAGGTGGACGCCAAGTGGCACTTCGGCGCCCACTGTGTCTAAAAGCAGTGCTACCAAAAAACAACTGGTGCTCCGCACACTGTTGCAGCAGACGCTCACCGTTGTCAGTCCATTCGGAGTTAAGCCCGTAATTATCACCCAGCTGAGCTGAAAAGCTCAGACGCCCTAATTGTGCGTTCATATCCCCTAAAAGTACTATAATATCTGAACTAGCAACACTGCGTAGTAGCGCATTCAGCTCGTGACAGAATGTGTCCTTGAAAGCAGTAGGACTGCAGTCGGTGGGACCAAAAGCGGAAATCACAAACAAACAGCGTTTTGTACTACTTCGTGAATCAACCTTAGCTGATGTCGTCAAACGGTCTGCACATAAACGGCTGTTCACCGCAATCCAATCAACCAACGACAGCTCAGCCTTGAAACCTAAAATGATACCTACACCAGCCTGACCCGTGAGTGCCGCATCGGCGTATCCGGATGCGTGCAATCAATAACGAGAGGATAAGCCGGGTGCAGTTAATTCAACAACCCGTTAGGGTCATTGATCCACACAACACACATCAATATCCAGCGTGTCCAAAGTGCGTGCGAGTGCAGCCTGTTGACCTATTTGTCTTAGAGTGCGAACGTTAAACGTCGCCATGGAAACGGGACAGAGTAGCCTCATAGGGGCCTGTTGTCGATAGACGTCCGGTGCGTGTCGCGAGAAGGTGAATGCAGATAGTTCTACTCCAGTGGCACATCGGATGCTGTCAATTAAGCTGGGAATTATGGAAGGAAAGTCAGTAATGAGAGTCGGGATGAGAGTAAGAGAAACAGATGGCAAAGAAAGAAGGGAGGCGCCAGCAGTAGCATATTTACGCATAGCCGCCCTGCTGTATGCAACAGATAAGGCGATCCTTGATAATCTGCGCGACCGCCGATGCAGGATGAACTTGATGTTTGAAGAAAAACTCACGGTTGTATGTGGGCTGAGATATTGTCAGGGCGCCCAGACCCAGACAGGAAGACGACTAGGGTCCTCATCCAAAGACTTTGACTCGAAAGCCAGTCTGCAAGGCAGCGGGAAGGTGGCAATGATTTATGTTTACAGAAATGGCCGTCATTCCATTTAATACTCCCTACCTGCAAGATCAGGAGACTGAGTTTGTCTGACCTCTCACCATTGACCAACCTGGTAGAAGTAGCTCTCAAGGTGCCCGGAGGCACCACCCAGTATAGGTCAATGGGTCAAGGAGGTACGTAAACCGTCGCACCACGTTAAGTTCCTGTCTGGTTGCTGGTGCAGTACATTCCAGTGGATCAGGATACCACGTAACACATCGAAAATTTTATACCTGCTTCAGATGCAGGTCATTTGCCGCACATTTGGTGGTTTATGTTGGTCCAGGTGCTGTTATAATAGGAAGAAAGCGCTTTCTCACAGCCTTTATGGCATAAATATATAATAGGTTTTCTTCCGAACTAATAGTACTGTTAAGACCTGTTGTTTTGCAACCTTGTTCACGCGCACCAATTGAAAACAATGGTTACCGTAGAGGACTTAGGTCCTCTAGCAGTTTGAACTCGAGTGGGTTTTGCTAGCGTGCCATGCTTCGTTTCTAGCCACCATGTTGCTGGAACGGATGTCTCTAGTTTCCGATGCATCAGCAAGCATGATGTTAAACTTGCTGACAAAACTTTCCCAAACCCAATCCAGTGTATCCTCACCTAAGAAATTCCAGTCAGTTCTTTTATCTAGTCTAGCTTACTTGTTGTAGCATGTTAAGGACCGCGTTGTTTGAGTATTCACCTTGGGGTATTCCGCATAGCAGGTTTACATGAAGAACAAGCTTCGATGATGACCCTCTCAAGCTTCCGTTGTTGTTGGTGTATACTCGATCTACGATGGATGACCTATCAACTTCTCATAATCTAGGGGGAGTCTTCAAGTGCCCATAAAGCGGGAAACGGGTAACAAGCCCTTGCAGATTTGCTTTGCACTGTTCTCCAGGGGTGGCCTGGGATTATGTAGCATGGGTGTTGAAATCGCCGGTGATAAGAATATGGCTGTACCACTTGTTTATTACGCTCCTCAGTGCGGGTGTTAGGTTGAAGTCCTTCTCGGGCGTAGAAGATGGATAGTGGTTAACGAAAGCCACCAGGCAAGGGTCGTTGCCTCTCAAGCGTAGGCGACACCAAAGCGAATGTTGCACCGTGTTGACTGGATCCTCCAAGGGCTCACATTGGAGGTCACTGTGGAAGTATAGGGCCACTCCACCCCCTTTACTGGGCCGGTGGTGCCGAACAAAGGACATACCTGGTAACACGACGTCGATGACATTTATTTCAGGGCACAGCCATATCTCCGTTAGAGCAGTGAAGTTACAGGCCTTGGAACTTTGGGGAATCGCAGTCCGGAAATTATTTTATGTAAGCCTTGAGCATTAATGTACATATAGTATGGCTTGTTGGACGTCAGAAGCGCTTAAAAGGGAGTGTCGACTGATGAAAGGTAGATATATACCCATTTTTGGGTGGCTTGCCGGTGAACAGAACAACTCCAAGTTTCGTTATGGTTTCAATGCTTTCTTATTGGTATTCTGACTCGCTGACATGGTTGCATTCAGTCCCTGTTGGTGCTGTTTCGTCGGTAATGTCGTGGAATACTTGCAAACCAAAGATATTTTACAGTCGTAATTCCAAAGGTAGTGTGTTGGGCCGTCTAAGTTAGCTAGTCCTGAAGTTCACCGCCATCTGTTGGAACTGAACCACGAGTTTTCGTATTCTTGGGCCATTGCTTTTATCCCGATGCGACATGGGTAACCTTGACGTTGACTAAAGTATGACGTCACCAGTACCGCAATCTTCACGGATTTATCGCCTTTCTTCCAGATCCTGAGCGTGGGCCTCATGGTTGCTATCTGCCGTTAACCCAGACATACCGTGAACGAAAATAGTTTTGCTACTAGTGTCCTTGTGCTAATCGTTTGCATTAATTTTTTCCCGCTGTCGTTCACTGCTTGGGACATCAAGAAATCTGTGGATTCCCTTCTCTTTTCTCCTTAGGCAGTGTAACATGTTTCTCGGCATCAAAGGTGCCCTCGACTCAGTGGATCGATATACTCTCTAAGACCGCCTGCTCAGGAAAGGTGTACCCAAGGAATAAGTAACAATTATGGGAACGCTTTACTGGCACAGTCCGGGCACACTGAGGGCTTATGACAAACTGCCGCCACCCCACTCCAGCAGCGTGAAGCAAGGCTGACCACTGTCATCTTTTCTTTTACTTTCATGATCAACAACGTCGGTGAAACGGCATTCACTAGACGCAACTTAGGAGGTAAAGAGTTTCGCCAAGGTGATTGACTTCTTGATTTCGATCACAACGACGACATTGTCTTAATCTGTGACAGCTCACCGACATGTCAGTCAGAACTGGACAGATTGGCTTTGGCTGCCAATCGCTTCGGGCTACGCTTTGCACACATGAAATGCAAAGTCTTCTTCAAGATTGACAAGGACACATCCCGCCCTAACGCTTGGTCTTTCAAGCATATAGTCAGCTATAATAGCACCCATGGGGTCGAAGATGAGACCAACAACCATGTAGCAAACGCTCCTTGATATTTGATGACCTGAAAGGATAATGCCACTGCCCAAGAAGGAATCTCAAGGCTATCGTCCGGTTGCATGTACGTCGGGGAGTTTGAAAGGCTCTGAGAAACCACTTGTATCTCGGAGCTTCAGGTTCACTCAAGCGCACGATATACACCAGTTTGCCTATAAACCCAACCGCTCCAGGCTGAATGCCGTATCGTACCTTGCACATCCGTTATCATCTTTAACGTGCACGACATAGAAACGCCGGCAACTGACGGTACGCAGTTTAAAGCCTGTTTGCAAGAACTTATTGCTAGCCACCCTCTTTACAACCACGTAACCTCTCCCACTAGATTTCGAACTGCTAACAAGTCGTCGATACTGGATCTTGCGCTAACTAACGAAGAACTCATGGTTGGCGGGATAGTTACAAGCACATCACTGGGTCGTAGTGATCATGTCACTCTACTCTTTGATTATATATGCTATGCCGAGTACCCGGAAAAGGAGGAGGATAAAGTGCACACTGTCACGCACTACAATGTGTTGTCCAATCTTGTTAAGGATACATCTTGGACTTTCTTAATCGAATGCCCCCCAGATCTGGCCTGGGAAACATTTACAAGGACGTTTAGCACACTGGTAGCGCACGCATCAGAACAGAAGTCCTTCCAACCCAAAATCAAGCGTAATTCATTTCTGAGGAGCAGAACACGTAAATGTATGTCCCGGAGGGATTTGGCATGGCGAAATCACCAGGGTTGCCCGAATGCCGAAACCTGGACTGCATACGTGACACATCGTAACTTCTGTGTGAAGCTGATCCGCGAAGACAAGGTCACGCATCAGCAGAAGTTAATGAAGCGATTCTGCACTAACCACAAACTCCTGTATAGGCACGTTAACGGCCTTCGAAAGGTAAAGCGAGGGGTTCCGGCGCTAATCACGGCTGATGGATACACGCGGTCAGCAATGGAAGCAGCTGATCTCCTACGGCTTCATTACTCTCAAACGTTCCAACAGGTGTCGAGCCCAAACATTCACCTCATTTCTAATACTCCACCAGCTGGTTTAGAAAACATCACCTTCACTACGGAGGCTGTGTTGAAGAGGTTGTTATCCTTGCGTATCCACAGTTCTCCCGGAGCTGATAACATCCGACCAAAGGCTCTACAGTCAGTAGCTAGTGATCTAGCAGGACCACTGGCTGTTTTCTATCAGCGATGTCTAGAGGAAAATCTTATTCCACCAGTATGGAAGCAACGGGTCATCACTCCTATTCATAAAGGAGGTAGCCGCACTGATCCTGCAAACTACCGTCCAGTAACACTACTTCCCGTACTATCCAAAGTGATGGAATCAATCGTCGCAGACGCGCTGATGCAATATTTGGAAAGCCACAACTTAATAGCCCCAGAGCAACATGGCTTTCGTCAAAAGCATTCGTGTAATACTAACCTATTAATTGCACGTAATAGCTGGACTGAAGCTGTTGATGATGGGTTGGAGTCGATGTCATCTACCTGGACTTTTCAAAAGCGTTTGATCGTTTAGACCATCGAGTTCTCCTTCAGAAGCTTCGGAACTACGGCATTGGCGATCCAATGCTGAGTTGGATTAGCAATTTTCTACAAGAACGACGGCTAGTGGTGAGAGTCCGAGAATCATTTTCTCATGCAATCGACGTGACGTGTGGAGTACCACAAGGCTCGGTTCTTGGACCTCGTCTATTCTTGGTGTTCATTAACGATTTGGCGAGATCAATTACTTCCGATTTCTTATTTTTCGCTGATGATATCAAGATATGGCGAAGGATCAGAGGACCGGAAGACCATGAACAGCTCCAGTGAGATCTTAACACAGTGTCGAACTGGTCAGTTCAAAACGCTCTACCGTTCAACGTAGACAAATGTCGCGTTGTACAATTACGCCATAGACATAACTACACCTACATACTTGGGACAAACGAATTGCAGAATAGCTCCCAGGAACGTGATCTTGGTGTGATCGTACAGAGCGACCTCAACTGTTCACAACAGGCTGAGGTAGCTGCGAAAAGAGGCAACCAGCACGTCGGCATGCTGCGAAGGGCATTCGGGAGATTTGACCCATCAATCTTCCCAATGATGCGTAATTCCTACGTGCGCCCGCATGTTGAGTACGCAATCCAGGCTTGGCAACCTTGGTTGAAACGCGACCTGGAAGCGATAGAGGCACCACAACGGAGAGCAACAAAGAACGTGAAGGGCCTGCGGTATCACTCTTACCACCGAAGGCTGAAGTTGCTGGGAATTTTCAGCGGACGTTATCGAAGGCTGCGCGGCGATCTCATATTAGCGTATCAGATATTGAGTGACCCCAACCACATATGCCGCCATTTGCTGAAACTTAGCCACAGCACGCAGCTCAGGGGTAACTGCTTAAATTTGAAGGAACAGTATAGCCGTCTAGAGTGTCGACGGAATTACTTTTCCCTTCGGGTTTGCAAACCTTGGAACGCACTCTCAGACTCAGTAGTATCCTCTCCTACCCTGGATGTTTTCAAAAAACGATTAGATGTTGCTCTCAGCTCCCAACATTTTGTTACCTAAGCTCCTCTGTTGTGGATTACGCCAAGCATGTTTTCAACAGGACTAATGTATCAAATGGACCTAAGTGAGCGACCATATTTTATTTTCTCACTCCTTACCTCAACCATCACTGCGCCCCAGTGTCTTTCTGAATGTTTACGCGCGATATTTCTCTTTCATTTCACACTGATGTTAATTATCAAAGTATTCATCTCGGCAGACGTTCGATAGATGACCCAGACATATTTTAATTGCCTCATATTCACCGCTACCATCCTACGGGACGTGTCAAGCACTTGCTTTTATCCCGTGATAAATCATTGTTCATTGTTCATCATTGTTCATCTGCACTGGATGAAAATGCAGAGCAGTGCGCCTTGTGTTCCTCGATTATTCAGATTCTCTTGGGAGCGCCAACAGTTCAACTCTACCCACCCAGCTGTTCACCCGTGGGGTTCATACGAACGTGGGCAGCATGCTCATAGACTACTTTCCAAACTGTACCCACTTCACACAGCTTAACGGAACAATATCCTCAACACCTTGTTCCTACCGTGGGGCTTTACAAGGAGCGATTCTCTCCTT
Source organism: Dicrocoelium dendriticum (assembly GCA_944474145.2). NCBI lineage: Eukaryota > Metazoa > Platyhelminthes > Trematoda > Plagiorchiida > Dicrocoeliidae > Dicrocoelium > Dicrocoelium dendriticum. Next base: position 37,915,331 of record OX104068.1, read on the forward strand.
TACTGTTTTCATTATATATCAACTACTACCTTTATCGTCCAAAGTTCTTTGATACAAGTATACACATGATATCGTTATGGGATGTGTATCTCTAACCGTTAGTACGTTTGTAAGTTTAGTTAAATGTCTACACAGCTGTGTGCTGGCGAGGTTGCAGCTATGTGGACAAACTTTAGATGACTTTGCTGTTGTCTCCGATGTGAAGCATGGCTGTGCCTTAGCCCCTCCCTGTTTAATATTTATATTCATGCAATGATGTCCTGTACTTTTCATACAGCTTGTGATTACGATGTCTGTGTGGGATGTCGCATTGTTGGTGGGTTGCTGAACATCCATCGTTTCGGGGTTGCTTGCGCACAGCGCAGATAAGTTGCAGCATATGACTTCAACTCTCGCTTCGACAACGGTCAAATCCGGGCTCACCACTAACACCAGCAAGACTTTGTCTTCTTCAGTCTACTCTAGAGATGGGATTTGTATGTTTGCAGCGAATCCATATCGGTGCTGACGTGATGGAAACCAATTCGAGAATTGGATACTTCAATAGTGTACTTTCCATTGACATGCAGATGACGAGCGAGCTGCGCAGCCGCGTATCGAGGGTGGCTGCTGCATTTAGGAAGTTTGAAAAACATGGGTGGTGCAACCATCAGCTCACGGTTGGGACTAAGCGCATGATGTGCAGTCAATGGTGTTGTCCGATGTACGATATGCCGGCCAGATGTGAGAAATCTCGAGCGGTTTCATCAACAGTGCCTGCGTCGCATTCTGTGCATGGGCTGGGGCGATCGAGTTGCAGACACAGTGGTGTTCCGACCCAGAGACATTTATGCAGTGCACTGTATAATTCTGCTGAGGCACCTGAGGTGGCTACGGCATGTTCGCCCCGCAGATTCGACTCGGATGGCGAAATATAGGGTTTATGGCCAATGGCCTGTGGGGAAGTGGCCTGTTGGCAAACCGACTTTACGTTATCAGGACAAGATCAAGATGAGTTTATCACGCCCTACTGTTGGTTTCAGGTGTTGGCTAGCGGTGGCAGTGGATCGGTGCGAATGGTGTGTGCGGATGAAGAAAGTGGCTAAGCAGGTACAGGGGAAGATAGTACTGCACGCGGAGGAGAAACGCCGGGTACGGAAGCGACAGACGCCGATGGATTATAGGCCACCGATGTCGAGTGAATGGTGTTGTAACACATGCGGTCACGAGTGCGTGAGCCGAACAGGCCTTGTAAGCTGCCAACGTGGCCACGTGGGGCTGGCGTCCGAAAGAGGTGGAGCCAACTGGTTATTTAAGCATTATCAGCGCAGCGATTGGTAGGTGCGATGCCTCCGCTCCTATTGGATTTACTAACTCAAGCCAATAAGCGGCCTGATATGGTACTTATGCCGTATGGTCATTGATGTTGGTCTGTACGTGTGCTTGCGCGTTGAGCCACTTGCATTTCAGGGGTTGGTTGTTGACTGATATCCCCGGTGTGGCTGCGCTTAATGTGAATGTTGACAAGGTGCCTACTGCCCTATTACCCATCACCTCGTCCATACTGGCTCCAGGAAACAGCTGGTCGTTGCACGGAGGTACAGGGTGCACCGTCCTCGTCTCGGTGCTGGGCTCAAAGAGTGGTTCTATGTATCCAGGGTGGAAAGGACTTCGGTCCAGCCACCGCCGTGTGTACGTCTGGTACGCAAAATTTTCCAATTAGACCTGGCTGGTTCTATCCTACTTGTTGAAGCTCTGTTGATGAACCCTGGCTGCCATCCACCTGCCTCGGTCTTATTCCTTCGCGTTTACACTGGATATGGGGTGTGTGGGTGGAACTGTAGGTGGTGCAGCGCAAGCCACCCATGGTCCCTCTGTAGGTGCAGGTCTCCTGTGGTTGTCCTTTGGAGGCAGCAGTGACAGGCACATCCGGTCACGTATGCCGCCAACCATCTCCGAGGGTTGAGACATCTACTCTTCACAGTGGTCTGGATGTGTTTGTGCTGTGATCATCGAAGCGGTCTCTCATTCTAAATATTTCTAAATGCCGTGACACAACTGGCTCTTTTCTTCGGACTGATAAACCGCAAGCTGTTTCGAATGCCACTTCCTCAATGGCAATGAGTGATCAACTCACACCCAGGACATTGACGGTCAAATATCGTGTTTTTATCACAAACCTATCTTGGTCTACCCATCTCCTGAAATATTTGACAACAGGCTAGCCTTTTATGCCTTCAGACCTATAATGCTTTCGGTACATCGTGAAATGATCATTAAATTTGTGTCTGCATGTATTCTGCCTCACTGGCTTTACTTTTCCCCAGTAATTTTTTCCTCAGTTACAAAACAGATTATGTAATGTTCTTACGTTCTTTAAAGCTTATGTATATCTGCATTTGACTGTCTAAATAGGCACTGGTTGATCTTATTGTCAACAAGCATGTAGACGCTTGCACTCGCTTTTCCTTCAAAGTTCTAAACGACCCATTCATCCACTGCGTGGAGCTGTGTCGAAAGCGCTGTTTCTTCTACACCCCTAAATTAAAATCTTATTTTCTTCTACGGCTTCTATCCTACCGTACTCGATAAGATTACCTATGGACTCAACGAAACTCATCAGCATGATGCGCCTTTGTTTGCTTGAGTGACACGCTACCACATTTTGCATTAGGTCATTTATTTGTTGTTATCCTTTCATCTTATCTCCTTCTCCATTCGCAGATAGTGTAAAATGCTGAAAATGTATCTACCCGGGTGCATAGAACCAATTTTGACTTGAATTGATTTGAAGCCCTGTGTCAATCCCCATCACCTGTGGAACCCGTGTGACAATCCTGTTGCCCTAAAGGGCAGAGTTTACAACGCAGCCGTGCATCCAACCCCTCGTACGGTTGCGAAACTCAGCCCATCAGATGCTAGTTACGTTGAATCATTATTGCCTTCGCAGCTTAGCTCGTGTCTGGTGAACAATGCGTGTGTTCGGTGTCTCGTAGTTGGTGCAAGAGGGGCGAGCGAGTGCTCAGTGCGCAGGCTCCTATCGCTGGGTCACCTGGTGTGCACGCCAACATGGCGCCTCCCGGGTCACGCGTTGTTTGTGCGACCGTAATGTGAATGGAAACATAGGAGGGGGAGTCCAAGCGATGGATTGATGAAGAGGAATTAAGTCACTGACTCCGCGCTTGGTGTGAGTTGGTTTATTCCGACTGCCGGGCTGGGTTCTAAGGTCGATGCAGATGTGAGATTGGATACACTTGTTGACATGGAGAAGAGCCGATCCTTGGCCCCTCCCCTCAAACCACAATGTTATACTCGACGTATTAGGTTACTTGTTTTCAGCTTCTGTTGTATTTACTAGCTCGCTTTGAGACTTCGCTTTTTCATTTTTCTTGTCTCTTGTACCGAAGCAAAATAGCTTATCTAACGTGTAGTGATGTTGAGGATGTCAAGGTCGGCATGGTTGCTGTGAAGGAAAGATTTACAATAAAACCTCAGCAATTGACCACCTTTATTGTCCGACCACCTCTCTAAGTTGATCCTTTATTATTTTGTTTCTTGAATGGCCATCATGGATCCAGTTGTGAGAAAGTGAAGCAATTCATCAAGGATACGTAACCGTGGCACGGACTCCAATCAAACAGCGACGCTGCGTGGCACTCGCAATGTGACCACATAACTTCCACACAGAGACGCAGCGGGATTCGGTGAACGAACTAGTCCTACCGAAACTCACGTTTCGGTTTATCATATTACTAGAATGTGGCTTCCACCTGTATCACCTACTGCTGAGTCAATAAACTGCTCGGCGCGCGGTGGTGTGGCTTACCTTCTTCTCAGTCAGTAAAGTTTCCTCCATGTCTGGACGGTGACTAGGTTTCAATAAGCGTTGCCACGTGATCCATTTTGAATTGCGCATTCGTCTGCTCGACACCTGGAAATGATGGTAGTCGAACTTTTCATTTCAGCGCTTTCAAAGGAAGGCGGGTTTTACGGCAGATCCAGACCTCTGTAGGTTGAGCAATCATGTATGTTTTCCACTTTGGCGTCGTCCCTTGAGTGGTCAACTGTACGTGAGTCGACTGAACCAATAGGACCTCAAATTTGGGTGGGTCAAGGACAATAGGAGAATGCATTAGATCCTTCATTTCTACCGAATGGTTGAGCTGGGGTGAAGTTACTTAGACTTCGCCACATAGAAAAGACGAATAAGCGCTGGCAGGTCACACACTTAAATCAATAAACGTCCACGTACTCAGCACCAGCAACTACCGCTAGGCCGACAAGGTACAATTTGGAAATAAGAAAATGAAAACCGTTTGGAAGCACCAAACGACAAAAGATGAACAAGTAAACAGGAATTAACTCTAACTGGAAATTCAAAAAATCCGGAACGTTACGTCTAGTGTGACAGATCAGCGTTCAAGCTCCTTAGTTTCTGGTGACAGTTCCATTAGCTTGTACGGCGATTTCCACTTGTCCGTTACTCTACGTGATAAAAGCATGTCCGCTCACAATCGATCAGATCGCAGTTTTGTGCAGCCTTATCAGATGGCAGACTTGCAGGAAGAAAATGTCAAAACAACTATGGACCGGTCGCACCAGTCAGCCTGTAAGTTGCGTGCATCAACTCACAACAACATCTTTGATAGCATAGAAGTATATGTCCAGTTTAAGTGACTGCTAAAAGTAGGATGGATGCGTAGCACCCGAAGAGAAAATGTTTATGTACAATTCTGTGCTCATCTATTCTTCACTTTGCCTTCGGGTTTTACGGCCCCCTACCCCACAGCAATGTTTGCCTGCATCGGGCTCACCACTTCCCAACAAGACAATGACGTTCCTTCACGATCGCTTCATACGTTTTTATCTATTTGTAACCCATAGAGAAGACAGTTCGCTGGATATGAAATTTTGCCTCCTTGTAGCCGCGCGCGATCAGTCGCTACTTTTCGATTTTGTCATCTTATCTTTGCCGGCACGTTCCTTTCACTCCTTGCGTTTGTCCGCTTTAACATGGTTTTTACGATTTTTACGCAAAGTTTTCCTCGCACAATTTCTCAGTCTGATCTAAAACACAAATAGACTTAACTTGGCTGTTCCGGAATTTATGACTCACAACTCTATTTGGCTTGCCAATTTCTACATTGAGTTAGCAAATAGAGGTTCCTCTGCTGACCAAGCAAAAGAAAACCAGTCCGTCCTACGCCTCCCTCAATCGGGAGTGGCGCTGGTCCAAGATATTCCTCTTCAACCTCAGAAGTAGGGTAAATATGAAGCAACGAAGCAGCTGATTCTAATTGAATCACTGTCCACTGCGCGGACTCAATTGAAGTAGCATATCAACGGCGCTAAAACAGGTGGTCACAAAACTTAAGCTTTGCTTTGGAACATTCAACAAACAATCGGCTCTTCATATATGTTGGAACCGGCTTTAATTAGGTTATAAACTTCGCGCTTCCCTGCTCCCCTACTAATAGTGCTATAGTTCTACCCAGAGCGAATACTCAGACAGCTAATCATAGTAGTAGACCTTACACTCAAATTTTCCAAGACAGACAAAATCATCTGTCAGCAACATCTTTGCTACCTTCTCAACCGATCACAGCAAATTTGGATTAAGATCCGTCCACCGCTACCTAAGAGAAGGAGATTGCTGCGCTTTGTCCTCGGCCAGAGGCGATGCAGATGCATAGGCAGCATGTAACGACACAGGCCTCCGACGAAGAGTTAGCCACACGACATAGTGATTCGTAGCGGTGAAAGTAGACACGCACAGGCCAAGATCGCCGCGTAGTCGTAACCCTTCTCCACTCTGCACCGTACTTAGTGTCAGTTAAACAAACGAACTATACTGGTATCCTCGTCAGTACGGTGACACCATCAGTGGTTGTCAGTCACCCTGCGCTGGGGATGGTTAAGAAGCGTAGGGAATCTAGTTCCTTGGTACGTGAAAACGGCTCACGCTTTCTAGAGCGACAAAATAGATCTTTATGTCAAGGCTAGGCACTTCTTTGTCAATTTTCTCTTTGACACAGCAGTATAAGTGAGCTTCATCCATATGAACGCAAAACATGAGCATTCAAAGTCCACAAACAACCTGCTTGTGATTAGCGGATCGCCAATAGGTCCATACGGTCGGCGTATGATGAACATGAATCAGTGGGTTTTCAAGGTTGCGTCTATACCCTTCGCAGTTATCGGTATCCACTTGGCAATTTTGTACTGCTTGTTGATGCTGATCGCCACAGGCTCTTAGATGACTGTACAAAAGTAGGGATTGAAGGCGTTCTTTCGGACGTTCCGATAATTAGTCCCGTTTTCATGAATCGTCGACGTACCTTCAAAATATGTTTGCTTGCTTTCTGCTTACCCGCGACTGGCACGACCAGCTACAGAGCTGCCAACAGCCAAGCTAAAGGTTGTTCACCCCATAGTCACGCGTCGCTAGCCAACGAGTGTCCGAGTGAGACGACACGTCCTAGAGGTGCTGCTTGCTCCGCGAACTGAACGGGACCAACTGCTTCAGTTCAGTATCATCAGATCATCAAACAGTTCATGGACGCCAGCTCTCCACCTGGTCCCGAAGAAAGTCATTGGGGCTGGCGTTCTTGTGACGACTAATGTGCCTTGAATATTGTTAACATGCCCGATCCCACAATTCAGCGGGCTCACAGCAAAAATGGCAGGTAAGCTATACTTTACTAAATCGAATTGGTATGCACGTTTAACCGAATTCCGGTACCAGTGCGTACCGCGCTAAAGCTGCTGTGACCATTCAGTATGGTCTAGTTGAGTTTATGCACACATACCTTTCAACGTTTCAGCAAACAACTTTGACGCGGCTAAGACGTCGTCTAAGTTTATCTCAATGACGTCCCGAGGGAAGCTCCTCATGTGAGGAGCACTTTTTGATCGTATAACTTAACACAGAGTGATCGTCAACGCATGGCATTGTTCGGTTGGTAGCGATTCTGTCGGTTTTATGGGCCATCATATCTTTCCAGCAAGCGTCGTTTCACGGCAGGATACGTTTAGAGTCGTCACCTACAATACGTGTGATGGGAGTATACACTCGAAAGAACGGGCCGTGCCAACCCAGCAAGGAAGCCGTTAGGCTGCCTCAAGGAAAGGCGGCATCTGTTTGGACGTTCACACGTTTCTCGCATGCGCGTTGATTGGCCAACAGTTGGACGCATTGGAGTGAGTTTGTTTGACTGAATCAAAGGAAAAAATGTCATGCATTCACAAAGGTCGTTAATTATGGATCCAACTAGCTGTATATACCGATATGTTTCACTCGCCCTCTGCCTGCGTTTTCGCCTGGTCCTTTTGTTTGCAGCATATACGTTTGTCCCTGAAGGACCGACTTTTTACACACCTAGCTTCGTTCCTTCAAAGGGCTGACGTGTATTGACGTGCTCGTAGTATTTTACCCTCGTTACTTGGACGTTGCCTGTGTAGCCCTCCACAAACCTACTCCGGGGAAAGCTCAATCAATTCACTAATCTTGCTGCAGCACGTAGTGTGTTCGATGCTTTAACAGGGGCTGTAGCCAACACAACTGCCATAACGCAACCCGAAACAACAACCTCACTGTCGCTCAGTGCCGACGCTTCCGATGTAGTCGTTTATGTTGTCTTGCAATAACACTTGGCAACTGTTGGCCTTTTCTTCTAGACACTTGCAACTTACGTCGTAACCGTAAGGTTCGTTTGGCGCAGTAGTTACGTTCAGATTTTGGCAGCTACTTGCATTTCATGTCGGCGTACGAGAGTGTAAAAGCAACCGAAAAACCAAGCAGGTACATTTCCAACACCGTATGCACTCCATAACTACATGCCCCATATACCTAGACTTATATCGACCGATTCATGCGGTGGCCCGAGACTATCCCTATTCAGAACTGCTCTACGGAAACGGTAGCAGGAACCTTTTTAGATTGCCTGGTAGAGCAATATGAATATCCCCCCATCATAACCACCGACCAAGGGTTACACTACTTGATCACTTTTGCGACTTTGCACAAGGAGCTCAAATTTTGATACATCCAAACAACGGCGTATCATCCGGCCGCTAACTACAAGGTAGAGCGATGTCACCACCAGCTGAAGGTAGCGTTCCTAGTGCACACAGCCTGTTCATGATGCGACAACCCAGTTGCCATCGTTCTTTATGGATATGCAGTTTCTACTACCTATACCGCGGTGACTCCACCTGTGTGAATCTACCTTCGTTGACACTTTTTCTGTGGTTTGAAGGTTCACCATAGCTATCCAATGGGACCATTTAAGCTCTAGCATTTTTAACCGTTTGAAACCATTGTTCCACTGTTCCAGCTTCCTCCTAGGCTGAAGGAACACAGTTAGGGAAGATTTCAACGCAACAGCAGCGCAGTTAGTCAACGGTTGTACACTGCGTTTGCCCGGACAGTTGGCATCACCACCGTCCTTCGACTACGGACGTTATATTGAGAAATCAGCTTGTGAGATGCAAGAGCTACGACCGGCCGCATTTCGGTTACATATAACACCGGTATACATCATTCGGGTGGACCATGTTTGACTGCCTGTGTAGTTACTGCATAGGGTGTCTTTAAAAATGATAAGCAATACAAGCGAAGTGTTTAAAACAGACCAATGTCACCGACACGAAGTTATCAATGTCGGCCACCTAAAGTCAGTCTTTATGTAGGAGGTTGTATCGACGCCATGCTGAGGCTGATGTTGCATTCACGATGCTTCTTCACTGCAGTTGGGTTAAACCAATTTACACATTAACTAGGTCTTTTTAATGTGGATAAAATTCACCCCACTTTATTTGGTTTGTTCTGCGTACTTGATAATCTTCTCCTAACTTGCGCACGTCGATCATGCTAAGTGTGGTATACTTGCGTAACTTTATCACGTGGTATTTTTTAAATAACCTTCGGACGTTTTATACTTATCGCGGATTCACTTATAACCAATTTCTTCCATATGCTCATTTAGCGAGCATTTATGTCATCAAATACGTTTACTTTATTCGATATCTGCATTTCGAATGATTGACTGTTGTTTGACATCCCAGGTGTGACTGCGCTTGATGTGCATGTTGACAAGGTGCCTACCCGTCTGTTACCTACTATATGTCCATATTGGCTCTAGGAGACAGTTGGTCGTTGCTGGAGGGGAGGGAGTGCACGGTCCTTGTGGTCGTGCTAGGCTCGAAGAGCGATTCCATGCACCCAGTGTGGAGCGGACTACGGTCCAGCCACCGTCTTGTGTGCGCTTGATTCCCCAAATCCAGCGTGCTTGTGTTTGCCTGTGAAGGAGTGTGGGCCGGCTCCGTTGATGAAAAGTGGCTCCCATCCACATGCTTCCCGGTCTTATTCCTTCGGGTTTACACTGGACATGGGGTGTGTGGATGGAGCTGTGGATGGTGCAGTGCAAGCCATCCATGGTCCCTCTGTAGGCGCAGGCGTCCTGTGGCTGGTCACAGTGACAGGCAAATCCGAAACCGGATGCCGCCAACCATCGTCGCCATGGTCGCGAAATGCTATGTGCTACGCGATAACTAACCGCACCGCGTTTTAGCCGCGTAGATTTTTCGAATCAGATGCTGATTCCGGCCTACATACTACAGCATTCCTGACATAACTTTCCATACCTACTGTACTTACTGTCACGAACAAACGTTGTGCTCGGAAGGCTAGTAATCCCGCTCGTTTTTCCAACTCTGTACAGTGTAAACGCTTTTGGGTTTATAAATATTGTATACATCTGTGAAGTATTTAGCAAAATCTTTATAAAAACCAAATTTTCCCCTTCTGAAAATCCTGAGAAAACGTAGGAACCAAACAACTTTATAATAGTTGCGCAAGCCATTTGTCACTATCATTTGGAGGTTTATCTGCATACTTTGTTTAGCCCCTACATTGCCGAACTATCCTGTCAGATTGACTGGTCGTCCAGAGAAAAGCCTAGGTAGCTTACCGCATTCAACGGAGATACAAGTGCGAAGGCTTAACGCTCTTTTTGGGGCAAGGGTCACTATGGCGGGGGCCGAGTGCAGCAGGTAGAGGGACCACTCTCAAGCTCACAGTTTAGTTACAGCGAAGCGTGAAGTCCCATCTGTGTTCGTTTTAGAAAAGCCAGTTTTTGCAGTCAGACATGCCCACGCTACCGACTGGCCATGATGTACCTTATCATGCAAGCATTTAAATGATAAAATACAAGCGGCCCAGCGGACGTTTGTTTTCTACTAACCCCCTTTCAATATGAACATACACACACATTTTTACCCAACACGATTCCGCATTTGCATTTAGAATATCGAATTCTTCTATTAATTGGCATTTTAGGGGGACCTCTGTATCACCCGTAAAGATAATGCTTATCTTTAAGTATAATTTTATTACTGGTAGATTGCACATCATTCGCTATTGTTGTATTGCCCTCTCGCATACAGCCATATTTGTCTGCATTCGTCTTACCACTTATCCACTCAGTGAGTCACGAGACTGATGTTCGCCCCTGAGCGGCCCATTCCTCTTAACTCGTTGGTAGTTCATAACGAATACAGTACGCTGTGTCCGACCTTCCCGAGTTCTTGTACCGCGGCCAATTGTACTCTCCGTCTCGGACTGGTATTTGCCAGTGAGAGGCAAACGTTAACTGAATGTTGTATTCGTTCGATTAAGATTCGCCTTATGATGGTAAACCGAACATGGGAATCCTCAAGGGCTCCGCTTGTAAGTTGTCATTCTTGATTAATGCTTACAGCATGTAGCACCGGCCTCATCAAAGAGCCTGCACCAGGCCGTTGACAGACCGATTAGCCGAATCGTTATACGTTTATTCAACTCTATCGGAAACTCAATAATGACGTCGAAGCTTATCGCTGAACTTTTGTTTACTACAAATCGCTCACGTTACTTGACGGTAATCAAACGAATTGATACTCACCATGTGTGAGCTTCGTTAAGCGAGTTTATTCCTATGTTACTCGACAACGAACAACGTATTTCGGATTGACCTGGTGTAGCTGTGGACGACCAATTTTCGGCAGTCACCACCGGCATTCCTGCAACCGCTTTGTCTACAATGAGTAAAACACAACCCAACAGTACCGAAACGAACGGGTAACGAACACGATTGTAGGGACAACGTTATCGCGACCCCTTCCAGTCGTCATCTTATGGTACTACTTTGGACACCTCTTGGCATGCACAATCAGAAACTCAGCCCTGAATCGATCATCAGGTTTAAATTCGACGGGATACACAACGCCACCCAGGCAATAGTACAAAACGCCGTTAACCTTGTCTCCTTTAGTTCTATCTGGTCGAGTATGCTACCTGCTTTCGGCGCACAAGTACAAAGAATCCAAACACCAGGGGCTACATCGCAGCGGCAGCTATATACACCCACAACATACAGTTTCCAATTTTACTGTTCACTCTCATTTCGACAATCCCATAAAAGTTGGAATGGTGTGAGTTCATGGGTAACGCCATGACCGTGATTGCATTGTTTCACGGGATAAACACAGCCATGACAGAAAACGAAGTCGTTTGCATGTTCATCGGTTGTCTCCTCAAATAGTGAGCGAGCACCCACAGCTAGATTGTAAATGAGCTAGTAACGCGCGTCAATCCCATCCCTAACAGCGACTTTAACAGATAATAGGAAGGATACCATAGTAGTCCACCTCCATCCACTTGCATTTATAAGCTTGGGAAATTACGTCAGGCTTTACCGTTTAGTCCCATGTTGTTTGTGTCAAAGACAGCTTGTTCACACATATCTACATTGATTATCCGTTCTTTGCTTACATGAGGGGATGTGTAGCGCAACGTACACCTCCAATTCCGACTACAGCTGAAATGTAAAGTGTTCCAAAATCCCAGCTTTGCAAGTCTTTTCCAGTTTAACCCTCCGGAATTCGAGTGCGTTCTTCGAAGTGAACTAGTACTTGGGTGCAGTCTCCATATCCTCCAAAGCGCACGTGACCTACTTTTTTGTAATCAAATAGTTGACCACAGTTAAGAGACCTTTTGGATGGTTCCCAGTTTGTTCACTGTACATACAGTTCAATAAACAGCAAATCCACTGTTTGTGATTTATCCTTTGGCATCCTCGCGGCACCAGATGAATATCGCACACCTGTGTCATTATTTCTGCAACCCCATTAAAAGGTAATTAGCCAAGCACATTCAGACCAATGATAACTGGATAGTTCTCACAGTGATAACGTGAGCGCATATCGATGCCATTCACGTAGCGGCTGTCTTCATACCAGCTAAAGTGCTATGCGGCAGGATACTCGCTAGTTAAAAGAGAAGCAGCCGCCCTAACCTATGAACCGTAAGCTGCGAGGTAGCCATAACTGTAGTGACTAAGACGGCACCGGGGTCTCCACGACGTTGATCGCAAGTCAAGCAGCCCCAACAGCTTTCTTACCTTCGTTACTGAACTCCGCTCAACGGTTAAACGCTGCTCCAATAGGGAAGATGAGCTGTTTTACAACCAGCTGCGTTCAACTGCACCAGCTGTTCTCTATAGTGGCCATCGAAAGGTATGTCACCATTATAACTTCAGACAAATACTGTTCACTGGCGTGGTGTGGTAACCAGCTCAGCGACTAAAACGTAGCATCCCAAGGTGGTTGATGTACGTCGGTGTTGTTGCCGGCCTAGTTCGAATGGACTACCTGCAAAAGACTTTTTTGTCTCGACTGGTATTCTTGCTCAAGCTAGATCAGTAGAAAGATTCAAACATGAAAGTGTTGGGATCGCGACATTGTCACCAAGCACAGCAGTGGTGAAGTCGACAGTGTAGCTCGAGTCAGTGCACCACTGTCAGACAAGATGGAAGGTGTGCTGCTCTCAGCTGCACTAAAAGGTAGATGAGGACAATCGAAAAATTCGATAGGTAATATGCATGATGAATTGTGGACACAGGTGAGGAAGTGAAATGCGTACTAATTGTTGCAACACTTGTACGATTGTAATTATTTGACAAGCCCAAAGCCTTCATTGAATGAGTAAAATAATGTCAGAGACAGTGCTATTTGAGGCAGCGCCACTTGCATTGTGGAGCAGAAAACTACTAGCTACATAAGACGGTCGTTATATACGATTAATGCAGGTCAATAAATTCTCAAAACTAACCTACTATCTCGCGTTCCTACTCACTCCTAATTACCCTTTAGGATAGGCTATATGTAGCCGAAGTTTATGTCACTAAGAAGAGTAGGTCATCCAACTGACATAACAAGGATGTATAATCTTCATTGGACTTTCCAAGTGTGCAAATGCGCCTTTGCTATATTCAATCTTATCACAGGTATGTGACTATTTACCCTATCTACTTTTACTTAAGCGCTGCTAAACACAAGATTAACTTGCTACGACTACACAACCGGGCTGGGGTTATCACCTTTAGTAATGCTTTCTGTGCTCATAAGTGAAGAAACTGTTCTGTTATTGGTCGCAAAGTATAGGCTACCTAGTTCTGAAGTGCACTACAAAATGTCTTAGTGGATACAACACAATCTTATTAGCCAACCATTACACATATCCCCCAGTTATCCAAGCTCAGAAGCAGACAACTTTTACGACGACTTCACGGCTGCTGTCAGTGTACACATTGACCATATCGCATGAATATTTGCTGATGATTGTAATAGGTTCGACACCACATTCCTCACAACACTTGGACTACAGAACATCGTGAAATACCCCACTAAGGTAGAAACAACCCTGGACTTGTTGTTTGTTGACAACCTGAGGATATTTTCAGTCAATACTCGCACACCATTTGGAAGCTCTGGTCATTCGATAGTCAAGCTATCTCCTGTCGTCTACAGTAAGACCAACCAGAACAAAGTCACTCGCTGAAAAGAACGTACAATTAAACGTTGACAAACCAATCCCCCAAACTTAGTACAACTGAAAGAAATGGTTGATTCTACAGGTTTCAGTTTGTCTTTCGATGCCGATGTCTCAACATTTTGTGACCGGATGAAAAGTTATTTGAAATTCTCTTTTGATCTCTGCTGTTCGATGGAAAATATTCTCATCCTTTCCGCCCGGATCTCCTCATCACTCCTCAAGCAGTTGCGTCAAGTTATGGCGAGAGGCAGCAAAATTAAAAAGTCGCGCCTCAGTAAACTTTCCTTCTCTAGGCATCAGGGAAGAAATTCGCCACCTCAAATGCTTACATCCAGACCAGTCTGAAGAACAAGAATTGCCGTGAGATTCGGCAAATGATGAAACAATTAATGGAGTCACTTGTCAAAGTACGAACTCTGACATGGACGTAGAAAAATTCAATCGCAACTTCCACTGCTCCAGCAGTGACTCACTCCCCAACTCCTCATCTGCGCAGACTCAGTGGCCTACAGACTCATCGCCAGTTATTGATGTTGCAGCATTTCATAGGAAGCTTACCCAGCTCAACTCCAAGCGAATCAAACGGACCTGACCTGTTGTCTCCCTTCGTCTTAAGCAGTGCGCAGATTCACTAGACCAACCGCCAGCTTAGTCGTACTCCATGTGCCTAAACCAAGGCAAGTTCGCTCTCCAACGGGAGAGCTGCCAGCATAACACCAATACAGAAAAAAGCGAAGTAAATATTGACCTGTTGAATGCACTTCGGTGGATTTAAACCATTTCGAAGAATTCATTCTCTTTTACACAGTAGTAGCATGGAGAATTGAACGGTATAGCTAGACTTTCGTCACATCTACACTCACTCAGACAGCCATCAGGGGTCCGAAAAAGCACTGTACTCGCGTTTCATTGTTTCCGGAATCGTCAGCAGTACACATTCCATCGGACCCTGGTAGGACTCGAAGCCGTAACTTGTCTGTTGCCAGTCCGAGATTGAGACTACTGAGCTACGGGGGACGGCAGCGACCATTGTGTATAAGTTACTATATATGATATAGCGCCGCTCACTATCTAGTGACTTACACGTTACTGTTGTGCAGAGGACAGGGTAGCCCCCTCCCCAAGGATATGGATAATGAGCGGCGCTATATCACATATAGTAACTTACACACAATAGTCGCTGCTGTCCCCCGTAGCTCAGTAGTCTCAATCTCGGACTGGCAACAGACAAGTTACGGCTTCGAGTCCTACCGGGTTCCGATGGAATGTGCACTGCTGACGATTCCTGAAAGGATGAAACGCGCGTACAGTGCTGTTCCGGGCGCGTGCTGGCTGCATGAGTGAGTCTAGATGTGACGAATTGCTATCTATACCATTTATTCACGAAACGTTGCTGACCCAATCCTGTCTGAATGACGCACAGCAATTTGCATTGACGCATCAAAAAACGAGTAACTGCCGACCTCCTATCGGCCGGCATTCTCCCACACGTGACCGCTTCACCCCTCTGTGGGCTCCTAGGGACCGAGAAACGGGCCTGCTTGTATACAAATGTTCAGGGACTTTCTAACAAACTGGCTGAACTGAAAGATCACCAAGCTTCCGGCTGGTATGATGTCATTGGTATCACCGAGACATGGTTGCACACGGGAATGACGGACCCTGAAGTTTCACTACCGGGCATGTCGCTGATCCGGAACGACAGGCTCACAAAAGGAGGAGGGGTAATCCTGTATTAGCGAAACGACTTACAGTGCGAAGCCGTGGAGGATTCAGACTCGCAGTTCCCCGACTCTCTTTGGTGCCGGTTGCAGTTAAACGGCAGGGACGCTTGCCTTATTGTCTTGGTGTACCGCGCCCCTAACTCAACACCCGAAACCGACTATCACCTAACGGCTGCTTTAAGGTGCAGTTTACAACAAAAGTACACTCACATTCTTATCATGGGTGATTTCAACGTACATTGTTTAGAAGCCCCTGCCTCGATCGGAGAACAATTCAAAACCGATCTACAAGATCTAGTAACTACTGTTCCTCTTTACAATCACATCACTTTGCCCACTCGGTTCAGAACTGGGAACAGGCCATCTGTGCTGGATCTTGTGCTTACCAACGAGGAGCATATGATTAATGCGTTGGTTTTAGACTGCCCGTTGAGTCGCAGGGATCACGTGGTCATCAGTTTCAACTTCGTCTGCTACGCAGAATATCTGAATGATAACGATGAGACTGTGCGAACCATCACAAGGTACGATCGACTCGCCCAGCTAGTCAGCGCCACAACATGGTCTTTCCTAGAAGAAAAACCCCCGGAAGTCGCCTGGCTCGATTTCGTCAACAAATTCAGTCGGCTGATTGCACAAGCTTCAGAGATAAAAGCTTGCAATAAGTGCAAATCAGTTTCTTTCGTTAGGAGCAGACCTCGAAAATGGATGACAGTGCGCAACTCAGCATGGCGAGTGCACAGAGAAGCTCCAGCACCAGAAACTTGGGACAACTACGTAACCCAACGTAACCACTGCACTCAACTGCTAAGAGAAGACAAAGCCACCTATCAGCGGAAAAGCGCAAAAACCTTCAGTGCGAACCACAGACTGCGGTACAAGCACCTTAATAGCCTAAGAAAGGTGAGGCAAGAATTTCCTCCACTCAAGACGGCTGATGGCCCAACAAGTACAGCTGTGGAAGCAGCAAACGCGCTGCAGGTGCAATACGCCCCATGTTTCAAAGAGCCTTGCTACCAAGCGATCTACCAAGCTTTGTATTCTGCTTGCTAAGACTAACCCACATCAATTTTACCGCAGAGGCTGTATTGCAAAAGCTGACTTCTCTAGGCAAACACAGCTCGCCGGGTGTCAACACCATTCGTCCAGAGGCATTGGGAGCAGCAGCAAGCCAACTGGCGGGACCTTTAGCTCAGTTTTTCCAGCGCTGCTTAGATCACAACCACGTTCCCGCCATGTGGAATATTGGAATAATAACCGCGATTCACAAAGCGGAAAGCAGAACTTATCCCTCCAACTACCGCCCAGTATCCCGTCTTCCTATTCACTCTAAGTTCACGGAATCCATAGTTGCCGATGCACTGGTGTGCTTTCTGGGAAATTGCAACCTCATCACTCATGAACAGTACGGTTTCTGTCAACAGCTGTCATGTACAACTAAGTTACTAATTACACGCAGTAGTTGGACCGAGGCAGCTGACGCTGGAGAAGGTGTTGATGTGATCTAGCTGGATTTTTGGAAAGCTTAGGATCGTCTAGACCATCGGATACTACTATCCAAGCTGCAGCATTACGGCATCGGAGACCCTCTTTTCAGCTAGATCGCCAACATTCTACTTCAACAGCAATTAGTGATCAGAGTTCGGAGCTCTTTATAGGACCCCATACAAGTCGAGTGTGGTGTGCCGCAAGGCTCAGTTCTAAGTCCAAATTTGTTTTCGGTGTTTAGTAATGATCATGCACAGAGAATCGCTTCAAACTTCCTAATGTTTGCCGACGATATCAAGATCTGGCGCAGGATCCAGGCAAACGCCGACTAACATATGCTTCAGAGTGATTTAGATACGGTGTATCAATGGTCGACCCAAAACTCATTGCATTACAACGTCAGTAAATGCAAGGTGCTTTCCATCGGACATCAGAGCAGCTACTCATACCGACTCGGAACGAATCTACTACAACCATCAACTCTCGCAAGTGACTTGGGTGTGCTAGTTAAATATGACTTGGGTTGCTCCAGGCAATCCGAAAAGTCCTCGAAGACAGAGAACCAACACGACGGGCTGTTGAGGCGGGCGTTTGTACAAATAAACAGCTCCATATTTCGACAAATGCTCAGTGCGTCTGTTCGTCCCCATGTCAAATACGCAATTCAAGCCTGGCATCCATGGCTGAAACGCGACCTAAATGCACTGGAGCAGCCACAACGCCGGGCATCTAAGAAGGTAATTGGAATGCTCAATCTTTCCTACCAGGAGAGGCTGCAACGACTGGGATTGTTCAGTGGAAGATATCGCAGACTACGAGACGACCTGATTATGGCATACTTGGTTCTGCGAGACCCACATCATGTGCGCCGCCCTTTACTGCAACTCAGCAGCAATACAAACCTGACGGACCATTCAGTTAAACTCGCAGAACAATACAGTCGTCTGGAGTGCCGCATAAATTTCTTTTCCATCCGTGTCTGTCACCCGTGGAATGCTCTCCCAGAATCGGTCGTCTCTGCACCGACACTAACAGTATTTAAAAGACGGTTGGACGATGCACTCAGCCACTTACACTTTGTTACTTAGCACTACGTCTCCATCTTACACCTGGAGTTTACCATGGAACTTTTTGTTGTTAACTGTGGTTGCTGTGATTCTAAGAAGATCGTAGGACTGCAGCGAAGCAAACGATAAATCCTTATCTTCTTATGTAAACCATTAACTATTTTACTAACCTTATCTTCACTATTGTTATGTTGATATCCCTACCAACTATCCAACGGGACTTGTAAAGCAACGCTTCTTAACCCGCATAAATTCACTGTTCATTGAATTAAGAGAGCGACACAAGGTGCAGTGGCTTGTCTAGTGCACTCAGTCTTAGCGTCGCAAGAACAAAGCCACACGTGTATGCTGCCTTGACTACACCAAACCCTTCGGTTGTGGTAGCCGTGAAAGCTTGCTGCAACATCCCTTGGCTTCTGGTATCCGACCATCCATAGTTTTCTTGCCAAAGGATTATTTTGCCAAACGCACACAGATAACCAGGTTCAAGGTCAGGAACTTCTTGCCTCTTACCAATACTTCTTGTTTCCTTCAAGGAGCCATATTATCGTTATTCTTATTCTCTACCTACGTTGGCTCCATAATGACGAAATACGCTCGTGATGTACTAATCGGCGCGAATAATCTAACTTCAGCCTTTTCGGCCGTGCCACAATGTTGCTCAAAAAAATTCGTGCATTGATCAAACTCCTGCGCCTTAAGGCTGAAAGCTTCCTAATGCACTAAAGGACTTGGCATGGCACACCTACATAGCCTCCCCGAACGACCATACCTGGGAGGTCTACACAATACAAAGGAACCACTGTGTCATACTCGTCCGGGAAGATAAACTTAAGGACCAACAAGGTTTAGTGGAAAAGTTTTGCTCCAATCATAAATTTCTATACAGACACGTAAACAATTTGCGCCGTGTTAAGCGCGGTATTCCTGCTTTGTACACAGCATGCGGGTTAGTCCAAACCGCACAAGAGGCGGCCAACCTCCTTGGACAACAATTTGGCCGTACCTTCCAAAGCGCGCAATCACCATACATCCTGCCTAAGCAGATAACACCGCCATCAGGGCTTAATCCCATATCGTTCACCTCCGCAGCTGTCCTGAAGAGGCTGATGTCTCTGCGCGAGTTCAGCTCTCCGAGTGCGGACGGCATTCGACCGAAGGCGTTGAAAGTTGCTGCCATGAGTTTGACAGGACCATTAGCAATTTTCTTTCAACGATGTCTGAACGAGATGCACGTCCCCATGATGTGGAAGCACGGAATCATCACGCCTATCTACAAAAGTGGTAGCCGTGCTGAACCAGCAAATTATCGCCCGATAACACTACTTCCTGTGATCTCCAAGGTTATGGAGTCCATTGTAGCTGAGGCTTTGATGGGGTACCTGGAGAACAACCAAATTCTCGTTCCGGAACAGCATGGATTTCGCCAAAACCACTCCTGTACAACTAATCTCTTGATTGCTCGTGCAAACTGGACGGAATCCGTGGACGCTGGTCTAGGAGTCGACGCCGCCTACTTGGATTTCTCAAAGGCATTCGACCGCATAGATCATCGCATTCTCCTCCACAAACTCCAGAAATATGGAATCGGTGATCCTGTTCTGGGCTGGATAGGAGACTTTCTCCTGCAACGTCACCTGAATGTGAGGGTTCGAAGCAACCTATCAGAATCCATCGAAGTTCAATGCGGCGTACCTCAGGGCTCGGTACTTGGACCCCGCCTGTTCCTGGTCTTCATAAATGATCTCGCGAGTGTGCTATCTTCTAACTGTTTGCTATTTGCTGATGACCTAAAGGTATGGCGCACTATAGCTGCAGTGGAGGATCACACATTCTTACAGGAGGACCTGGACAAAGCGTACACATGGTCCATCGAGAACAGGCTGCATTTCAACGTCACCAAGTGCAAAGTTCTCAGTATACGGCACAAGAGTATGCACAACTACCGCCTAGGACCACAAATTCTACAGCGGGCTTCTCACGAGTGCGATCTCGGTGTGATTGTTCAAGATGACCTCGGTTGTTCGAGGCAGACTGAAAAGGCAGCTAAGAAAGCGAACCAGTACCTCGGTCTTCTTCGCAGAGCCTTCGGGAAGTTTGACCCTTCGATCTTTCCAAAAATGCTTAGTGCGTACGTGAGGCCGCACGCGGAATACGCTATCCAAGCGTGGCAACCCTGGCTCAAGCACCATCTCACCGCGCTCGATACTGCACAACGTAGGGCAACGAAGAGCGTCAGAGGTTTGACCGGCCTCTCCTACCCACTCAGACTGAAGACCCTCAAAATATACAGTGGACGTTATCGGCGTCTAAGGGGCGATCTCATAATGGTGTACCTGATCCTGAGAAATCCCAACCAAATATGCCATTCCCTTCTAATACTCAGTCAAAACACCTCGCTAAGAGGTCACCATTTTAAGTTAGTCACGCAGTACAGCCGCCTGGAATGTCGGCGAAACTATTTCTCCCTTCGAGTGTCACAGCCTTGGAACGCCCTCCCGGAACATGTAATTAATGCACCCACCCTATCCCTTTTCAAAAAACGCTTTGACGATACTCTGTCACATTTACACTACGTGCTATAGCTCATGACCACCAGATGCTGGCACTAATGCACAACAGACGGGGGATAGTGCCTTAACCCTACCACAGAATGGGTCACTCCAAACGCCTTGCACGAAATTTGATAAACGCTACTATTATAGAAACTGGATTTCTGTATCCTGTCGGCCCAAGATAGTTGCACACGAGTAAGCGTTGTCCTTGCTATCATTTTTATTTTTCTCGCCAATGATGGGAACAATAGCCACTCCCTTGTTGCTTTATGTGCGTACATTCTCATTTCAAACTCTTTATACGACAGTGCAGTTACAACTGTAATCGCCCGAACTGACGACTCCATAATCCCTTTGGTATCATTTTTTTGTCACGCTAAACACCCTACGGGACATGTCAAGCATCTGCTTTTGTAACCGTTATAAATCATTATTCACCGTACAGCGCTTTCGCTGCATACGACAGATTGTTACCAGAAACTCATCGCTGACTGTTCACAACTTCACATCAGTGGTGAAAGCCTGAGCTTCTCGGTATCAGTGAATTATCTGGGAATCATAATGAGCCATGATTTATCGGGCTCACTTCACGTGAATGAAGTATTCACCAAAGTCAGGCGGCTGTCCTTTTATGTCCCAAGTCTTCGTTCGTCCTCCGTCTCCCACCAGTTGATCCTGAGATTCATCATTGCATGTGTTCTACCGCAGTAGACCTTCTGTTCTCCCGTGATCTTTCCGGGCTAATTCGGTAAGAAATTCAAACCATCTCATACGTCGCAGATATGTTATCTCGATGCAGTGGGATTTCTAAACCAACCTTAGTTTAACATTGTTATAATTGAGGGAACGCCGCCTCTGAGATAATTGTGTGACAAGATTGTCGCTGGCACGGTTGGAGCACGCCTACGATGACGACTTGTAACGCTGGCCACTCGAACGGAGTTGCGCTGACCTGGTGACGCTAGCTTAGCCGGTGAGACGGAAAATTGAGCGAGCGTGTGAACGATCCTAGCCGCACTTGTTCGGATAAACCTCGAAAACGGACGCACACGAGAGGGGGTACGATAGACGCGCGCTAATGACTTAGATGCGAAGGCTGGCCAGCTAACGACTCACACTCAATCACGTGACCCGACCGACTCCCAACTGAGGCGAAGAGGAAGAAAAGACAAGTGGTCCTCTGTAGGCTCTTTTACGACCGACAAAGGGCGATCACAGACAATGCCATGGGTTATTAAGTTAGCGAAAACAGTCACCACGAAGAGGTGGTAGTTTGCAAAGGAGCATTGTCGAAAGGTGCGCAGTTGGGGCGCGTCTCGGAGTGGCTGAGCTCTGCTGCGTTGTGGGGAGGAATTGGACCTCGCTTTCCACAGCCATTCTGCCGGGGTTTCTGGCGCGTTTTTGCGGGGATTTTTGACGGATCCGCAACAAACATATTGTTACTGTTTATGTTACTTCATGCACAGAAGTTGCTTCACTCACTGACATTAGCCATTCTCTACTTAGCGTTTTATCCAAATACGAACCTAGTTTTCAAACGCGACTAAACTACAGAGCCTCATATGTCTGCACGCGGGCCTACGGCTCCTCCGTTATACCTTTTCTAGCTAAATTTTTCCTTGATCCGAAAATTATCAGTCAAGAACTAAACAGCACATTGTGTTAGTGATCCTGTACCCCACATGAAACATTGCTTTAGCCTTCGTTATTTTTTTACAGTGTTTGCACGTACCATATTGTTTCTCTTTGCCGTTACGATCGCGCATGTATGACAGCGCATTAGTCACGCTTCACGGGTATATAAAAGCGAATTCTTGCCCTAAAATGACAATATTGTTGCTCCTGGAAACTTCACTTCACCGTACTACGTACGACGATTAAAATTTTGATGTCTTGTTTCTGATTAGGTCCTCCTTATCATTAATGCTAAGTCAGCTTCATCAACAAGTTAATTTCTATCGTTAATTTTCGATCGATATCGATAACTACCACTAGCTTGTCAAACCTCCATTTTATCTCGACAATGGATATAGTCGTGAGGAAAACACTGGTTGCATCTCTCATATTCAATCACATCAGCCTATCTTAGCCACATGGTTTTGTAAAACGTGATAGTGTGTGACTTGTAGCATGTTTATCCTTCAACCATTGTCATCTTTTGATATGGAAGAGCATTCGAGATGGTTTCACACAATAGACTACGGTTAAAACTGAGTACATTCGCTAAATCCAATCCCGCCTCTATTTTGGTTCGCAAGTTATCTAACAGGTCGCGCACGGGTTGTCAAGGTAAATGGATTGAGGTCTACTCTTCATAACTTTACTGGTGGAATGATCTGAGGAAACGTTTTAGGTCCCTCTCTAGTCCCTTTCCAACAGTAAAGGACTTACTATTCGTTTTGAAACTACACACTTATTTAAAGATGATCCGACATCTGCTCTTAAGCTTCCGGGCTCTCAAAAGGACGCCGCTGTAGCTAGGCGATCTACTTGTAATGGAGCGCAATATAAAGACTTATGGATGTGAACTAGTTACTGAATTATCACGAGTTAATTTTGACGCGTTTTAAACCTGTGCACCGCTTGTTCTGGAGTGTACATATTGAATACCAACTTTATAGTTTCTTCAAGAAAGTACATACGATACCCGCAACGAAAAACCTTAATCCCTTTGTCTAAAGCAGGGAAAAAATTAGTCAGGATTTCTACTCCTTAAGTTAACTCCTGAGGTTAAAATAAGCTGCAAGGCTACACACTTATGTAAATTCGGAGACATGACCAAGGATGATCTGAGGTTGGCGAGATTGTGACATATAGGAAAGATGCAAATATACGGTGGTAGGATATTTCAGAATGGTGCGAATCATATATGAAACAGAACGAATCCAAGAGATGTCCGCGTGTGAAGAATTCTAGCAGCAAGTTGAAAGTCGGTAAAATAGTAGCTTGGAGAAGGAATGGAGGTGAAAATCAGAAGAAAGAAGAGTATTAACGCAGAGTACGACTGAACACTGAAAGTTATCCATTCACGTTGGCCGCAAATGCTTGGAGCGTATGCAACCCCTACGTGCACTCCGAGATGTTTGCAGGAGGGATACGCCCCCTTTTACACTTACTAGGTTCGTATTCCAAGCCCCAGACCTTCCTTCATAGAGGTTGACGCAGTCTCCATTCGTGACCGTCTACCTAACAGCTTACGAAATTTCCGTCCTAATCGGGTGGTGCTATTACCTTTGTTATACGCAAAATGTGCACACGCCATTGTGTAAGGTTGCCTCTTTCAAGTTCCTTTCCGAATATGACTTTATTTCCCATCCCTTTGCTTGTCAGTTCAATACTTATTATCTTTTCATTCGCCTGCTTGTCGACGCAACGTTTTCTCCCTTTGTGTGTCCCGTGCCTGGAATGCCCTTCCGACTCACGTTATCCTTGCCCCTACATTAATGCTTTTCAAAAGACGCCTTGATGAAACGCTTTCAAACTTGCATTACTTGATATAGTCTGTTTTACCTGGAGGACGAAATAACGGAAACCTAAGCAGGTGCTTAAGGCCTCTCTCCGCAACGTGGCGGTGAGGATACATGCAGAAGTGTCCATGTGATTAGACTGGATGTAGCTAAACTGAATTAACGTACCACGTTCGTCAAATGAAGAAACAAACGAGTGAGCGTTGTCGTTTCCTTATCTTATTTCTCACGCAATTACTGAACTAAAACACCTCTCTATACTATTTTTACGTGTGCACATCCCATACCCACTTCAAACTATTTTCATGCAGTAGTGCATTTAAATCGGTGGACGCTCGAAATAGCGATTTACTTATTGGATGATCCTTCAAACTTTAGTTTTTACTCCAAACATCCTACGGGACTTGTCAAGCACATGCTTTTTCCCCCGTGATAAATCATTGTTCATTATTCTCCACTTACTAACATTCCACTGAGACAGTTTTGTAGGTACTGTGTACCTAGTTCAGTGCACTGCACTACTTACAGTTTTCACCTATTTTTACTTTGGCTAAATGGATTCATGTGGTATTATAATCGTTCTCCTTGTACCTACTGGACCCAGCAAATTTTGCAATATGAAGCTGTACAGGCTCAACAATTTCGCACAAATGCTATGTGACCACTCGTTCACTATATCTCACTACCTTTCGTTTTAGTAATCAACTTCGCTTGGCACAGCTTTGCTCACGAATCTTAGAGCCATAGGGATCAAGGCGCCAGCCTTTGACCACTAGGCACCGAGTTCCACACCCGCTCAGGCTACCTCCATCTGATGATTCCAAACGAGAACGAAACCGGTTATGGGGTATCAGGGTTGAGAGGAGCAACACCGAAATACTTCCAATGCGGATACGGTCCTTATGGTCGGAATGACGGTGGTTTACTTCAAACTGAACCGACGTCTGAATAAAGACTGCTTGTCGCAATCCAACCACATGGCGGATGCTCATCTTACTTTGCGGTAGTGCGTTTCGCATCCAATCATCGCAACCACAGGAAGGTGCCAGTCACCCTCTATCCAGGCCTTCACCTGGCACTCTTTGAATGCATCAATGCAAAGGGCTTTAATCGACAATCTATATGGATAAAACTATCGTCAGCAGTGGAACCCACAACGGCCTAGTGATCATGTCTACGAATGAACAGCTGTGCCACATGAATGGATACACAATCGTGATATTCCAATGGAACAATGGAACGGGCAAAAATGCAGATGCTCAGCAAGTCCCGTAGGATGGTTATAATGTGAATCGCAATACGGTGAGTAGAAAGCAAGTGGATAAAAGGAAAGTCGTTTTGGTGAACTCACCACACAGTGTTAACATAGAGGCACGCAGAAGGAGCCAACCTCAGTTGGGTGGGTTAATTCTGAGTGCGCAAATTTCTTCACGTTAAATCGTCTGTTGAGACATACAGCTTATATCTCTTAATGTAGATGGGTTAGGACCACGTCAGGGCGTAACCTTGAATGACGTTCATAGTTTTACCAAGTGCTAGTGGAATGTTTTGTTGATTACAGTTTCTTCAAGTATGCGCATACACACCTCCTTACTAAGAACACCTTGATGGGAAAAGAGAAAAAATGATTTGTAAAATGGTGGTTTCATATTAAACAGGTTGGTTCTGGACACTGTATATTGCAACGACCCAAAAGATGTCGATGTCCGGAAATTCTTGAGTACGAGAGAAATTAAATTGCTAATTTTCGAAGACTTAGAAAACCGCTAGTCGTCCTGCAGTAACGCTTTGCACTTCAATGTTGCAAAACAAAAAAGCAAAAGAAAGGTGAACTGAGCGGATGTAAAATTTAGAACGTAGATTATGTCTGACCACTCATTTATGTTTAGCATATAACGAGATACTGTCGTAACCCAGCTGTTGAGCGTAAATTGGCATAATCCAGAGTACGCAATCATAAGTAGGCGAGTGGTCAGTATTCCCAACCTAAGCGATTTCAAAATGAACATCACAAGGGAGCAGGAACATGGTACTCTTTCACAAAACGAACCATTTGTACAAACTTGTCACTACCCAGTTCCAAACGTATAGATTGAGAATTTGGAGATTCATTATGAATAGCGTCCAACCGCTATTCGATCCTGAAAGAGAATCCTTCCTCCCCATGAGATGTGTTCTCTATGGACAGACGAAGTCCGCAGCAAATCCCCCTTTTGTATGCTAAAATGTATCGGACCAGTAATGCTTAATGCAAGTGTCCAGTTGGTTTCAGAAAACCCAAGCAGGACACACAACTCACGCAGCGCATACTGATGTGCTGGATGGATCATAAACTTATATTATTTGGTAACTGGCCTAATGGTTACAGAACCTCAAGTGCTTGGTTGAAGTATAAATGTGCCTTGAATTCAAGCCACTTATACCGTCTCGGTGGGTGTTGTTAGCCTCCAAACTTGGTTAGGATAAATCCTAGCAAAAAGCAACCCCATTTTCAACGTGAAAAGCAAGCATACTGAAGCAATTAAGGTTTGTGGACATTACGGAACGTCGCATACTGGTTGTGTGGCGAAAGCACTGATGGACCAGGTCCGTATGCAAATTAAGATTTTCTCCGTTTTTGTAACGCTTGACCTTGTCAGCATGTGCGTGTTAATCGTGCAATCCTGTGCTCTGTGTTATATTGGACATATCTCTTCATATTCTTGTGCCACTTCTTCGGAAGTACGCTCAATCGATTCGGATCACTGAGCTCTACCCAACGGCGTCTATATTTTTGAAGTAAGTCCAACGACACGCTGGTACACCACAAACAAAGTCTTCGGAAGTCTATTCACTAAGGCCAACTTGAGTAACTGCTTATTTGAGTCTCATCAGTACCTTTGGGATACCATTCGACAGACCTTCTTTAAGGCTGTCAGACAATGTATAACTTAGTACTGTGCACCAGGGTATACCATAGGTACAGGCATTTTTGTCATCTCACCTTACCACCATATTTTTACGTGCATTTCACTGCACAAAGCCTGTGTGATTTTGGCTACTCTTGCGCCTAGTGACGCACCACCACTAAACCTGCTGATCAGAACAGACAACTGAGGCAGTCCAAACGGCGTGACCAGCCCAACGTAAAAGTACATACCGACCATTGATCCATGGGTCGGAGAGGTTTGTCAACCGGGAATCCAGTGAGCAACACACCTAAGGTCAACCGTAGCTCAGACAAGCGGCGAACTGAAATCCGCTCGAAAATCACGTGTTCGTTCTGTGCCAACTCGTATGAGGCGACAAATGTGAACATTACACTTAACGGAGCTAACAGCGTATCGACAGATAGCTTGTGGTTTTGTGACATTTGTTCAGATAGTCCGATAACTAAGATTGTTCAAACGCTTACGACAAGCTGTGAAGCATTGGCTGTTACGTCACCAGATCAAAAGGAATTGATCGCGGAATTGGGAGGGAAAATCTCAGAACTCGAGTAGAAGTTTGTGCATTACGTAGCCCGAATCCCAGACCTGTTAAAAAGCACAAGCTCTCTAGCAACAGTGCTACCCAGTCCAGCGAAAGGCAAACAGCGTTAGTGAAAAACAGCAGTGAAAACAGGCCGCTTGAACGGTACCCCAAGTCTCACGTATTGCGCCAAAACACGCAGAGTTACGCATAAATTGCACGATCACCTCCGTCAGTAGCTGGGTAACAACAATTGACCCCTACAGATAATGCAACGAACGACGTTGCACGTAAAAATTCTTGCTGTAGCCTTGGCCTGTCGCCCAAGGAAGACAAGCCAGATACCCCCACTCGACAAACCTACGCTCACAAGGAACTGCAGAACAAACATTTACTACGCAACCAAAAGACGATGACAGTGATATGTTCAAATGTCCAAGAACCCACTAGCCAATCACTAAAAGGTAGACAAGCGGAGGAGCAAAACCGGTGGGCTGAAATAACCTGCGCACTCGGACTGAAGGTTCTCCCAACTAGTCTTACACGCCTTTCACGAAATACATAATCTCCACACTTAGGGGAACCTCGGTTACTGCGAGTAACGTTTGGCAACACGCGCGACCTGGAAGATGTTCTCTTAGCAAGCCATATGCTAGTGAACTCTTCTGTCAGTGCCCGCATTTTTCTTGACAGGCCATGGGTAGAAAGACAGAAGCGGAAATCCAACCCTGATTCGTTGCATCAAAATTAGATGAAGAAAGTGGTACTGGTTCATGGTGTGCCAGAATTGAAGCATGACGATAGCAGTGCACGACAGAAGCACGACATCGAAGAATGGCGGTACATCGCAGAACTATACGACATGAAGAATGTCGTGGTGTTTGACGTCACCCGTCTAATTGCTTCCACATACTACCAAGGTAGCGGGCTACGAATTACGAAAGTTACCTTGGCTGCGCCCGAAATGGTATCAGTGGCAATCCAAGCATGGCATGACAACAGGAAACTTGGGCCACCAGAAGTACGGTTAAGACCATTCCTTCAATTAGTATAGACCTCAGATACAGATGAGCAAGCCTCAATTGTACCTATCTCAAACCAGCCAACTATGTAAACACCAGTTGCAAAAGCCTTCAGCAGACCGGCACTATTTGTGCCGGTCACTCACAGCGAACCGAGCTCCTGATGCGTCAACAAATACAATGCTGCTACACCAACACTCAGGGGTTGTATTCTAAGCTCTCGGAGCTGCGCCACCGACATGAAACAACAGCTTGGGACCTCATAGCAGTTACTGAAACTTGGCTCTCAAACGACATACTTGATCCAGAGATTGAACTCAGTGAGATGTCAGTCATTCGAAATGATCGTCCATCTCGCGGGAGCGGTGTTGCTCTCTACTATCGAGATTATTTGAAATGTGAGGCTCTTACCGAAAATTCCCTTGTTATTCCCGACGCACTATTTTGCCGACTGCACCTAGCAGGTCGAGATGTTGGTTCACAGAAGAAGAGTGATGCTTACCTCTTAACAGTTATCTCTAGACCTCCGAACTCATCAGCAGACAGCGATAACATTCTGTTAAACGCCCTCCGCTATGCTGTTTCACAAAAGTACTCTCACTATCTTATAATGGGTGACTTTAATATGCCTTCAATAGCATCAATATCCCGTAATGGGCTATAATTTAAATTGAAACTCCTCGAATTCATGGATATGGCAGTTTTGTATAACTATGTGCATGGACCAACCAAACATCGCGGTTCAAACAAGCCATCACTCCTAGACTTAATCCTGACTAATGAAGGGTTGATGCATGAGTCAGTAGCACACCATCATTCCCTGGGCCGTAGCGACCATTCAGTCCTAGCCTTTGGTTATGTATGTTATGCCAGTATTGTTGCTAAAGAAAGAGAGACTCAGCGAACTATTACGGACTATTATAAGCTGCGCAGCTTAGCAGCAACCGTTGACTGGTACCTACAGAAGCACAGCTCAGCGAATGACGCGTGGAATGAACTGAAAGACAAAATTAACTGGGTCATGCAATCAGCATCGAAGGTTGTACCCTTACGAGCATCGCGCAGGAGCAATACGTGGATACTGAGCGGAACATGTAAATGGATCAACAGAAGAGATGAAATCTGGAGGCAACATTTGCTAAGCACATATCACATGGCAGGATTACAAAGTCATCAGAAACTACTGCATGTCACCCACTAGAGTAGGTAAGTACGAATGGCAGGAGAATATGTTGCTGAAATTTACCAGTAACACAAAACTACTATACAGATTTGTGAATGGCAAAAGAGAGGTTAAGCCCGGAATACCACCACTCAGGACGGCCAGTGGCCTAACAACTACTGCTGTGGATGCCGCGAACGCTCTACTCTTACAGTTTGGCTCGGTAGCTACAAATGTCATGGAACCTTCGTCCTATCAACTCCCAATCAATGTCGTTGGCTTATCCAGTATCACTTTTACTCCAGCAGCTGTTGCAAGCAAACTACAGTCTCTCCGAGGGTACCGTGCTCCTGGAATCGACATAATCTGCCCAAAAGTACTAAAATCCCTTGCTCCCACCATAGCAGCACCACTTGCAACCTTTTTCCAGTGTCTGCTTAACTCCCATACACTCCCATCTGAGTGGAAAAATGGAATTATCACTCCAAGATACAAAGGAGGTAAGCGCTCTGATCCTGCTAACTACCGACGTATTAGTCTCCTTCCAGTTTTATAAAAAGTGATGAATCGGTAATCGCAGCTGAACTGACGCGATACTTTGAAAGATAACAGATAATTTTTAATGCCCAACATGGTTTCCGACGCAGACGATCTTGTCTCACCAATTTGCTAATTACTCGGGACTTATGGACCAGGGCGGCTGATGAAGGAGTGCCCATCGATGTGATATACCTGGATTTTTCTAAAGCATTCGATAGGGTCAATCACTTCTTTCTCCTCCAAAAGATTGCTGCCTACGGTATCAACGGTTACCTGCTCACCTGGTTAAAAGGCTACTTACACGACAGAGCAATAAAGGTAAGAGTAGCCGACACTTATTCGGAATGCCTTTGCGTCTCCAGTGGTGTACCACAAGGATCCGTCCTCGGCCCGCTGCTGCTTTTAATCTACGTTAGTGAGCTTCCAGCAGACATTCTATCTCCGGTGCAAATATTTGCAGACGATGCTAAAATATGGAGAGCAATTCGCCTAGCATCCGACCGTGTCTACCTCCAGGAAGATCTGACTCGGATTAACGAATGGGCAGAAAAAAACCAGCTCCCACTGAACCCTGCAAATTGCCACCTGCTGACGGTGCGCAGCAGCTTCGTCAACACATACCTTTTGGGGCAACACGTCATGCAACACGTGACTAGTGAACGCGACTTAGGTATAATCGTGCAAAAGAGTCTTGGAAATTCGCTCCAATGTTCGAAAGCAGCAAGTGTGGCGAACATGAACTTGAGACTTTTGAGGCGAGCTCTCGGTACTTTTGAGCGACGTCTAGTACCATTGTTGATTAACTCCTACATTCGTCCTCATGTTGAATATGCAATTCAGGCCTGGTGTCCATGGTTAAAATGAGACATCCGCCTATTGGAACAGCCCCAAAGAAGAGCCACAAAGGCAACGCGTGGACTATCCGGTATAAGTTACGAACTGCGTGTTCATG
Source organism: Dicrocoelium dendriticum (assembly GCA_944474145.2). Lineage (NCBI taxonomy): Eukaryota > Metazoa > Platyhelminthes > Trematoda > Plagiorchiida > Dicrocoeliidae > Dicrocoelium > Dicrocoelium dendriticum. The sequence goes on from OX104068.1 coordinate 37,946,610, forward strand.
TACTTTGTGTTATCATTAGAATACCGATGGCTTCGCGCAGATCTTACTCTCACATACCGGATACTAACCGAAAGCGAACATCCATGTACATCACTGTTGACTTCAGCCCCTTACAAACAAAACCGAGGCCACCACCTGAAACTAATGACGCAACACTCTCGTTTGAATTGTAGAAAGTATTTTTTCCCACTTAGAATCTGTTCTCACTGGAATACATTACCAAACTATGTGGTGAAGGCACCGGACATGACGACATTCGAAAGACACTTAGAGTTTATCTTAGTGATAACCGTTACACCACAGTTTGATAAAGTGCAATGGTTTAACCACTGATACTTTACGTTCCACGTTGGAACGTTTTGATTTTAATTTTCTGTTGCATATCCATCCTGTGGGGCTTGTAAAGTTATGCTTTTTATCCCATCATATGCCATTGAACCAGTGAATCATTGAAGCGCTCCACTGTTTAGACGTCCGTGATTACCCTCTTTTTAATGTGTGCATAAGCTTGATCTTACATAGGGTACACTGACTATCCAGTATGCAAGAGATCAGCCCCTGCTCCGCTCAGGCTGCTTCCAAACATTGTTCTCACATATCGCACGGGATTTTGGCATGCGGTTGCATGTGTATTACTGAGGAGAAACGCGATAACCGCAAATGCATTTTGCTGCTCCTTCGCTCATATACAAATCACTGCTTTGTGTGCCCACTTCCTCCAGTGTATGATGACATCAACAAGCCTTGACAAGGAACGCTTAAGCAGTGCGCCATTCTAGAATGGCTTAAATTTATAAAATGCACATTCACAGCACATGATTCAGTGGGATTAGCGAGAAACTCCTTAGTCCAAAGAAAGGAAAACAAGGACAACAAGACCTGTGTGCGCACCAAATTAGGAATTACTTTACCATATTTGTTTTCAACCGGGGCCCTAATAGCAACACCACAACCCTACTTATTCTAGACAGCTGTAAATCAAACACAGGAACTGATTGAATTGTGAGGTAGGCAACTATTCTAGAGACCGTACGACCTCATGAAATTAGGAAATAAAAGCATGGACTTAAATGTGGTTTGCGTGAATTCGGTAGCACCAGCGAAAAGGGATGTGCTAACTTCAGAAACGTGCCAGAGTGGACAGAGGACACAAACAATCGCCACAACCTTTCAACCTGCTAACGGATCAGTTAGTTTAGGTGCACTATTTCGACCACAGTATTGTCAAATATTAAGGCAGTAAGGAATAGGGAGAATGTGCTGCTCCATAGTGTTCGCTCGCATAGTTCGAACCGTATTACGCTTACAAGTTTTTCAGTTAATTCAACTACCTGGGAGTCAGTGGAACTTGGACGTCTACGCATTCTCAGATACAAGTTCAGAAGAAACGTTTCCCATTATTCTGATAAGTTTGCACTGCCGAGATACACACCCAGTGCCACCTCACCGAACCAATGTTCTGTCACAAATCGTGGCTGAGTCGCTTGTCCCCTAGTCATGTGCTGCAATTGGCCACTTTTGAAGTTAATGCGGGGGAGGAAGTGAACGATTGGTGATACGGCCGCTGGCTTTGAGCTTCGTGACTTAAAATATATATAAATATATAGGGGTACGTGCCGTTGCGTTGTGGTAGATCTACATTATGTGCGGTGAGTTGCAACTCTGCTCTAGTTTCTCATATTGTTTACCTGCTGCTGCTTTGTCCTGCCCGCTCATTGTCGCTTTTTAGTGATGCATGAGGTTGTGTTGTCTTGGCGTTTCTGTCCTCAGCACAACAGCTACCAGCTTGTTTTACCTGAAAGCTAGACATGCTAGCAGTTTGTTAGGGAGCAAAGAGAACGCACGCTTAGGAATTTGCATCACACGCCGTCCCTTTGTTTAAATATTTGTAATTATCGCTATTCTTAATACCACAGCTGCTTCTAATCACGCGACAGTGTACGTGGATGGATGCTATAAAGAAAACGGCCAAGCGGGTTGCGGCGTGTTTTGGGGCAAGGATGACAAGAGGTAACTCTGCTTTTCTTTTACTGCAATCCAACCCATGTGTAGGAATCAGGCTATCAAACTTCAAATGCCTCAGACAAATCACACAGCTGAGATAGCGGTATGTTAACGTCCACATTGAATGTATACATCTAACTTGCATATGGGGTACTCTGTGAGTACTTTGGGTGCCCCTATTGGGGCTACTTATTTCTTTTCCATTATTCTACCTTTTTCTACTACTGGTATCAGCGGTTTCAGAATTACCGAGTGGAAATGTCATTATTTTCCAGGGTGCCGTGGAAGCAATGAAACAAGCATTAGATTCCGGGATCAACTACTTAACCATCGTCACGGACTCTGATGCAACAATTGAGTATTGGACCGGAGATCGGGACGTACCGAAAGAAGGAGACGAACCCCTTCGGCATTGGGTTACGAAGATGCGAGCTTTTAAGCAAAAACCGTTAAGTGTGACTTGGGTGAGTGCCTTCTATTTCTTTCGTTAGTTTGCTGTTTGCCTTAGCGTTTTCACCACGAAGGCGGAGTTAATTAGTCTCAAAAGATTGGTCAGAGTAATACGGTTAATTTGGCGTTTTCGAGACTTTTCGTTGCCTTCAGCCTCAAAAACCACACACCCGCCGAATATCTAAACGGTTTTACCATCCTATTTGGAATCCTCATGAGCGCGCATTCCTCGAATCCTTCACGAGCAGAGCGACTTAAACAGCTCATCACTGGGTGACAGCAGTGAAGCACCAAAAGACGCTGCCCGACTTAGTTACGACCATGTTCAATAGGTATTATTGCTTATCGATCCGGTGATCACCCATTTCTCCTTTTTTCGTTTAACACCATCTATAGTCGCAGCGTATTCATCCCTTTGACAGTTTGAAAACTGCGAAAGGCAATCTTCAACCTGATTTATTCTTACAGCCCGTCAGCAGTGTTTTGTTGTACCTCTAAATAAATTTCATCTAAGAAGGATATTTTGCTCGACACCTGCTTTGGTCTTGATTTTGCTCATTAATAAGCTGTAATCGCGTTAGCTTTTATGGCACATCGACTATTGAGACCCGTCCCGACGTTAAAGCAGCAGCAAGTTGCATGACAGTGGATAATGAGCCCCGCCAGATCACAGCAAGTAATCATCCATGGCAATCCACCGGTCTCTTCCATGGTTCAGTCGAATAAGCAGCTGACTCGTAATAGTAAAGTGACTTGTTCGGATCCAGCCCAGCCTACTAGGATGACATTTGCTTGCGGCGCTTTTCTGGTCGTCTAACCGGATTTACTTTCGTACTCAAGTGCTGACAACGGTACGCGCTAATTGGAAACTGCACAACGATTGGTAAACTCTGGAACTGATTGACTGCGCTTTTATCTTCGTCTGCATGTGATCCCATTCGAAGTTACAAATTTCCTGATTGGTCGTAGGGATAATCAGAGCGACTTATTTGTGGCATTTCCGGGTGATGTTCCGGCCCATAAGCATGCGGGTTGTAAGCGACGGTACCTAAGGAAGCACTGGTTATACGTGCGCCGCTTCGGGTACGCTCTGGAGCCTAATTTGTCCGGAAAGAAGTAATAATTAATAAAAAATATCGCCACTTGTACACTTTAACAGCGCTTTGTTGCCGCATCACCACCACCACCCGTCGTGCCTTGGCTGAATATACCGCGAGGACGCGCGGGTTCGAACCGGTGAGCTTATGATTGCAAGCCAGGCGTGCAGGTAACTCGGTCACCGGGCGATCAGGAGAAAATATTACGTATTTCGATTCCAACTACAAGTAGCAAGCTTCGAGTTAGTGCGGAATTGTGAGCAATGCAAATTCGAGGGTATCTTTCCATTGTAATGGGATGAACGGCGGTGACTAATTTATCCGGTAGCCTTGGGTATGATGTGCATCCTTTCGATGCTGCCATGTGCCTTAGTAAGATCTCATTCTATATACGTGTGCAGGGACTTCATGAGCATATGTTAGGTTCTCTTTTGTACCCCACTCATGTTTCAAACTTTGCAGGGTCGAGTTGAGGGTCATTCGGGCCACGAAGGAAACGAACAGGCTAATCGGTTGGCCAGAAAAGGAGCTGGCTTGGCATAGAGTTTGTAACTTGTATCGATACAATTTAATAAAATTTTTATCTCTGCTTACAGCTTCACTCGTTCTTCCTGCACTTGTTTTGCGCCCACTGTGTTACTGCAGCACATCAAATCCCTTCCCATCCAGTTGACTGAGGGTTCCGGTGAGCATGTGCAACACTGCGCAGTCAAGCGAGATTATAAACTCGTTACTTCCTTGAGGCTGATATTGGCACTGGTTACATTCGGGTGCGACACCTGTCGAATTTGGTTGAAAGCAGACTAGGATCGGTACTCGGTCGTTCTACGGAAAATTCAGTGAAACTTGTGCGTGCCTGCTACTTTTCTGTAAGACGAATTAACCGAGTAGATGTGCGATGCAGTGCGCTCCCAGTACCTGCAATGGGGTCCCGTCGCCTGCGCACTACATCTGCTATGAACACCGGACGGAGCACTTCACTTATCGGTCAAGTCTTTGTGATGTGATAATGTCAACCGGGTGGGGTAATTGCTTTGATGACATGGTCAAATAGCATGATCTTACCTTACTCCGGTATAAATCGGATGCTGTCAATATAGTCCTATGAGACCTAGTGTCGGAACAGACCAACAGTGCTATCTAATAATTAGTAGTAATTCGTTCATTTTTGGCTGGTGTGTGTGGCACCGAGAAATAATTTGGGTACTGAGTGTAGGCAGAAAAAGTACCATGCCAAATCGCAAGATCCATATCTGGATTTCGCTGGTGGTCCATATGTTTTGGTTGTCCCTGCGTTAGAGAGGAAAGTATCCATTCGGTTCGTCCCATGATGGGTTCGCCGGCGAAGGTCTTGGAAATCCAATTTGTTAGTAGACAGAATACCTCGACTAAGATTGGGAAACGATAAGACGAAGCGTTAGGGTCCTTAATGCAGGCAGTTTCTACTAAATGAATGACCTACGTCGCATGTAGCAGGTGGCCTGTACCAGATGAGTGAGTTTGCTGCTGTGTAGCTGGTTATTCTGCTCCGTCGCCGTTTCCACCACCACTATACAACGGTACAGCGTCAAGCCTAAAATGAGCGGACGCCATAAGTGCACTCCAGCGCGTGACGAAAGAGACGGAATAATTAAAAGCGTACGTCTTTACATGATATCCATACAAACCGTGAGCTTATTTACATTGCAAAGTAGGATTGCACCCATGTAACTTGGTAAAATGAATGCTTTGCTCAGAGTAAGCGGTTTCGGGATTTGATAATCTGTTCTTTAGAACCCAGAGAATTTCTTGATAAGGTGGGACCTACTGAGACTTTGTACAATTGCGTAGGCGGCGGTGTCTTGTTTGTCAGGTTTCATCAAACTGGCTGTTTGATTCAGTTAACGAAGTCACCACGCTGATTCACACACTGGTTCGCCATACCATCTGGAGAAACATTCGACTTCATGACGGGTGCAGTGGTGTTTTCGCAGATGTTCTCACTAGATGCATGTTTTCGAGTTATCGCAAGGGGCCTTGTCCAAATAATTATCGAGATTCCATTATCGTTGAGCACTTGACTTGAGTCTAAGCTTGTTTGAAAGTCGAGTACAACCACGCGTATTGTATCCGAAGTGACAGAGTCCTAATGATTTGATGAGTCAAGGAACTGCAAACCCATCTGGTTTATATGAACCCTAGGATTCACTAGGCAATTGGTGCAGCTTACTCGCGCTGTTGAGATAGTACCTTAGTAAATAGCCTCCACCCATTCGGATAACAAATCTTGCATGGTGATGTACCTCACTCGTTCTGACCTCACGTCAGTCTGCACATCTGTCTGCACGTATGCATGTCAGTCTGTCTACTTTAATGGGAACATAACTGCGATGCAATAGCAGCAGTTGTGCACCACTTGTACGTTCGTCCGCCAAGGCGATGCCAATATTTTTTACCACAGTAAACCCTTTACGTAACGGTAAGTTCAGTGCTACCGCTTCATATCGGTCAGTACAGAGCCCACAGGCATCCAGATTTCCGCGAAACATCCTGTCCTCAAACACTGACCGGAAAGTATCGATCGTTCAAGTGTCCCTAGTCTGCGACTCATCGCGTGAAGTGCTGTGCAACTTGCGGTACGCAGACGCCGCACTTGTGTGCCTAGTGCCTCATGCGAGATCCGATTGAATCTCCGGACTGCCGTTAGTATTCCTCGGGCTTTTCTCAGGGCGCGCAATGTGTGGAAATCTACGGTGCGTCCATGACAATCGGTAGACACATCCCGGCCACACGGTAGTACGTCAACCAATCAAGCGATGCGCACAATGTGTCGGAATGGCAGCAGTATTCTGAGCAAGCACTGAGTCTTTCAATTTCCTGCTGCTTTGCGTTTTATCCAAAACTTTAAATGTTGGCTGCAGTAACCTCAGTCCCAGTTCTGGTGAACTATACAGTGAGTGTCGATTGCCCTTCAGTAGATTCCAGTGACGGTTCTGTGCTGTTGACGACCGTTTGTGGATACACTTGTCTCTTTCATGATCCACAAGCGAATGGCGTGCATGTATGACGTAAATGGACAGTGTCCGTTTCACGCGATAGGCTAAGTTGCGTCATTGGTGAAGCTCACACACACATCAGCACTGTGAATCTCCCACCACAGTTCAAAGGTGTGTACATGGTTGATAATTAATTTATTGAAGAGGATCTTAATGAATTCGACCAAGTTGCTTGATGATAAGCACCCTGACTGAGTTCTTGTGACAGTCGGCTGCACATAACTTGTACTTAACACATTGCAAAATCGGCAACGTGTTAGACAGGCACTGGGCATTGTTGATATGTCTACAGTGTTTAAAGTGGAGGTTTACTGTCTGCTTTGTTGTTGTGATGAGAACCATCCTTTTATATATATATATATATATATATATATATATATATATATATATATATATATATATATATATATATATATATATATAGAGGCTGAGTGCCTCAACTCATAAGAGTAAGAAATAGATTGAAAAGGAACTAACTGTTAGGGTACAAGAGTCTCACTGGAAATGCGCCATTGAGTGCGGTCCTTTGTCCATATCATTTGCAATCAGATGTTGTTATGGTCCATTTGTCTCTAACCCTGGAGTCGGGTAAGCCCGGCAACTTCCAGCTTCAACCTTTGCGTCTTAGTGCGTTAGATCCAAGTTTTACATTGCCCTACATTTCGTCGCTTTCACCCCAAGCCTATGATCGCTAACAACGTTTGTCTTGGTAGTGGCTGATTAGGCATGCGGAGCACATGCTAAAGCCAACGAAGCCTCCGCAGTGAAATGACCTTATCAATCGGTCAGCGGAGTTCGTTAGATCTGAGGACTCGATGACGGACTTCCTTATTACTGATGTGATGCTACCATCGAACACCGGTAATGCTTCGCAGGCAGCGGTGCTCGAAGGGCGGTAGTCGCAGAACCTCGCTTTTGCGTACGGGTCAGTTCTCCCAGCCGTACAGCAGAATTGCTTGTACCGTAGCATTGTAGACGCGTCCCTTAAGAGTGAGACTAAGGTCACGAGAATGCCACAGGTGACGAAGGTTAGCGAAAGCTACTCTGGCCTCAGAGACACGCAGGGAAATCTCATCTGTCAAACCGCGAATACTAAGACAACTCCGAAGATAAATGCATTTGTCGACCACTTCCAGCGGATGCCCCAAATGGGTGAGAGAAGGACGTGCACTTAACCAGTCCTGTAATCTTTTACCTTACCTTTGGAAGGGGGCAAAGGTCAAGCCAAATTGGAGGCGGACATCTCCAGTTAGAGCAGCACACGCTAGGCGGCTTGGGAGGACTCGCAAATCCCAGCGATGTTATCGGCGTACTCTAAGTCCCGAAGGCGGTCACCAGGGAGCATTTGAACACCGCAGAACTCAGAGTTATCCAGGGCATTATACACGATCTCTTCCATGGAGAAGTTGAACAAGAGTGGAGTGGCTGGGCAACTCTGTCTAACACCGCTATGGATACTGAAGGGGGGATATCGCCGTATGATCACATGCGGCCCGAAGTTTGATACTAGATGTCACGGAGAATGCTGATCTACTACTCAGGTACTCCCCACTTCAGTAAGCAGTCCCAAACAGCCGCTCTGTCAGCAGAGTCAAACGAGGCTCAAATGTTCAAGAATATGACTATACTTGGTCGGGTTAACGTATGACGATGTTCAAGTATCTGGCGGATCGTGAAGATGTTATCGAGGCAACTGTGACCCGGGCCAGATCCAGCTTGTTGTGCACGCAGGTGCTGTTCCCGTATGCAATTGAGCCTCCGCAAGATTAAGGCAGCGAGCAGTTTGGATGCGACACAAATGAGACTGATGCCACGACAGTCGAAGTAAATGGTCCAGTCTCCTTTTTTGTAAATATGTACAACGTGCTGAAATACGCTGAAAGTTGACTCCATTATGAGTGCAGTCGAATTGTAAGGGCTTGTAGAATATTCACTTCGCTGCATTTTCGCAGTCCTTCAACAATTTATGGCACAGTTTATTACAAACTTCCAACCGGCAACCGCGAACGTACGAAGAAACTTTTCAGATAGCTGTCATCATTATCATCATCGACGTAGTGATAAGCATTATGTCCTGGATCTTAAATTTCTAAGTATACCAAGTGATGTGTTGTGTTTGCCCATAGTCGGAGCAAATGTTCATGTGTGATACAGCACAGAACGATAAACTGTTAACGGTATCTGAACTGATGCAGCAACAAATGACCTAGTTTAGAAAACTCTGCACGGCAATTTTCACCTGTGACTGAAGCTCTGTGCTACTTAACAACCGCGACTGGGAGTGCAGTTTCTGTGATTTCACAGCGTTAAGTGGCATGCAGTTTCTATGCTGCGGCCTAACTGCGAGAATTCTCTCCTGGTGATTAGGGTGAAAACACCTCCATAGTCTGGGTAAAAGCAGCCTCATACGAAAACCTAGGTATTGATAACATTGAAAAACCAGACGATCAAGCAGGGTTTGTAACACGAGAAAGTTCACGTGCTTGAATAGGCCAACAAACTAGATTACTCGGTCATGTAGCAAACCGCCTATATTGCCTCTCCACAGAAATACGTCGATATTGCTCCGGATAAGGGACCCAGTTTTGCGCGCTTAGCGTGCTCTCGATAACCACACACGCGCAAACTGACCGGACAAGACCGGGTTGACCTGATTCAATATTGTGCAGTTAACTCACCGGCAACTGCCGATCGTTTGTCTTACTACAACCATAACGGTTACACCACTGGATAGGATACTGTACAACGGAGACAAACAGCATCATGCTCATTGCAATGCGATTAACATGCGGTTGTTCGTGGGTTCTGTATGCATAAAAAAATCAAAGTTTGCCCAAAAACTTTTCATCACCAAGAAAACAGAGCGTTTTGTTTGTAAAGGAATAACCGCAGACTTAAGCGTATCTCTCCTAGCACATTATTCAGTTGTTGCCTTGGAGCTGTGAACACTCACAGCTGTAATGCTTTGGGTCTAGTGAAATCTGGACGACGAGACGCTGTCAAGTTATTGATCACAGATGTTGCCGAGCAGTCAGTTTATGCATAGACTTCGATTACGTGTCATGTAACACTGCATGAGGAGATCACGATACTCTTATCCCACATACGCAAGTTACGCCCTTCCGATACATACACATGATGGTGGAGATGGCATATTGCGAAATCATTGATGTTAACCTCTTATTTGCTTCCACAATTACGGTTTGGCAAATATTCATCTAGCTTTACCATATGAATATTGATAGTTTCTGCTTAGCCAACGCATTACCTTCGTATTCTTCCAACAGTATTCCGTCGTCCTCCTCTGGGTTCGAGTCGGAAAGTAGCAATTTGCTCATTGAGATCAGCGTTACAATTTACAGAAACAAATTAGGTGATGCATACAGATAAGATATAGTCCACAAGTTCGCAATTGCGATTTGCACGGTAATGTGTAAGCCTTTAAAGAATTCGATAACTGCTGAGTGAAAGTATTTCTGTATTGTATTTGTTATAACTTGAAATAACTCGAAGTAGGCAGATAGAATACTAAAAGGTGGATAGAAGCGGTAGTATAAATGAGGCGTGATCTCAAGGCAGGAAAAGGGTATATTCAGTTCTAATCCTCCAAATTATATGGTTCAATGGCCGATGACTCCCCGGGGCTTGGTGAGCCCACGTCACAGTCTGCTTAGATGAGAGCGAAGATTTGGATCGAAGGAGGGGTGCCCCGTGTGTGTTGAAATTCCTCAGACAACAATAATGAAGCGTTGTCAGTTTCCTGTATCAAATCTAATAGAGAATCAAAATGAGTAGTCATGCAGAACGAAAATAGCTGGTGACGGTTAAATCTACCATTTGCATTTGACACTGACACTGACAATCAGGGCGGAACTGGGATGCAAGCAGAAAGACACAAAACACGAGTTAATAACGATCGTGTTATAGTATTCGCCGGTCAGTTTGGAAGCGTAATTACACAGGAGTTTAGGATTTACTGCAAAGAGAGGAAAAGCCGTCTGCTAGTTGATCGTAGAGTAAGACACGAGCAAACTTGACGCATGCCCAGCGCTGGTCAAGTGCTTATCAAACGCAACTGTCCAGACAACTTAATGAAACCAAATGACACCGCCCAGTTAGCTGGTCTGTGTTTCCTAGTGTGAGGTTGCACCATCTTGGTGCCTATACCGTGGATGACTGCATCAAACTCTGAACAACAGTAACAAACATAGCTCAAATGAGTAGCTCGAAGGGAGCAATTAACATGTTTGTATTTGACACGCTGTTTCTCATGTGCCTCTCGGCGAAGAACCGACGTTCTTCAGTCAACGTATTACAAAGGTAGAACTCTCGTACTGGTTGCAACGATGATGAGCAAGAACAAATCCGGAAATCGATTATTCAGAAGTGCGTGTTTTCAGACCCAATCTGTATTGTATGGAGCTACAAGGAAGTGGGAGCAGATTCCCAAAATGAACAATGAACAATAATTTTATCGTTGTTAAGAAGCGTTGCTCTACACTCCCCGCTGGGTGGTCTGTTGAGTTATTAAAATCGTTGGTGAACACTTGCAGTTAGTAGTTCTACTGTCAAAAGAATGAACTTATGGCAAGTAATGCAGTAACCCTACACTCCGTATGTTTCCATAGCTTCAATATGCAAAAAAGGAAAATCCAACGTATTTCCCGGGAGTAGAATGGAGAGTGGCGTCAAGTAACAAAATGTAAGTGGCGGCGCGCGTCAGGCAAACGACTTTAAATTTGGCTAGTGTGGATTCACAGACAACTGATTTGGGGAAAGCGTTCCATGGTTGACACACACAAATGGAAAAGAAATTTCTACGGCACGCCAGACGGCTGTACTGTCCTGCTACTTTCAAGCAGTGACTTCTTAGCTTGGTATTACTGCGGACTTACCGTAAAGTACTTCACCTGCTTTGAATTGTATAAAATCAAGTACGCCATAATCTCGTCACCTTGTAGTCGGCGATAAGGCGCGTTGAATACTCCCAAACGTTGCATCCTCTGCTCGTACGGAAGGTGGCACATTATAAGGACGTATTTGGAAGCCTGACCTTGAGGTTGGTCCAGTGCAGTAGGGTTATGCCTCAAGCATGGCTGCCAGCTTTGGAGTGCGTATTCGGCGTAGGGGCGAAGATACACATTGAGCATTTGTCTGAACATACTGATGTTTATTTGGCCGGAAGTCCGTCGGAGCAAGCCGACTTGTTAGTCACCAGTTTTCGATGCGTTTGAAGCTTACTTGGAACAATCCAAGTTAACCTGAACAAGCAAGTCAGGCTCGCATTCGACGGATGTTCACTGCAGTACTTGCCTTTATAGCTTGTAGGAATAGGTACCCTGGTGTCGTACGGAGAGTAATTTGCATTTCCCCAAGTTGAACTGTAACGGATTCCAGGTTGACTACTCATATTCATATCTAGATCACAATGATCGATATCCACCTGAATCCGGCTCCGTATCTTGATATCTTCAGCAAACAGTAGGAAATTTGGAGTAATTTTCCATGCAAACTCATTGATAAATACCAAAAACAATCATGGACCTAGAACTGAGCCTGAAGCACACCAGACGGGACTGGTATGGGGTCAAATAAGGAACTCCGGACTCTGACCACTACTTGTGGTTTCGGAGAAAGTTGGCAATCCAGCTCAAGAGAGGGTCACCGACCCCTTAATATTGGAGTTGGGAAAAGAGAATCCGATTATTGAAACGATTGAATGATTTCGATAAATTCATGTAGATCACATCAACTGCCTCTCCAGCGTCAGCTGACTCGATCCGACTACTACTTGCGATTAATAAATTTGTTGTGCACGATCACTCTCTACAAAAGCCGTGTTACTCAGGAGTAATAATGTCACAATTTTCCAGGTAACACACCAACACATCGGTAACGATGGATTCCATGACCTTGGACACTACAGGGAGAATAGACACTGGGCGGCAGTTTGAGGGCTCAGTCCTGCTTCTACCTTTGTAAACCAGAGTTATCATTCCAAGCTGCCAAATCGCGGGAATCCGGTTCTGTTCTAAGCAGCTCTAAAGGAACTGGGCCAAAGGTTTCCCTAGTTATCTTGCTGCTGCTGCCAATGCCTGGGCGAATTGTGTCGGCTGCCGGGGAGCTGTGGTTGCACCGAGACAGCTTCTGTAATACAGCTTCGGCAGTAAAACAGATGTGTTTTCGTCCTGGAGGCGGTAAAAGAAAAGTTTGCAGATAGTCTAATAGTAAGACTCTGAAAATGTGGGAGCATATTGCGTTCGCAACGCGTTCGCTGATGTTATAGGTGCATTAGTTGGAGCATCACTCAACCGGAGCGAAGGAATTCCCTGCCTCAACTTAAGACGGTCAATGACATACTTGTACAGCAGCTTTTTGTTAGTGCTGAAACTTTTCGCCATATTCTGCTTATATGTGACTTAGTCACTTGAGCAGTTGTGCGCAGGGCTTACGATGGGCAACGTGTTTGTCCTAGTTATCTGGCGTTGGTAATGCGCTGTACAGTCACCAGACTGCAATGCCTACTGTCCTCTGTTTTCTACTTCCCCTCTTCACGAAAGTAATTCTTTTACGCCTATTGAAAACTCTTGCCTCTGAGGCATCCACAACCAGTTGATTGCATTTGCTGACGAGTTGAAGCAAACCGATCGCTTAGACCATCGAGTTCTCCTTCAGAAGCTTCGGAACTACGGCATTGGCGATCCAATCCTGGGTTGGATTAGCAATTTTCTACAAGAACGACGGCTAGTGGTGAGAGTCCGAGAATCATTTTCTCATGCAATCGACGTGACGTGTGGAGTACCACAAGGCTCGGTTCTTGGACCTCGTCTATTCTTGGTGTTCATTAACGATTTGGCGAGATCAATTACTTCCGATTTCTTATTTTTCGCTGATGATATCAAGATATGGCGAAGGATCAGAGGACCGGATGACCATGAACGGCTCCAGCACGATCTTAATAGAGTGTCGAACTGGTCTGTTCAAAACGCTCTACCATTCAACCTAGACAAATGTCGCGTTGTACAATTACGCCATAGACATAACTACACCTATTTACTTGGGACAAACGGATTGCAGAATAGCTCCCAGGAACGTGATCTTGGTGTGATCGTACAGAGCGACCTCAACTGTTCAAAACAGGCTGAGGTAGCTGCGAGAAGAGGCAACCAGCATGTCGGCATGCTGCGAAGGGCATTCGGGAGATTTGACCCATCAATCTTCCCAATGATGCGTAATTCCTACGTGCGCCCGCATGTTGAGTACGCAATCCAAGCTTGGCAACCTTGGTTGAAACGCGACCTAGAAGCGATAGAGTCACCACAACGGAGAGCAACAAAGAACGTGAAGGGGCTGCGGTATCAATCTTACCACCGAAGGCTGAAGTTGCTGGGAATTTTCAGCGGACGTTATCGAAGGCTGCGCGGCGATCTCATACTAGCGTATCAGATATTGAGTGACCCCAACCACATTTGTCGTCATTTGCTGAAACTTAGCCACAACACGCAGCTCAGGGGTAACTGCTTAAAGTTGAAGGAACAATACAGCCGTCTAGAGTGTCGACGGAATTACTTTTCCCTTCGGGTTTGCAAACCATGGAACGCACTCCCAGACAGTTGTATCCTCTCCTACATTGGACGTTTTCAAAAAACGATTAGATGTTGCTCTCAGCTCCCAACATTTTGTTACCTAAACTCCTCTGTTGTGGATTACGCCAAGCATGTTTTCAACAGGACTAATGTATCAAGTGGACCTAAGTGAGTGACCATATTTTATTTTCTCACTGCTTACCTCAACTATCACTGCGCCCCAGTGTCTTTCTGAATGTTTACGCGCGATATTTCTTTTTCATTTTACACTGACGTTAATTATCAAATTATTCATCTCGGCAGACGTTCGATAGATGACCCAGACATATTTTAATTGCATCATATTCACCGCTACCATCCTACGGGACGTGTCAAGCACTTGCTTTTATCCCGTGATAAATCATTGTTCATTGTTCATTGATTGCCGGGTGGGCTTCCGCGTGGAACGACCAGGTTGTAGCACTGACGAGCTGAGCCATGCGGTCGTAACGCCTAATGGTGCTCACATAGACAATGGCGGGATCCTGAATCTGACAGAGATGAGTTCGTCATCGCCCCACCCAAAAAACCATTAGCTCCCGAGCTTTCACCCGTCGGCACCACATCATAATCTGAACGCACATCCCACGACCCACTGCTAGGAACAGAGAAACTTTCTTGTAACTACACCATTGCACAAGATCTTCTGAGCAAGTTTGCCTAACTGCGGCTACGACAGGCACCACAGGCCTGGGATATCATACACATTTGTTTCAGAAATTACCGATGCCGAAGTCTCGATACATGGAATGTCCGCTATTCGGAATGATCGCCCCTGTAACGCGGTTTTGGTAACTTGATACTATCGGAATGACCTGCATTACGCACCGGTGGACGATCCGGAAAAGCTGCTCAGGGACCCACTCTGGTGTGGTCTGCAACTAAGATGCAACGACATTTGCATTTTGGCCGTTGTTTATCGTCCCCGAATGTCCACCCCAGAGATGGACTTCTGCCTGATTTTAGTACCGGGGAAAGTAATTCGACGACGAGACAGACGTGTTCTCATCTAAGGTGCTTTGAATGTTCACGATTTGGAGGTTCCAGTTTCTCCCAACAAACAATTCAAAGCCGACCTGTAAGAACTTATGACAAGGATTGCGCTTTTCTTCCATGGCAGTTTGCCCACCAGATTCAGCACGGGAAATAAACTATCTGTGCTTGATTTAGTGCTCACGAATCAAGAGTTCAGGATGGAGAAACCAAAGATGGGGACCGCTGGGGCGAGTGACCATGTACAAATACCTTACGACCATGTGCGTTATGTGGAATATCCACAGGAACATAGTGACCTGATTCGAAAAATCACACACTACGACACTCAGAGAACTTGTTGAGGATGTCATTTGGGATTTTTCGAACAATTGCTCCATTGATAATACATGGACGTAGTCTGCTGACAAGTTCAGCGATCTGATTAAAGCCGCATGTGTAAACAGGCCCATCCGTTCTGCAACAGCACCAACAATCATTAGGAGCAGAACCCTAAAACGCTTGATGTTACGAGACGCAGTGTAGCATGTGTATAAGGCGAACCCTAACCCTGGTAACTGACGCTATTATGTCGTACATCGTAATCATTGTACCATACTTGTACCTGAGGACAAATTAGTACACCAGCCGAGCCCAACACAAAGGTTTTGGGCTAACGAAAATTCTTCTGCATAAATATGTGAATAACCTCCGGAATGTGAATCGTAATGTTCCCCTCTCTCCTCAGTAAATGGATGTGCTCAAACGGTCGAATATGCAGCCGACATTCTACGGCTGTAATATGTTTCAATATTTCGATGTGACACTAGCGTTTGTCACTTACCTGTCCCATTCCCCCAGACGGAAATATTCGCACACGTCAATTTTAGTTCGGCGACCGTTTTGAGGAAGCTGACATCGTTGCTCACCCATAGTTCCTCCGGAGTTAACAACCTTCCCCCAAAAGGACTGCAGGTGGCAGCTACTAGCATAGCTAAATATGAGAGCTGCCTCGACTCCTCCAAAGCATCCTACAGCTAAGGTCACGCGATTCTTTTCCAAAAGCTGTAAGCATAGGGAGTTGGGAACCCTCTCCTTGGATGGATCAGAAAGTTCCCGTTTCATCGGCGGCTTCAGATTCGGGTTAGGAATGCACTTTCTGATCCCATGGACGTGGACCGCGATGTCATACAGGGACCGGTGTTAAGACCGCGGTTATTCTTGTTCTTCATTAAGTACCTGGAGAATGTCATCTAGTCGAATATCCTGATTTGCTGATGACAACAGGCCATGGCGGGGGATCGGTTGTCATGGCGACCACGATATGCTGCAACGAGACTTAACTCATGCCTTTGAATAGTCAAATGCAAATCTACTGACATTTAACACGGATAAGTGCAAGGCTGTACATGGACGCCACAGGCCAACTTACGCACATAAGATTGGTGACGACATGCTGGAAACCGCCTCACAAGGGCGCGGTCTTGTGTTGGCGATGCGAGACAACCTCGGCTGTTCGACGCAGCTTTTGATGGCGTCCAGAACCGTAAACCCACACGTTGGTCTCTTGCGGAGGACGTTCGGGAGGTTCGACCGCTCCAATTTCCCACAAATGCTCAATGCGTTTGTGAGGCTTCACGTGGAATACGCGATTCAGGCCTGACAACCCTGGTTAAAAGGTGAGCAGATTGCGCTGGATACCGCACAACGAGGGGCAACCAACAATCTGAAGCCATCGCTCCACCTGCCATACTAGCTGTAAATAAAATCTTCAGGTGTGTAAAGCGAAAGTTAGGGCTTTCTACGGGGTGACCTCATTCTGGTGTACCAGATCTTGTAAAACGCTTGTCGCCACCTCCTGAAAAGTAGCTGCGACATAAAACGGTGGGGTCACCAGATGAAGCTTGAAATGCAAGACAATCGGCTGGAATGTCGCTGGAACTATTTCTCTCTTCAGATTTATCCCCCTGGAACGCCCTTCCGACTATCATATCTGCGCCCACGTACCCTGTTGTTAAAAATCGAGTCGACGGGACATGACAACATCTGCATTACTTGATTTGCTTTCTGTTCACTTAGTGACAACAGGACGCAGACAAACATTGTGCTCTCCAGCCCCCACGAAATCGGTGAAAACGGTACACATCTGCGTTAACGAACATAACTTGACTTACAGTGGATTTGCATTTTATACTACGAATACCGCGGTGACTCCACCGGTGTGAACATAAATTTGCTGACAATTTTCCTCTAGTTTGAATTGGCACCATGATCATCCTTCGTGACTTGTCAAACTACAGTAATTTTACCCGTATAATACCATCGTTTAATTGAACCATCACAGTTTTCTGGTGGCGATATTCCGCATAGCAGTTGAAGTGAATGCTAATGACTGCATGATCACTCCGACCCAAGGGGCAATCAACAACCAGTACGTCGATCATATCCTCATCATTGGTGAACACGAGATGCAGCAAACCTGGTCTATTACCAGTTCTGAAAAGAGTGGACCTGATGACGTGATTGTGAGGTGGAACACTGGTTAGAAGCTCTTGTAAATCTGCTTTGAATGAGTCTCCGCTTGTAGCAGGAGTTTCTAAGCAGTGTATGTTGAAATCACTCATGAGACGGACGTGAGTGTGTCTTCATTTCAGACTGCGTCTTAAAGCTATCGCAAGGTAGCAGTGCATTTCCGGGGTAGAGTTTGGTGGCGGTACACCGAAGCTATAAGGCAGGTGTCTCTGCCATATACTTGCAGGCGGCACAGAAGTGAATCGACGAACTGTAAGCCTGAATCCTCAATAGCCTCGCACTGTAGGTCGCTTCGGTAATAAAGAATTACCTCTCCCCCTTTCGTAAGCCCGTCGTTTAGTGTGAGTGACACGCCCGGCAGCGAGACCTCAGCGTCCGTCATTCCAGTGTGGATCCATGTCTCCGTGATACTGATAAGATCGTATAGCTTCGAAATTTGGCGATCTTTCAGTTCGGCCAGCTTACTGAAAAAGCCGTGAGCATTGGTATAAAGGCAGTATAGTTTCTCTGTCGCTAGGAGTCGAGTGTGGTAGAATGCCGAACGATGCGAGGACGACTGTTATGTGTTTTTTGACGGGATAATGATGATACGTCGTTCGCAAACTGATTTGTCCAAGCTAAGTCCCATTCCTCCTCCGGACATACTGCAGAATCACGTGCTCGATCTCTTGCGTAACCGCTGGTAGGTTTGCTTTTCCAGAAAGTGGCTCATGTCTAAGCATCGCAAGACTTCAGCAGCTATTATCCGAAGTTCAGATGGAAGGATTTTATGATGTTTCTGCCAAGGTTCTAACATTTTCGTCGCTGTTTGCTTTGGCTGAACCAGGAATTTTAGCACCCATGGTCAGCTTCCACTGTAAGTTGTTGAGAGTGGTAGCCTTTTGAGGGATTGCGCCACATCCCTATCCAGGGAAAATGTTTCACGAAATAATAACCACTGCTCCAAATCATGAGTACCGGCCTCAAGACTGTCGTGGGAAGGAAGTTATGGCACGCTATAAATAAAGATTGTGCTTCAACAATCCAGCTTGCAATGTTCATCCGCGATGTTTCTTTTCGATTGTCACGTGTTCAGAATAGATGCGTGTCTTACAAGACCCGTGTTGTAGCGCACTTGCACAGTAAAACGTTTTCCACATCAGTGGCCGATTCCAGTGTTACTCTACTAAGTCCGGGTTCGCCATCGTGTGCAGAGTTCGGGTGACGAGTAAGCCCCACTAGGTTTGTTAGTGTGACTTTTACGTTCATCAAAATGCACGGTGAGTTCCACTGGTCTTGTTCGACAGCAACTTACCCCGCAATGTGATGGCGGTAGATTCAGGGACATTTGTGCATACGACAGTCAGGGAGTTATTGTTGTAGCCCTTTTTGTTAAACTGCAAGGACGGGTGATTGTTGGGTTTGGCATTTTGCCAAGTAATGATGGTTTAATGTTTGTCACTGTATTGGCGTTGGCCGTGTTTGTAACAGAGGAGACACTAAATGTAGCATCCAGAGGGACTTTTGCAGCGATTTCTGCATATTGACTGGAGTCTTGGTGGATATGAACTCGACCAGAGACCCTTGGGTTGCAGATGCAGTAGACTCGGGTTCGGCTGTCCCATCCTTGTTAGTGCTACCAGTTGCCATGGTCGGCCGAGTTTGATCGATCACACGTTTTGAGTAGTGCCTGAGTTTCCTGGTCCTGAGTACCGTTTGTATAGCATTGCTACGGTCCGTTTTGCTTGGCGTTCTTCCAAAATTGAAGGAGATAACGGCAATGGGGACCTTGTCAATCGTGGTTCGAGCGAAGCAAATTTTGCAGAATTGCTTCTCTTTGAAGCCACTGTGTTGTCCTGGTGCATACTCGCTTCCAGTGCTAGCATCTTAGCTTACGTATGTAGTTCAACTTCTTCTGCTTACTGGTAACACTTTTGAAGTAGGAGACGTATACATTTCACTAGTGCGTGGTCAATGGTCCATGATATATTGGGGATAAAAAGCCGAAGCTTGACATGTCCCGCCGGATGATGGGTTAGGCGTGAGCAAAACAAACTCAAAAATGGCAATAGGAAATGGTGATCAAACGTAAATTGCGAACTTGCCGATTTCAGCGTTCCCGTCCGTTTTATATACTATGCAAGATTATCGTCTGTGAATTCCGGGAAAAAGTGAAGGTCGGTTGGTTTGTTTTTGTTTTCCCGCTGTTTAAACGGTTCGTTTGGATTACGTGATATGGTGTTTTATGAGCAGTGCTTTTTCGACACGTTCTTTGACCACGGCTAACATGGGGGCTGAAATAACACCTTCTGAGAGGGGATTTCACGTGTGGCAAACGCGCAGCCAGAAGAAGTTTCTTCAGCCCTCCAACCGACTGTATCGTTCTGCCAATTTGAGCTGATGTTCTGTTAGCTGTAGTCACGCAGCTACAGTCCTCATCATCATCATCATCATCACCCAAAACAGCAGTACATCAGCCATTTGAACTGATGTTTCACCGCCATACAACCAAGATAACCTATGAAATAAAGAATAAGAAGAGGGAGAGAAGGGGGACTTACCTGAAAACCTTAATGCTCTAAGCAAACATTCAGGGTCAAGGCGCCTACCCCTTGTGTTAACAACATACCGTCACAAACAGCTGGTTATCGTGCAAAGATAAGGCGTCATCTGCGAGTCAGCTTCCTTGCGGCTTTCACTGCCACGCTTCATAAGCAGCCATTACGCCGCAGATAACTCACCACCAAACACACTGTAAACAGGCAGTCCGATTAGGAGACGGCAGTAGATGCGCCACTGGTGTCTACTTCGAGACATGTCCTGTAAAGTCTCGAACCAAGCACAAGGCGAGCTCACGTGGACTCCAGCCCGGAAGGCGAGACGGACCAACGGCACCCAGTTTGGTCGTCAGTGACCGCATTTCCCGCTGCCAACTCAACTTCTGTCCACCACGAGCCTTGCGCCACACTACACCTGGCAGACTAAATAAGGCCCTCCTAGGTAAGCTGTGACCAGGCATACATAGCACGTGCCGGAGCCAACGCAACTTATTCAGTGCTATCTGTTGTTCTAGGGAACTAGCGTGATTCTCACTACCTAGTACTAGCTTACACACATCATCCTTGCTTACACGCCTGTGCCATCCGACACCAGCAATGCTTCGCAGACAATGATGATCAAAGACTTGAAGGTGCCTCAGATCTTCAGACAGAAGGGGTCAAGTCTTACTACCATAGAGCAGAACGGCCCTCATTGTTGGCTTGTACACCCGGATTTTCAGACGAAGGGAAACTCCCTTCTGTCGCCAAAGATGCCGCAGGTTCAAGAAGGTAGCTCTGGCTTTTGCAATGCGTGAGCTGACGTCAGTTTCTATGCGACTATCATTGCTGACGCAGCTGACAAGATAAGTGAAATGATCAACCACCTCGAGTTCCTCGTTAGCAAGCGTCAAGGGGTCATCAAGTGGCTGGTGGTCCTGCAGCAACACTTTGCACTTCGAAGGTGCGAAGTACATACCAAATAATGGTACCACTCTGAACAGGCTATTCAGAGTTGATTGTGCCGCCCCAACAAGGTCGAAAAGCAAGACGATATCGTCTGCATAATCTAGATCAACTAACCTTCCACCAGGCAACACTTCGACGCCTACATCATGAGATTTCGCATGGGAACACTCCATGATAGAATCCACGACGAAATTGAACAAAAATGGGGAAATCGGGCAACCCTGTCGAACGCCACTTGTGGTCGAAAAGCTATCCGATAGGGCACCATAGACCCTGACGCGGCCTCTAGTGTTCGAGTATAGAGCACGCAGGATGTCCACATATTTCGTGGGAACACATTTCCGCGCAAGTATTTCGAACAGAATCCATCGATCGACTGAATCGAACGCACTCTCTAAATCGAGGAACACAGCTGTTGTCGATCTGCGGTATGCGTGGCGCTGCTCTAACCTCTGCCGCAAGGTGAATATATAGTCTATACAGCCACGCCCTGGGCGGAAACCCGCCTGCTCTTCCCTAATCCGAGATTCGCGTTCCGCAGTGAGGCGACGAAGGATAATCGAGGCTAGTAATTTTGTTACAACTGGCGTTAGGCTAATACCCCTGTGGTTAGAACAGTCTGTGTGACTGCTCTTCTTGTATATTGCCACTATAATTGATTCGCTCCAATTAACCGGGACACTCTCTTCGTTCCAGATACATTCGAATAAAGAGGTCAGTGCTTTGCAGAGGACCTCACCTCCATCCTTAAACACTGCAGGTGGGAGGGAATCTGGGCCAGCAGCGTGAAAACGATTGAGGGCTGTAATCGCGTTTCGGACATCAGCCTCCGACGGAGGCTCTAAACTAACTGTCCATGGCTCGTCCTGCATCACCTGAGTAGGAAGAGGTCCGGGAGCAGGGGGCCAGCTGAACTGATCTTAAAAGTGCTCAGCCCAACGAGCCATATGGCGTTCCTTACGGTGTATCAGCGCACCCGCGCTGTCTCTGATTGTCTCACTGACGCCTGGTTTTCTGGGACCAGTGGTGCGGATTAGCTGGAAGAGCTTGCGGTAATTGCCTACTGCTCCTGCCTACTCCATTTCTTGAGCCCGACTGGTCCACCAGGCTTCCTTGTCAGCAAGTAGGCTCTGCTTTAGTTCACGCCTAATAGCTGTCTGGTTATATTGTGTTCAGAGCCAGCTGGGAGGTGTCCTCTAGATTCCAGCAGGTTCAACGACCTCACGGATATCCAGTGACTGGTGCGGTGACGATGGATAGCGTCACAAGCAGGTGCTCCTGCTTCGTGCATGGCGGCCGAGATCCTATTCCACTGAAGCTCAGTGCCATTAGGACAAGACGGCGAAAGTTCGGTACTCAGCGCTTCTTGATAGGCTTGCCTGACCGAGGACTGAGACAATTTCTCATTTGCCAATCGGAGGAGACTTTTGGAGCGCCTTCCGGTAAAGTTCATGGAGAAACGACAGCGTACCAAGGCATGATCAGAGTCGACACAGGTACTCAAGTATGAGCGGCAATCCAGGATGGAACTACGCCATCTGTAACTTATGGCTATGTGGTCAATTTGGATCCATTGCTGGCCGGATACAGGAGGACGCCAAGTGACATTTCGGCTCCCACTGTGTCTAAAAGTAGCGTTACTAAGAAAGAACTAGTGCTCCGCACACAGTTGCAGCAGACGTTCACCGTTGTTAGTCCGTTCGGAGTTAAGCCCATGATTGCCACCCAGCTGAACTCCTGAAGAGCTCAGATGCCCTACTTATGCGTTCATATCCCCTGCAAGTACCATAATATCTGAACTAGTAGCGCTGCGTAGTAGCGCGCTCAGTTCGTGATAGAATGTGTCCTTGACAGCATTAGAACTGCAGTCGATGGGAGCATAAGCGGAAATCACAAACAAACAGCGCTTTGTATTGCTTCGTGAATCCACTTTAGCTGATGTCGTCAAACGGGCTGCACATAAACGGCTGTTCAGTGGAGTCCAATCAACCAACGATGACTCAGTCTTGGAGCTTAGAATGATGCCTACACCAGCTTGACCCGTGATTGTTGCATCGGCATCTCCAGATGCGTGCAACCAATAACGGGAGAATAAGCCGGGTGCAGTTAATTCAATAGCCCCGTTAAGGTCATTGATCCTAACTTCGGACACACAACACACATCAATACCCAGTGTGTCCAATCTGCGTGCGAGTGCAGCCTGTTGACCTGTTTGTCTTAGAGTGCGAACGTTGAATGTCGCCATGGAAACGGGACAGCGTGGGTTTATAAGGGACGTTTGCCGATAGGCGTCCGATGGTGCGGTGGGATGGTGACTGGCACTTAGGTTGCTATCAATTACGCTGAGAATTATAGAAGGAAGGTTAGTATGGCGGTCGGGATGGGAGTAAGAGAAAAAGGTGGAAAATAAAGAAGTGAGGCGCCAGCAGTAGCATGTTTTCGCTTATCCGCCCTGCTGTATGCAGCAGATAAGGCGACCCTTGATAATCTGCGCGACGGCCGATGCAGGATGAAGTTTATGTTTGAAGAAAATGTCATGGTTGTATGTGGACTGAGATACTGCCATGGCGCCCATACCTAGACAGGAGGACGATTAGGGTCCACATCCAAAGCCTTTGGCTCAAAAGCCTGTCCGCAAGACAGCGGGGAGTTGGCAGTGATTTAGTTTTACAGAAATAGACACCATCCCATTTCAAACCCCCAACCTGGAGGACCAGGAGACTGAATTTGTCTGACCTCCGGCATCCGGTTTCGGATTTGCCTGTCACTGTGGCAAGCCACAGGACTTCTGCGCCTACAGAGGAACCATGGGTGGCTTGCGCTGCACCACCCACAGCTCCATCCACACACCCCATATCCAGTGTAAACCCGAAGGAATAAGACCGGGACACATGTGGATGGGAACCACGTTTCATCAACGGAGCCGGCCCACACTCCTTCACAGCAAACACAAGCACGCTGTATTGGGGGAAGCAAGTGCACACAAGGCGGTGGCTGAACCGTAGTCCACTCCACACTGAGTGCATGGAACCACTCTTTGAGCCTAGCACGACCACAAGGACCGTGCACCCGTCCCTTCCAGCAACGACCAACTGTCTCCTAGAGCCAGTATGGACGAGATATTGGGTAATAGACAGGTAGGCACGTAGTCAACATGCACATCAAGCGCAGCCACACCGGGGATATCAAACAACAGCCAATCACTTGAGAGAGAGAAACGAAGAAAATAACTCGATTAATGCATAAGGAAACGGTGACATAAACCTTAAGTTAATGAGCATATGAAATAAGTTGTTTACAAACGAATCCTAAATAAGTTCACGAGGTCTGCAAGCATACTTTACGGAAATGACACGAACCCAAAAATGTTATGGAAATCGAATACAATTGGCTTAAGCGAGGTGTGCAAGTTAATGGGTCAGAATACAGGCAGATATTTATATGAGAAAGAAAGCATTAAGGCAAAATTGAAAACCCACCACCTGAAATAAAGAGGCTTAGCATGCAAGCACGCGGTTAGTAAATCGAATGCAGCGTACCTACAAACGCTGCGCTGGTTCTGCCTACGTTCTCTGCAGGACCCGTCATCGCTTCGGTAGTAGTCTCGAGTGGCCTCGCTCATGGCTAACTAAGCCTGCCTGACTAAGGCACTCGCGATTACATGTTCTACAGCACCTTGCGCTTGATGTCGATGGAGAACAACCCATCGGTGCTTGCCGCTTCCGCACTTGCCGCTTCTTCTCTACATGTATGAGGTCATTCTCCCCCATTTCGGCAACTGCCTTCGTGATTAGATCGCGCCATGCACGCCGATCAACCGATTTCGATTTCCATGATCTGCAATCAAGATTAGAACGTGTGAGGCTGACTTTAATCATGTCCTGGTATCGTACTTTGTTTCCCCACGTGCCGCTTCCCAATACTCAGCTGACCATATAATAGCTGCTTCGGTATCCGCGTCGAATCCATACGCCACACATGACCGATCCACCTCAGGTGTCTCAATAAAAGTATGAAGTCCACTGCATACATCCCACTTCGGCGCAAAACTTCCGTGTCTGCAACTCTGTCGCCCCAACCGATCCGCAAAATTCGTCGCAGACACTGATGATGGAACCGCTCGAGATATCGCAAATCCCGACGATAAATCGTCCACGTTTCGCTGCCGTATAGAAGAACGGACAGCACCGTGGATTTGTACACCATCAGCTTCGTGCCAAAGCTAAGCTGATGGTTGTTCCTCACTCGGTACTCAAGCTTTCCGAATGCCGCCGCTGCCTTCGACACGCGGATACGCAGCTCACTGTGTAGCTGCTGATCAGTCGATATCACACTCCCAAGGTAGCAAAGGCGGGAGGTGGTTTCTACTACTTCAGCACCAATGCTGTTTCGCGGCAATATTGAAGATTGCACCTCCGGTGAAGGCTGAAAGAGACAGACCGTTTGCTTGTGTTGATGGTGAGCCCGAATTTGGCCGCTGTCGAAGCCAGAGCACTAGTCATGTGCTGCAAATCATCCGCGCTGTGTGCAAACAACGCACAGTCGTCAGCAAACAGCAACATACGGATAGTTGTCTCACAGACTAGAGTTCTCGCACCGAAATGACGGATGTTCAGCAACCCATCATGAATACGGTGCTCCACACGAACACCGTAAGCACAAGCGGCATCAAAAGCACAGGACAACATTGCATGAAGATATGTATTAAACAGGGCAGGAGCTAAGACACAGCCTTGCTTCACACCAGGGACAACTGCAAAGTCATCCGAGGTCTCTCCACTCAGCTGCACCCTCGCTCGCATACCACTGTGCAGACATACAATTAAACTTACAAACTTACGCGGGCAACCAAACTTACCCAACACCAGCCACAATGCCTTGCGGTTCACCGTATCAAATGCCTTGGTGAAATCAACAAAAAGCGAGTACAATGGCTGGTGTCGTTCTCTGCACTTCTCTTGCAACTGACAAGCTGCAAACACCATATCTATAGTGCTGCGACCCGAACCGAATCCACACTGCTCCTCCGCCACGTTAGGTTCCACAACCTGACTGACGAGGCGGTTGAGCAGGATTCGGGCAATCACCTTGTCCACCCAACTCAGCAAGTTGATGCCACGATAATTCGTGCAACATTGCCTGCTCCCTTTGCCCCTGTACAGTGACAGCACAAGGGCATCCTTCAGCTCAGGAGGCACCTCCTCCTCAATCCACATGCGTTGCACCAAGTGGTGCAGCGCAGTCAACAACGCGGATCCGCCGTGTTTCAATACTTCAGTCGGGATCCCGTCGGCCCCGGCACACTTGCGGTTTCGCAGGTGAGCAAGTGCTCTCTGAGTCTTATCCAGTGTCGGCGTGTCCGCCAGATTCGCCTTCACATCGTGCTGCTTGAGGCCGTTCAATGTAGGCCAGTCGATCTCTGAACGATTGTTCAAGAGACAGTCAAAGTGTTTCCGCCAGATCTGCATAATGTCTGCAGTTTGTGTGCAGGTAGCGCCTGAATTACCATCGATCAGTGTCCTCAGCGGATCCAATCTCGGTCCATACACCGCCTTCAAGGAGTCAAAGACTTCCTTGTGTTGGCGGCGTTCGGCGTAGCATTCCATCTGCTTCGCCTTCTCCGTCCACCACGCTTTTTGAATGCCACGGAGCTCTCGGGTCAGTCGCTGTCGAAGTTTGCAAAACTGACTACTCTTTCTCAAGTCACTGGGGTCTGCCACATGTGCAGCAAATGCTGCATTCTTCTCCGGCACCAATGCGCCAATCGTCGCATTGTTCTCCTCAAACCAATCACGCCGCTTGCAGTTTGCACGCCCCATGGTATCTTCGGCAGCAGCTGTCACCTGCTCGCGAATGTGGTGCCACAGGTCGCCCACTGTGGCTCTGCATTCCACATCACACAGGCGTGCAGCCATCGCCTTCTCCAGCTCAGTACGTTTCGTCACAGCACCGAGGGAGAGAATGTTAACTGTACGTCGATTCACGGCAGGAGAGCAATACATCGATTTACGAAGATATATGTACAGTTTGGTCCGCACCAACTTGTGATCAGTGCCACACTCAGCTCCAAGCAGTACACGTGTCATGCGCATTTCACGCATATCACGCTGACGTACGATGACATAGTCGAGCAGGTGAGCGTGACCACTCCGTGGGTGCGTCCAAGTTGCTGTATCCCTCGCACTCAGTGCAAACCGAGTGTTCGTGATCGTCAGGCCGTGAGTGGCACACAGTGAGAGCAGTCTGTCACCGTTCGCATTCGCTGAATTAATGCCATGCGAACCAATAACATCTGTCCACGCTGATGCATCACGCCCAACGTGCGCGTTGAAATCACCCAGCAAAATAGTCGGTCGCTCCTCGGCACAGACCGTATCACGGAGGATAGCTCAGTGTAGAATTGATCATGCGTGTCATCAGGATAACACATGGTCGGACCGTACGTGCTTATAAAAGTAGCAAACTTACCTCTCCAAAGTAGTAGGTGAACAGTCATCAGCCGTGCGCTGATGGCTGTTGGTTCACCCACCAGCTGGCCATGGAGGCGATCGGATATTGCAAATCCGACCCCATGATCACGTGGTGCTGAGGCGGCGTTGCCCACCCAGTAGAATATGTAGCCAGCACCTGCTTCATGTAACTTACCTTGCTCAGCGAGCCGGGTTTCACTGAGCGCCGCAATATCGATGTTGTAGCGCGCCAGCTCCATCGCGACCAGTGCAGTGCGTCGCTCCGGGCGCTCGCTCGAGTTCCGGTCCAGTAGTGTGCGCACGTTCCAGCAGCCAATGCTGAGTGCTTTGCGCGCAGGCATACGATTGCATTGGTGGGCAATCGCACGTGAGGTGGTCGTTGTCCTTCGGAGGTTTGCTTGAGGGACTCCACCCGGAGCCTTTGGCTCAATAGCCTGACCCACAAGGCAGTGGGAGGTTTGGAGGTTTGCTTGAAGGACTCCACCCGGGGCCTTTGGCTCAATAGCCTGACCCACAAGGCAGTGGGTGATTCGGAGGTTCGCTTGAGGGACTCCGCCCGGAGCCTTTGGCTCAATAGCCTGACCCACAAGGCAGTGGGGAGCAGATCCAGCTCGGGAATGTGATTGCAGAGACAGTTTGAGATCTGCTTGACGGCCATCACACGCAGCCTTTGAGGTACTGGAACGGTTTATATATGTTTTGCGACCGTAGTAGGATAGGCACCTGCGACCACGGCCAGACGCAGGTGGGTTTTGGACGGGTTTGCACCAATTTGACCAGGGGCTGTCTGGTTTGAGGCGGGCAGTAGCAAACCATTGAATACCCGGAGGTGTCCTCCCACCGTCTGAGACAATGCGTGGCGCTCGTGCTCTACGCCAATATATATATATATATATATATATATATATATATATATATATATGGTTGGTGGCATCCGGTTTCGGATTTGCCTGTCACTGTGACCAGTCACAGGACTTCTGCGCCTACAGAGGAACCATGGGTGGCTTGCGCTGCACCACCCACAGCTCCATCCACACACCCCATATCCAGTGTAAACCCGAAGGAATAAGACCGGGACACATGTGGATGGGAACCACGTTTCATCAACGGAGCCGGCCCACACTCCTTCACAGCAAACACAAGCACGCTGTATTGGGGGAAGCAAGTGCACACAAGGCGGTGGCTGAACCGTAGTCCACTCCACACTGAGTGCATGGAACCACTCTTTGAGCCTAGCACGACCACAAGGACCGTGCACCCGTCCCTTCCAGCAACGACCAACTGTCTCCTAGAGCCAGTATGGACGAGATATTGGGTAATAGACAGGTAGGCACGTAGTCAACATGCACATCAAGCGCAGCCACACCGGGGATATCAAACAACAGTCAATCATTCGAAATGCCGATATCGAATACAGTAAACGCATATGACGACATAAATGCTCGCTAAATGAGCATATAGGAGAAATTGGTTATAAGTGAATCCGTGATAAGTACAAGATGTCGGAAAGTTATTAGAAAAAATTCCACGCGATAAAATTACGCAAGTTTACCACAATTTGCGTGAGTGACGTGTGCAAGTAAGGAGAAGATTATCAAGTACGCAGAACAAACCAAGTAACGTGTAATGAATTTTATCCACATTATATATATATAAGGACCTGAAAGGCTTTCAATTTTTCCATTCCATCGGCAAAAACAGCCCAAAGTTTCTTTAGTAGTTCTTTAAGTCCTGGAAGCTCAGCGACTGTTTTTACTACCTCCAGTGTACCCGGAAATGCGTGTATCCAGTCCCTTTTAAGTATATCTGGGTGATCTCCGGAGACACCATATACTGGAAGTGTCTGTGTCCTGTCGCCGTATTATACCTATACCGAGCATTTACCAAGGACATGTATCCGTTGAGCAGTATATGTGCGGAGAACCGAATTGTAGACTGTTAAGGGCGGTAGCCGTTTCACAGTATTTTCCTCAATTATCGTCACTGATGCTCCCCTATCTATTCGCATCTGCACATTTTCCTCCTCAACATAAAGCCCTAGGGTGTGCGCTGCCGGCCGCTTGTTGGGAACTGTATTCGACAATATATAATGCAATGTAGACTCGCTTCCTTATAACCCGCCCACTATTTTAATGGGCATTGTTCACATATAAGTTTCGTACAAACGACGTTGGACCAAGTATATAACTTGCGCCAAGTGACCAATCTTCCCGTAAATTTTGCATACTGTCTTTTGATGTCGACAGTCCGAAGTACAACTACGGCGCTGTCCACAGCGATAGCATACGAACGGATGGACGTTATTAAGTGTCTTCTTAGATATTGGCGTGCTGTGAACTATGCGCAAATCCTCCGACGGGTCTTTTAGTGCAAATGTTGTTAATAGCTAAGCTGTCTCCCACGGCAGCAAAAAATCCTCTTGTGAAAGGATAACTATACATCACAATCTGTGTGCAAATATTGTGCCTCCGGAACCATGGCGGAATAGGAAAACAGGATTAGAATTAAAGAAGAAAGAAAAACAAACATTTTTGTTCATTTTCCCACCCACAATTTTTGAGATATTTTGGTATGTTTTTATTGGGGGGGGGGAATGGGAATCACCGCAACAATCAGAGATACACGACTGCCACTGAGTTCGATTTTGAGCCGTGACTTCCAAAGATGCCAACTAGCTGCACTAAGCATCTTTGGGACCCCATCCAGGGAGTCGAGAAGAACCAACCGAAGCCAGCTGTTTTGTCAGCTTTCTGATCCTGCTTCTCCAAGCTTAGGCTGTCCACCACACCGCATCCTTCAGCCCTACCCAGCGAACTCGAACAAGGCAGAAGGCGGAAGATGCTGAAAGGGCATAAGCAGTAAGTATCTGAGCCATCGTATTTGCCGCAGCGGGACAAGCGCCTCGAGGGAGTGGCTGCCTTCACCCAAGGCACGTTGGCTGACTTCAACGTTGGTTACGTGGTGCAGCCACCACACACGGCCTATGGACCGCAAGCAACGGTTCTCGAAGACAGCCAATGGGCACAGGTCATCGTTACGAGCAGGCCAAGTCACGCAACCATTCAACAAAGTAGCGCGGACGGTCGCATGTTACACCCTCCGTTTGATGGAGGGACGTATGTCATGGCGGCGTCATAAACGCCTCAGCCCGGAGAAGGCGAGACGAACTCTTGAGATGCGCATCAAAATCTTGTTTTCAACAGCCCCACTAGCAGGTATACAGCTTTACAGGTAGACAAAATTCTGTAGAACTTCTAACGTCTCACCAGGGATGGTGAGTGCAAGGAAAAGCATTTGTCAGTCTTGAAAAATCGATTTGCACTTGGATGGTGTAATGTGTATGCCATACTTCGACGCTTCAATCGCCAGGTGGTTGAGTGCAAGTTGGACGGTCTGCGGACTGTCAACTAACAAAACGATATTATCAGCGTACTCCAAAGCAACCACCTGACTACTTGGGAGGAGCTTAACGCCAGCGTTCAAGAAGTCTTCTAGATCATTTTTGAGGACACCCACAATTGCAAAGTTGAAGTGAAATGGAGAGATAGGGCATCCTTATCGAACCCCACTGATAACAACAAAGGAAGGCCAAAGCTTGCCAAAAGCCCCAACTTTACCCGAGATCAGACGATACAGAGCACGCAGTACGGAAACGAACTTCCTGGGACTGCCATTCCTCAACACACAGTGTCACAATGCAGCCGTCCGATAGAATCGACGGCAGCACAGGTATTCAGGAACACAAAAATCGTTGGTTTTTGATACACATGGAGGACCTCGAGAATCTGGCGGAGTGTGAATATTCGATCGATGCAGCCGAGACCAGAGCGGAACCCAACCTGTTGTTCTCGTTATAGTGATTCACGCGTTAAAGGTAGCTGCGAAGAAGGATGGACACCGGAATGTTGTAAACGACGGAAACCAAACTT
Organism: Dicrocoelium dendriticum; assembly: GCA_944474145.2. Taxonomy (NCBI): domain Eukaryota; kingdom Metazoa; phylum Platyhelminthes; class Trematoda; order Plagiorchiida; family Dicrocoeliidae; genus Dicrocoelium; species Dicrocoelium dendriticum. The sequence goes on from OX104068.1 coordinate 37,978,209, forward strand.
ACGCTTCTGTAAATGTGAAAAGATTTTCTTCCGAGTATTCTGGTCTGAAATCCCAAAGCTCAGGCACTGAAGAAACATGGTCCCTTCAAACCTAGTGGGATCAATTTCTTTGTATTTACAGTTTGGTATCGCCTGGAGCATGAGAGCGATGAATTCATATACAATTCGTCTGGTTTCCGGGTGAGTTTGGAGCAGAAGTATCTGGCTTTAAACGCACATCGAGAAATTCCCCTAAGAGCGCTGATTGTATCCAACGCACTGGTCACAGTAGAGCAGATTTCGTCAATACGAAATGCGTCAAGGCATATCTGACGGTCGTCCGCAAGGAATTGTTGTAAACGTTTTACAGTATGTTAATCCGAAAGGACACTGCCGGATTCAAGATGAGATGCAACGCCAGATAACCAAGAAAAGTTTTCCCTACGATTCCAGTTGTTCAAAGACGGTTTCTCAGTAGAACAGGACCAGAAGATTTGTGGAGTGTTCGGCGCAAACGTGTTAGCCCACCACCGTCGCCAGATGTCAAGACTAAACGTTAGCCGTAGTAAGTTGGCAGCGGAAGGAAAATGTCTACGAAGTGTAGTAAACTTAAGAGATAAGGCGGAGCGGGTTACAGCATAAGAAGCGCAGTGCGGCGTTCCTACGCGCGCATGAAAACTCAATACATTTTGAACCAGCGTTGCGAAGGTATAGGCGCACGTATTATGGGCGTTTTACTCCCCATCATCCACCAGTGTTAAAGACGGCACAGTTTCTAAACTGTGCTGGGAAATCGATAGCTCATGTTTAACGCTGAGAATACTGGCAATGAGTTAAAGTTTAAAATCTGTCGGTGAATCATCCAACTAATTTAACTTCTTTACCACTTTATATGCCCCTTTCACCTGTGTATCTCTGTGTCAACCACCGCGAGGGTGAGTGCGGTCAAGATGATTTCACCGCTTTAAATGGTGCGCATTAAGTTGGGGACAACCTAACAGTTGTAACCCTGTTCTGATAATTCGGGTGAAAATATCACCACAATCTGGGTAAAAATACGACCTCAGTCGAACCACTAGCTATGGATTACGTTGCAAGATCAGACGACCAAGCAGGTCCTGTAACATGAGAAAATTCACATGTGATTGCATGTACCAACAAATAAGATTTCTTGCTTGTGTGGCAGACTGTCTACCTTGTACCTACCAGAACTGCTCGAAACTGCTCCGGTTAATGGACCCAGAACTGCGCACTCAGCGTGTTTTTTGATAGCCACGCACGCTCAAACCGCCAGAACAAGGCTGGGTTGATCTGATTCAGTAGTGTGCAGCTAAGCCAACGGTAACTGCCAATTGTTTGGTTTAATGCAACCGGCGCGATGTTACACGACTGGAGAAGCTAATGTGAAACTGAAACCTACAATTTATCACAATATCATTCTTATTGTAACGCGATTGACATGCCATTGCGGTTGGGTGTTTATTTCAAAACATTCCATGAAAGGCACAGACCATTTGGTTCGCAAATGAATAACCACGTCCTCAAATATGTATTCATCCAGCGAATAACTCAACTGTCCCCTGAAAACTGTGCACAATCTCAATTGTTATTTGTGGAAAGAACTCGTAGCCAGAATCAAGCAAACAGCCGCCACACATCCAGCAAAGCGTTAGCCGCGCCTTTCATCCTGTTAGGCCTGGTCAGCAGCACACACCCGCCGAATCCTGTCGGATTCGAACCCACGACCTTACTCGTACGATCCAGCGACCTATGCCACTGAGTAATGAGTGACGTCAGCAGACCGCCATGAATAATATCTAACTGTGATATAATGCGCCACATCCAGAATTACCTAGTAGCATCAAGTGCATGGGCAATGATCAGGTTGATTCCGGAAACCTTACATCACAGACAATCTGGATGATACTGAACGCGATGCGCCGCTTTAGTTATAGGGAAAAGGACACAATTTTAATACCGTCGGTTGTCAGTCCCTTATTTCTAACGCAGCACCCATGTCAGACTCTTGCGCGTAACACTCTGACACATGTGCCTGCCGAATATCATGTACTCGTCAGTTATTGAACGTGGTTTGATAGTACCAGAGTTTTCGAAAGCGTACGCACCTTACCGATCCTGTGTGGATTTATATTTATGATACCGTGAACTTTATGTTGAGCCCACATGTGTTCGGTTGACCTTGCTAAAAGTTTTTCTCCTTGAACTTAGGTATTTCCCTTAGACCATCCTACATGTCAATCTCCAACTCTTTAACCTTTGTTCCATTTTCCCATCGCTCGGCAGACACAGACAGAGATTAAAACTAACGATGTTGATGTTGTAGGCGGCATCAGATGCAAGTGCCCTACGGGACCTATGGCGCTTAGTAAATGCTATGTTGTATCTTGACAAGAACGCATTAGGCAATTAAACTGATCGGCACTCACAAGGAAGTTCTGAAGTGTTGTGGACCAGTTGTATCCTTGTCAAGCAACACAGAATACTTCGGTCACACAAAGCCAGCAGGCGGCACCATTATGATACTCTGATTTTTATTGTGGAGAGTGGATGCTTATTTCCGGCTTGCACATTAGTACAGTGAGCGAGTGAGTCATATCGCCCTGGACGACTTATTACCCGAATGGAAAACCTAATCTTCTTTCCGCTTGGTGGATATTATTTACAGATATTATCTTCACGTGGCACCATTAATCCGGTGGCTCATGGAGTTCCCGTAACATTGGTCGATTTGTAGTTCCATGAGTCATGTGGGGTCCAGAAGTGTCATCAGTTCACTCGTGCTCCCTTCACCTCTTTATTTCGGGTAGCTAGGTTCGTGCTATGACGCAGCCGTTGCTTTGCTCTTCAATAAACTGTTACCCATGCAATGCACATGGCTGCATTTGACTTTCCAACAATGGTAGACTCACATCGAAGTGCTCAACGACAACGGAATTTCGTTTATTACAATGGAATAGCGGTTTATATGGAGGTAAAATGTACAGGCTTCACATATCCCTTATGTTGATAATAGTAGAAAAATTCAAGCATTACATATGTTGAGCGAGTAAAATACGTGTCAGTGAAGTTAAAGAGTAATGGCGTATAGAGAGGTTGAGGGAGTAAGCTACCACAAGGCAAAACTTAATAGCAATTCGTTAGAGTTAATATTCATTGCAAATAACAAGCAGATTGCTCACCCCTCGGCTCAGGTTTACCTGCGTCACCGCGGGTCACGATTCCAAATAGGCTAGTTAGCATGAAGATATCCAAAACATCCAATCATGTAACAACGTGTAGAGAGCGCATTTCGATACCCAGGCGTTGGTTGATAACAGCTAAGGCGGGAGTACAGTCAACTGAGCTTGGCTAGGCGTTCAAGGGTTGGTAGACCCGGGGAGAGAGACACATTCGTCAACCATCTGCATGACTGTATTTCTGAATCCGTTTCACTCTATTGCCTCTGAGGATGGTGTTCGGGCTGAGTTTCAATAGGTGGCAGCATGAGTGACTGGGGTCGTTCAATATACGGTAAACTAGTATGAGATCTCCACGTAGCCAACAGTAATGTCCACTGAACACTACGAGTAACTTCAGACGTTGCTGGTACGGAAGGTGGCGCAATCCATTGACAAATTTGGTTGCTCGAGCTTGGGGAGTTTCGAATGCTGCAATGTCAAGCTTTAGCCAAGGATGACAAGCCTGGATTACGTATTCGACATGGGGATGCACGTAGGCATTGAGTATCAGAGAGAAGATGGATAAATCCAAACTTCCGATTGCCCTCCGCAAGCGAGCAAAATGCTGGTTACCACTTTTTGTAGTTAATTCTGACTATGTGGAACAATCGCGGTCGTACTGTAAAGACACACCGGAGTCATCTACCTGAGAGCCTGTTTCTAGACTGTGCGCTCCAAGTTTGTACATATAGGACTGTAGATGACAGATATGGACAGCGTGGCCATTTTCCACCTTGAATGGCCAGGCGTTCCACCCCGACAAATGTCAGGCTTCATCGAGCAGCGCTGGAGGATCTCGTGGTCTTCCATTCCCTTGCTTGCCCGCTAAGCCTTAACGCCGTCCGCGAAGAGTAAAAACTTTGGGGTGAAAATCACCTGATCACCAATGAAAACTGAGAACAGGCGAAGGCAAGTTACCGAACCCTGTGGTACGCCGCACTCTACTCCGACCGGGTCGGACAGAGATGTTCGGATTCAAAACTCTAATTGCCGTTCGCAGAAAAGGTAACCAATCCATCCTAGTGCATCTCCGAAGTCATAGTGCTAAAGATTTTGCAACCGTATTCGATAATCCAAGTGACCGAAGGCTTTCTAAAAGTATATGAAGTTAATATCAGTTCCTGCCTCCTCGTCGACTACTTCGGTCCATTTCTTACGTGCCGTCAGCAGATTTGTGGTACATGATCAGTGTAGACGAAGCCTGTGCTGCTCCATCGCAATGTTGTCGTAGCTTTGCAGGTGGCCCATCATTAAGGTCCGCGATGATCGCTTCCATTACTTTGGCGAGCACGGGCAGAAGTCTCACCAGGAGGTTCAGATCGACTTCTTCTATGTTGACGGAACTACGTTATCATCTGGACAATGCGGAAGAAATCTGGCAGGTGTTTGACCTAAGGGCACTGCTGCTACCTGCAGCGCTTTAGGGTGAATGTAATATACTCAAGGAAACCTGTGTGTATGCAAGGGTAGTAGCCTTTTCAGCACCGTTTCTGCTGTGAATGTGATGTTGGATAAAATTGTTGGTGTATTGACAGAAGCAACAATAGCGTTGGAGGTTTGAATCCCTTGGAATGTAGGTGAGTACTCTGCTCCTAAGGCGTTTAGTCGCATCTTTCGCAGCGTGTATATTCACCTACCGTAGTGAGTGATGGCATTCCACGCTGCAACTTACGGCGTCTATTCGCTTGACTATAAAAAAGCTTGCGGTTCGAACAGAATCGTTTGCCTAGCTTTAGTTGCTACGATACCTTATCTTCACCAATTAGCTGCACAGAGTAATTGCGCGGAGCTACGTACGCTGTCCAATTTTTCGTGCTGGGATTGTTTTGTAAAGGCGCCATATCCATTCCCTCAAGGCCAAAAGTATCATGTTCGGCTTCTCAACAAATATTATGGTTTAATGGTATGATGGAAAATTTTTGGTACTGATGCTTTTGTGACCACTGACGAGATTTTCAAGAATGTTTCCTAAAGTATTACTGAGGTGCACTCACTCATGAATGTCAAGCTAGCGTTCTCAACGAATACGGACGGAAATTGATAATGTGTAAAGGATAGCAGCATTTCGAGTTCTGCATCCGTGTATTCGGCGGAGTATATGCACACTAACAGTAAAATCACGTGAGCGCTTCGACGCAAAGGCCTCCATTCTTTTAACCCATCAACTATGCGCTCCGCGATGGTGTGCACTGAATCTAACACTGATGACTTATCCGTTGTTCTGAACCTGGCTGGAGCGTTGATGTGATAGTACAGAGATCCGGTAGAGATTGACTCTTGCAAATAGGCCTTGAAACGTTCTCCGTCGGTTGCTAGTGTTTTCAAACCATGAGTGTTGTAATATCCTGTAATAAAGGATAGGGACTTATTTCTTATTCATTAACATACGAAATGCGGATATTCATCATGATCATCATCATTATATACATTAGGTGCAAATGGAAAACACCTCTGCTATTGTGCCGCAATATGAAAGAAAAATAGCATGAAACAGTGGCACGCCGGCTGAATCACCATTAATGGATGGACATCGTTCCGGAGAGCTAACAGCCGGATATTGTGACGCGAAGTAGTCATATTATCTCTACTACTTGCGATCCTATTTGGAGGGGAGGCTAAGTGGGAGGGGATTGAGAAAGTAACTAACAAAACAAACGCCACCGGGGCCGGCTCCACCATAGCAGCAAGTGTGACCAACCAAACGTGTTTATCTTCTTCAGGACCCCAGCCAGGCAGTCGGGATGCACCAACCGACGCCAATTTGAAGTGAGGGTTATCATTTCGCTCGACCAACTCATCGCATGGCCTCCCCTCCTCCTCTTCCAACCGCACCCACAAAGCGCAAACAACACTTGTCGCGGCAGTCGGTGTGCTGGCATGCGCAACATGTGGCCCAGCCATCGAAGTCTGGTGCGTGATAGAATGGTACTTAGTGGTTCACTCACTGTTCATGCATCAAATGCGCGAAGGCGAACGCGTTCATTGCTCACGCGGTGCCTTCACCAGACATTAGCTAAGCTGAAAAGGCAGCGATGCTCGAACGTGGCAAGCCGCTTTATGTCGGCTGACCTAATGGGCCAGGTTTTACAGCCGTACGGGAGGGTTGAACGGACGGCTGCATTGTAAACTCTGCCCTTCAGAGCAATAGTGATGTCGCGTCTGGGCCACAGGTGGCAGGGATTTGCAAAAGCACGTCGAGCTTTTACTATATGGTTGGTAATCTCAACTTCCATCTCACGAGCGCTACTATACGTACTTGATATTGAACGATTTCTAGCTGATCATCACCAAGTGTCAGCGCAGGGGTGGATCCCTGACAATCTTGGAGAAGGACTTTGCATTTCCATGGAGCAAAGCATGACCCAAAACGATTG
>OX104068.1:37985009-38013450 GCA_944474145.2 Dicrocoelium dendriticum
TCTATTTTTCCACTACTCGACTTTGTTGTACCACATGCTCAGGCTCGTAGTCTGCCTGTCTCGCATGTCGAGAAATATATCATATTTATTTATTTATTTATTTATTTATTTATATGGAACCAAAGATACAGGGTCAGGCAGGCAGCCAAGGCCCCCCAAAGTTGCGGACAAACGACACACGAACGAGACATGTCGGGATTTCCCATCTATGTTGTGTTCTGGGACGGAAACTTGGCCGATGTATGCACGCGTGCGTGCAGCTTGTTGAACCGTGGTCGCGTGCAATAACGATTGTGCTTTCTTGCCGCTCCATTCCTGCTAAACTATGACGCGGCTGGAGTCGATTACTGGAGTTCTTATGTGAAATCCTTTACCTGCGGGCTGATGCATGTGGTCGATACAGCTGTTTACTAAAGGACAAATTTGATAGATGTGGCTATGTGCGGATACCGTCTAGTTTACTGACCGTAGTAGTTAAGGTAGGTTGCCTAGTCGATGTCAGCCTTACTAGTGCTGGATAAGCGGGTATACTGTCGTGCAGTATATGGGATGTGACCGAGCACGATTGTTTACCGGATGTAACGCAGGGAATATGTGCTGCCCAAGAACATCTGCAGAGTCTGGTATGTAAAAGCCTAGCATACTGTGAAGAACACTGAGTTTGCGAGTTGTTGTGCAACTCATTTTGGTTGGTATTTCTCAGATTTGTTCTGGTTATGATACTAAATTCACAGGTGCAGAGGCCTGTATGCTAGACACATTTGTCCGGTTTATTCTGAGAATGCATTACCGTCTCTCCACTCAGGCAGAACTCAGTCCGTGATGTTTGATGACGCCCTTCGAAAGATGGTTGTGTTACTCTTTCCGTTTGTGCGAGGTATAACCGACTAACACTCGGCGAATAGTTGGAGGTATTTAAAGCGAAGTTCCCACTGGACAAACCCGTTTTATTTGTTTTCCTTTTATCGCGGCGGTTCGATACCAGAGGCATCAATTAAAAAAACGAACACATTTGTGTAGTGCAGTCTACCCGCTACCTCGGAGTTAGGTATCCCAGCACTTCCACTTTTTCCGAACAAGTGGAATACCAGCTAGCTAGGGCCAGAAAAGCAGTGTCTAATATACTATATAAGAACCACATTACCCTAGCCAGGGTAGAACTCTTCAAAGCTCGCATTCGTCCCATTTTGGTACATTGCAGTATCATTTGTGGCAGCATGAGGAAATCTGACAGAGTATCTGTGGAAAGTATATAGAAATCATTTACCAAACGTCTGCTAAGCAAAGCATCTACTAAGAACAATCGGCAGCCCTTCCGACAATTCCAGCTCGATCCGATTTGGCTACGAAGACTGAGCATAACCTGATGCTAATGTACAATATGATTCAGCAAAATGCCCACTGCTATTTGCTTTCCCTAAAGCTACAGCATAGTTCGACAAGGGAGCTACGCAATAAGGAGTTTACTCTGAGTGTACTTAGGTGCAGGGTAAATCTGCGGTCCAACTTTTTCCTTATCAGATATGCTGCCCTGTGGAATAAGTTGTCAGTCAAAATCAGATCTTTTAAGAGCACAACAGCCTTTCGCATTAAGCTCGCCAATTACGTGGACTTGAAGGCGTATATGACCCCTTTCTTCTGGGGGTAGGTCATTTGAAGAAGTGTACCCAGAAGGGCCAGACAAGATCTAATGAGTGAAACAAAACAATTCACACAGTGTGACACCCCTAGTGCTGCTGCTGCCATCCACTATACCAACTAGTGCACATTGCGTTGAAAAACACCTGTGGGCTAACACAAACCCTTGAAACAGCAAAGACAACGAAAAGCACACAGTTGTTTGCCACTCATGAATGAGCACATGTTCTGTAAAATATGATGTGTCAAATATGGACCTAAATTCTCAGTCGATGAGAAATATACCTATTATTTTCTTATTATTATATTTTTGCTCAACTCTTTCAGCTTTCCTATTATGTTCAGAGAAACAAATAAGACATTACTGTTTTATTAACTGCTGGGGCTCATCATCCCCATCATTATACACATTAGCTAGAGGTGAGAATCACAGCTTCTGTGCCGCAATACATAAAAGAAAAAAGGGGAAACGCAACAGGAGCAAGCCAGTTGAGCTACGGATAACGCACGGGCATCGTTCTGGTAAGCTACTAGCCGTCCAGCGTCCAGCACGAAGTTTTGTGCAAAAAATAAGTTGCAGTTCATCTCTATGAACAACCTATCCAGAGTGAGGCCTGGCATTCCCCCACGCATTTCAGCACACGGACGTACTCACTGCGTTTAGGAGGCAGCTAATATTCCACGGTTTCAGTATCCTCGAATATACCGACGTACCGTTAACATGTCACATACTTGTTCCCAGCTACCGTATGTTGGCATCCAGGATTTGTCCACGTCACCTTTAGTTCAGCGGATGTATTGTGAAATCTTCAGATGTTGGGCATCCATGATTCTCCTGAATGTAACGACATACATCCGAAAATGATGGGGTGATCTCTGCGACATTCGCCGAGGCAGTAACCGATTCTTTAAAATATGCTTGCGTGATGAGCAGGGTCCCTATAACATGGAAGCAAAGTACGGTAATCCTGCTCTCAGTGTTCCTCTCATATGTGATGGGTGAGCACAAACGAATAGATCAATTAGAAAGATTTAACCTAATAACCGTGAAGCAACATGCATTTCTTTAACAGTGGGCATCCACTACCAAACACACTGATTGCTAGAGCAGTGTGACCGACATGGCGGAAGGTGGAACCGAATAGATGTTATCTATCTAGACATTTCCAAGGCCTCTGACAGCCTAGAGTACCTTACTCTACTCCATAAGCTTCAAACCTACGGAGTTTAGAACCCTCTGCTTGGCTTAGTTGCTGACTTTCTTCTTCAGCTGCGGGGCCGGTGCAAGTCCCAGGCTCACTGTTTGATCCAAGTGATTTAGCATGCAACGTGCCAAACGGATCAGTGGTGGGGCTCTGTTATTGCTGGTCTTCCCAAAGCGCAACGCGCTTCTCATCAAATAGGATTTCGTGCTTTTTGCAAAGTAAATCCGGAGTTTGAGCGCGGTCGGCAATCAGGAAAATTGTGACTTGTTCCAACGAAACTTAGATTGTGCATCTGAATGGCCCGAGACAAAGCTAGTTTCATTGAACGCGAATAAACACGAACTGGCTCACGTTCGTTAGCGGCCAAATAATATCCAGGTTGAAAGATCGCATCCCGCAGCATTCTCCATAGCGGAGCGACGGCACAGGTATCAAACAGTATCCCGGATCTTGGAATTAACCTGTGAAAGAGTCGAGAACCGAAATGCTGGTCTCATTCGGAGGACGCTCCCACGGTTTGACTCTTCAATATTCACATAAATGTTCAAGGTGTATGTGAGCCCCATGTGGAGTACAGCATTTGGACAAAACACGTTTGGATAACACCGGGTCTGGCTTAAATCGAGACCCCGCAGCGAACGGCAGCCACCAATATGAGGGGCATGTTTCGTCTAAAACGTCGACTACGAATGAAGCTCGAGAGATTTAGAGTGGAAGCTATCGCTGCATACGGAGTGGTGTCATTTGGACATGTCATATGCTGGAGATACTAGTCACGTGTGCTAACAAGGAACGCTTAGCTGCAACACCAAATTAAGGGGTCACCAGGTGAAACTAGCTGCAAAACTCGTCGGGTTGGAATGTGTTAGGAGAATAGTTATTTGACATACATGGGTCGTTAACGAGCTTAATGGTCATTCTTTATTCTTCCTATTCTCTACTTCTTGACTGTTGTTTATACGCTCCACTGCGTTAGCCCGCTTAGTACACACCTCATTGTTAATAGACGCTCATCTCCGTGTCATCTTCAGCAGTGCCATTTGCAAGAACACATTCCATTGGTTTTCCCCGCATCACGTTTCTACTTGGTTATGTGAAAGGAATATTTCCTTGCCACACCATTATTGTACTAGTTCTTAATTTTTAGGACTGCACTTCTTATTCTCGTTTGATTCGTGACATTTGTTTAAACTCTGCACTTCATTATTCTGATTGGCCAGTGACCGTCACTGTGAATGGATGTTCGTTTTATGCTTGGGGTCGCATGATGCTATTTCTAAGGACATATGCGATTCGCTCTTGATTACACAGTTGCTTATTCACCCGTTGCATCTGACCTTTTCCTTCTGTTGGTTGGCTCAAGTTTACTTTATTAGCTTCCCTACATTTTGCCTACAAAACTATATAGGCAAATGTGATTTCATGTATACACTTCTCTTTCCGGCTCCTCTTTGGACTTCCTTTTGCGGTCGTGGGGTGAAGGCGTCAGTGGCGACACGATAGAACGCCACCAGAGATTATCCTCTGGAGCTCATCCAAATTATGGCATTTCTTCTCTTCCTTTTTCCGTTTTTATTAGACAACTCGACAATATCTATTAACCTTTACATTACAATCCATGAAGAACGCTCACCAGATGGCGTCAAAAGGTGAACATACATTAATTTCACCAACCTTCCTCGAAATCCTGGTATTTGAACTCACATGTTTTCGGTTTACTTGTGGTCAGTTTTTCTCCTTATACGTATATATTTCACCCAGATCATCCTCCGAAACTTTTCAGTCTCCAGCATCCTTGTACTCCTGTTCATTATCCCATCACTTATCAGGCTGCAAACGATTACAATTGACAGTGGGAATGCTGTAGGCCGCATCCGCTGCCCTTTCCCGAGGGACCTATGGTGCTGCAAGTCAAGCCAATAATGTGCTTTATGCACTCTTGAAGCTTGAATATTCAGATTAGTTAATTCCATGTGCTTTATCTTGACAAGAACGCGTTGGACAATTGAACTGATCGGCACTTACAGTCGTGGGTCTGAGGTGTGTGGACCAGTTGGGTCCTGCTCTAGTTACACAGAATAATTCGGTCACGAATAGCAGCAGGTGGCACCATTGAGGATACTCTGATTTATATGGTGTAAAGTGAATTGTTCTTTTTGGATTGCAGAAAGGCCCTTTGAATGAGTGAGCCATAGCTGGAGTTGGTATCTGAATGAAAAACGTAATTTGTTTCTGCTGGATGGATACTATTTACTGATGTAGTATGCTGCATCAGTTAACCAGTGACTCATGGAGTTCATATAACTACGCTGGATTTGGAGTTGGTTGACTTATATGAGGTCAAGAAGTGCCATCAACTCAATCGCGCTCACTTCACGTCTTTATTTCAGATAGCTATGTTTGTACAGCTGTTGCCATTCCGTTCACTAAACTGTTTCGGATACAATTCGGTTGGTTGTGTTTTAATTTCCAACCATGTTATACTCATGCCAAAGTACTCAACGCCAACGGAATGTTGATCACTAGTTCGACACGTCCTGTTAGGACTACTTGAAGACAGGCGTTTTGAGTGAACATCTGCGTAAACACCTTTGCACTCTTAATTAATTCGTAAAGTACTCCAGATATTACAGCGGAACTAAGTGTGAATCAGCTGGGGGACTCTATGAGCTGAACCAAACTGTCACTTTGATGAAACTTGATAGGCAGAAAATAGCGCTGCCGCTTTTATGTCAAGCAACCAATTTCGCAATTGTTCAGTCTCTAGAAGCCCCACGTATTAGTGCAGTCCCTCAGTGCCCAAAAACAGGTCACCAAAGCATCGACCGCTCCGTTTCAGCAAACTAGACATTTTACCAGGAATTATGTGGATGCAATCTGCTTCTGCAATACAAGCATATCATCCAAGGAAGTGCGCTGTTATCATCCAGTATCTTTCACTATGAGCCGCAGCTGTAAATGGGGAGAATAAACTTACGTCCTTCCCTTGATTTCCCTTTTGACAGTCGGAGATAACCCCCTATCGATGGTACAACTGGTAGCGGATCAGAACAACCGAATACCGTTGACAACAACCCCACTCACCAGAAACAGCAACCTGCATCTGCGACGTGTTATTCAGTGTGTTTGTACTTCCTGCACCCAAAGCATTTGGGCTTCGATATTTCCTTTTTCAAATTCAGTCGAGGTATCCCGCTTACTATCAAATTGCATTTTCCAGACCTTAGACCGCGTAAGTAATTTCGGACCAACCGAATGCAACAAAAGTTTGGGGATCCCGTTCTCTCTAACTCAGTGACAGCCACAGCATCTGAACCACCAATACACAAACCATTTACCGGTAACTGTCTCACAGCCACCAACAATGAGCGGACCCCAACTAATCGGCAGACAGCAATACTGCGCTGTGATTCGGATGAATCCGGCCACTCTGGTCCAACGGCTGGTCCCATAGGGCTCTAATCGACAGCGCCCGATGTATACCAGAGGAAAGCAACATTGAGTACAGATAAAATCACACCGTTTGACAATGCCATCAATTCAACGATTCCATCCGGTCGACGCAATCAGATCGGCTGCTCTGACTATCACAAAAACCTAACAAGTGAATGTAGTTCTCCGTCCGATGGGCATACCAGGTGTTTCTTGCAGAACATACTCGACGGGACTTCATTGCAGGCAAAAAACCAGACTGCACCACACTTGATGTCGGTTACTTCGTCTTGCTGTAAACTAGCAGGCGCGCAGAATTCTCACGCTGAATTTTCCACCGATCTCAGTCTACTCTCAACCAAATTTTGCATGTGACGTACCCGACTGCAATCGGTATCCATGTCGATCGTTACGAAGTAACGAAATGTTAGAATTCCTAGTCTCAGGTAACAGAATATAGGACTTTCCTCGCTAACCACCACTCTTAGTCAAGCAGTTCAGAATGGATACGGTATGCCGCAGTAACACAGTAGGCGGAAAAAAGTGAAGGAAAAGCGAGTGACGCATTAAACTTAGATAAAAGTTTATTAATGTGGAATCGATAGAGCTACAAAATCTATGCCAAGCCAGCTCCTTTTCTGGCTAACAGATGAGCTTGGTAATTTCTCTCGTTGCATAAGTGTACGGCGACTCTACCCTGACAACTTACTGATTGAAACGTGAGGTACAAAAGTGAAGCTATATTATGTACATCGAGTCTTCGCTCGCGAATGAAACGAAAACTTACCAAAGCGCAATCCAGAATGGAGAGCCTGCACTCATCTTCCAGACAACATGACAAGTTTGTCAATTCAGTTCATTCGATTACAATGGTAACGTCCTCAATGAATCACCGGCAATGCTGATTTTCAGCACAGCAAATATTCCCATTGTAATCAGCTGAACCAAAACCAGAAATCAGTTCAGGGTTAAGAATCCTTTTCGGTAAAATTTCTTCAGACCCAGAGGATTTGCGAGCACATTCCGGCGTGGTTTTACGAAGGCGAAATGAGGTCCTTAGACAGCTCAATCATGTCGCACCTCCTCAAAAGTGGCCGTACTGAATTTGAGAATGACTTTAAAGTCATCTATTCCCTACCTGAATGCTTATCGCATGGCTTCCGAAAGCAAATCTTGTCTAGTGCCGAGGCTATTTTCGTCCATCATCTGAAGCCGGAATTATGTGAACATAAACGATGCATACGGCTGATACCTTACTACCGTGGCCGACTGACATGGTTACTTAACAACCCTTTGTGACCTTATCTATTTACTTTAGGCAGCTGAAGCTTGTATTAATTTCCTTTGGTGCACTTTTCTTACCATCTGTATCCGTCTTTAGTCATCGATCTTGACCTTTCAAACACCTTAGAAATCAATCCCAGCCCGATTTGACGCTTACACCACACAATCCGTGTTATGTAAACGTTTGGGTCTGAAGAGAGTTTACCGAAAAGAATTCTTAACCCTGAACTGATTTCTGGTCTTGATTCATCTAATTACAATGGTAAGATCCCTTGAAGTTATGACCCTTTTCTCTTGGGAGAGATCACTTGATGATTTGTTTCAAGAAGGGTCAGAAAGTAATTGATGGGTGAAACAAAAATGTTTCTACTGTGACACACCCCTAGTGCTGTTACCATCCCCTACTCCATCTAGTGTACATTGCCTTGAAATACACCTGCCAGTAAATACATACCCTTGAAACAGTAATGACAACGAAAAGCATACAACCATTTAACATTCATGAGCATGACATGTTCTATAAAATATGTTCTGTGCCAATTATGGACAAAGATTCTCACCCCATGAGAAATATACTTATTATTAATAGTAGTATCGCGGCTAGCAGATGTGTTTCTCTTCTACGCCGAAAACTTTTAGTTCATCAGCAATGGCCGCCACTTTTGGTGTTTCCTCAGGAATAAGTGGTTGCCATGGAAGGTAATTTGTCGGAGGTACTGTCAGTTTTAAAATTGTCATCGAACGTATTAGTGGGTTCTGGCGACGTGCTAGCAGTAGCTGTAGCGGAGGCAAGTGTGCCGTTGAGTGGCATTTCGCGCTGTTGATGAGAAAGATCTTTTGGTTCCCAAAGTTCTCTTTAGGGCTGCTTTTGTGTGTAAATTATGGGCGATGAAGCCTAAGTCCATTCCGTCATGCGAGCAAATCAAATATGACATTTTTACACGCCAGTCACTCGGTAGCAATGTGCCTTGCTTGGGTATTGTTATTTTGCAGTTTGGAAGCTTCACTCCGGCACCTCAAGAGATCAGGCCATTTGTGACCTGCAATCAAACAAAGCAATGATGAAAACTACTAACTATAATGACTACAATAAGGGTAATACTAAAGAATAGGAAAAAGCTTGTCTAGCTACAGCGCATAAAGGCTGGGCAGATCATAAGCTCAAACTTTGCGGTGTGAGAACCCGAGACAATAAACTGCCCGAATTGTCCATAGGCAAATAGGTACTAAAACGAATTTTCGGAGTCATTACAAGTGGCAGGTATTCGCACACTAGGGAAGACAATATCATCACTTACTGAAATCCGGTATGTGTTTCGGAACTGTTAACTCCGGAAAAGAAGGGGAAATGGTTAGCGGACAAAATCACGGGAGAAACATTACGCATTATGCTATTGGGGGGGGATTATGAAGATGGTTCCTGACCTCATAGCAGTAACTAACTTTTGCTCTTCATTTTGGATCAGAAGACATTTGTTAGGAAGTAGGTCTAAATGAGGTAAAACTGCATACGAAGTTGCGTTACATAAGCGCATGTGGGGCAGTTGTAATAGCTCGATCTAGATTATCACGATTGCTCTGGCGCCCTCGTTGTAACATGTTTCCAGTCGATGCTGTCCGGTATTATACATGAGCTGGTCCTTCCTCATCATCAAGTTGAATTTGTAAAATGCGTTTCTGTCAGTTAACAGATAAATCTTTCACATGCACTTGAACATGTGAAAATGTTCAATACACCTAATCTCTTTTGGTAGATTATTCCATTTGGAGCCATAACTAGGAAGAGGGAAATTTCTCCTTATGCTGGTCCTGAATCTAAGTAAATTGACTATACATTCACTATCTCGCAATTAATAACTGATATTTACCCGAAAGTGCAGTGTGTAGGTTCCAACGGATGTTTGTGGAGGAAGCACAGATTTAAATGCATGCTTCGTAACCACACAGGCTCAAGATTCGAGTCGTTCCTCCTATCGCTATATGAAAGAATGGTTAACTAACCAAAGCTACACTTGGTGAAGGCGTGTTGAACGTTTTCGATGACTCTCAAGTTTAAGCGGGACTGGAACGATAGGATTATCCCGTGAGTGTTCCTTCTTCAGCGCGTCGTTGAACCAGGAGTTGGCAGACATTGAAATACTGATGGATCTAAAACAAAGACCGCATCACACCCTGTCCAACGAATTAATGCCCACGTATCCTGCCCTAGCAGTCCCTGCTGGGCCGGTTACGTAAAGTAAGAAAGAGAAAAATGTAAACTCAGAAGGCGAAAAGAGAAAGTGGAAAGAGCTAATCAACTAGAATACCCAGCCATTTGAGTCATTAAAAAAGGATTGAAAAGTGAAGTTGAGTCAGCTAGGAAAAAGGAAAAGTTTGCTGTTGCCACCCAAGAGCATCAAGCTGGCGTGCAAATCCATTAACCATATGTTCCCTAACGACATGATCTAGAAGTAAATTCCAGCGATCTATAACTGCGCGGCACACGAAATTCCGTCCTAATCCTATCAGACCGTGGTTTATGCAGTTTCAGTGGGTGACCGCGGTGACCAGGTAACGTAGCGGGACTAAATAGCCCTGACGAATCCTGGTCCATCTTACCCGGCAGAATACGATAAGTGAGAATCAGGTCCCCTCGTATCCTTCGGTATTGCATTGAGTACATCCCCAAAGGGAGCAAGCGTTCAGGATACGTCTGTTCCCGTAGACCCTGCACTAACCGAGTGCCCACTCGTAACACCCTCTCCAAGTCCATTTCGTCTCGGTTAAGACATGGTGGATAAGCCTCGATACAATATTTCAGGTAGAGTCGGATGAATGCCGAGAATAGCTTCACAAACAAATTGGCCGTTAGGATTCTAAAAGAGCGGCGGATAAACCACATCATACGAAACCCCCGACAAGCAACCTTCCTCCGATTGCCTCCAGAATGAAGTGCTGATGTGTGTACGACCACTAATTCAACCTACTGAGTGACTACAGGGTGTTCATCACCGCCGACAACATTTCGGGTGGGAGGATTAACAGCTCCAATTCGGACAACAGTGCACTTGGCCCTATTTATGGGATCAACCATAAGGTAGATCATCCCCAGGGTCTATCAAAGGCACGCTGAATTGCCTCAGGATCCCTGGGGAGATCCACAATATTCCAGAGCTTAAACTCGTCAGCAAACATTAGTGATGACACCCCTAGCTCTCCCGGAAAGTCATTTACATAGATCGCGAACAACAATGACCCCAATACCGAGCACTGCGGGACGCCACTATGAACAGCTTAGCTGAGCGAAAGGCTACGCCTCCCGCTTACGCACTGTGCCCTCCCCTCAGGGAAGGCAGACACCCACTGAAGGGCGCGACCAGATATACCGTAAGATCACAACTTTAGTGAGAGTCGAAGATGAGGAAGAGTGTCAAAATCTTTCGAAAAGTCTACCTATAGCACGTCTACAACATGGCAACTGTCTACCGCTTCGGCCCAGCTTTCACGAGCTACAAGTAGATCAGTCTGACATGAAAATCCCTTGCGAAATCCATGTTGCGCAACACTGAGAAGGTTTAATCTATTCAGGTGATTCTCCACTGAATCCCTTATCAGCTTTTCAAACAACTTTACTACTACGCCTGTTAAACTGACAGGCCTGTAGTTCGCGTACAGAGCGCTGTCACCGCCCTTAAAAATCGGACAGATGATTGCCTCCTTCCATTCCGAAGGCAGGATGCAGCTGTCAAGCGATATTGAACACACACATGTGAGAGGACCACTCAGCTCAGTGGCCAATTCATGCAACAGCTTCAGATGAATTGAATCAGGACCGGAAGCTTTATAGGGATTAATGCCTTGCACGGCTCGTAGACCTGAGTCTCCGTTATGTTAAACTCAGCTAAGCAAGTATCCTCTGGAACACTTGAAACCAATTCAACCTGTGGTAAAGAGGTCTCCCGAGCGAAAACCCCAGTATACTGATCACTAAGTATACAAGATTTGTCATAGTCAGTTTGCGCATGGGTCCCGTCTGCTCGCAATAACGCTGGTATAGACAGTTTTGCCTTGATGCGTCTTATAAGGTAAGCAAAATCTTCTTGGCATTAGCTGCGACCGCGTCCGCTAAACCGTGTTCAAATCACACTTTCTCAGCTTGATGAACATATCGCAGCAATGTTTAAGCGAAGGTTTGCTAATGCTTTTGCAAGCAATTAGCCTGGTTTCTTGCAAGGTTAGCAGGTTGGCATATGAGCCCGACTGACTGCTTAGCCTTTTCACCATATGATTTGTATGTTCGCTAAAGTTGAACGAACTAGACCATTGCAGACCTAAGTCGCGGCAGACTGGATAGTGGGAATGACTTCGTCATGTAGCTTGAATAACTCTACTTCTACCTGGCATCCACACGCCAGAATACTACACTTCGATGTTTCAAACCTCATGTGCCACATGTCAGCCCATCTCTCAATGGCTTTCAATTCTTCTATTTGGATAGTGTTAGGTTCACTGGTATGCTGAGAACTTGAGAACTTGTAAACAATCTTTAGAACATCAGCAAACAAAGAAAGCTTGCCAATTTGTATCACAGCGATAAAGTCATTTAGATGCAGTAGGAAGACAAACGGACCTAAAACACTACCCTGTACCGCTCCACTAGGGACCGGACGAACTGGAGATGTTGCAATTTATATCCACAACTTGCGATCGTCCTACTAGGTACGATTGGAGCCATGCGAGAAGCGGATTTGTTACACCATACCTACTTACTTTATACAACTCCAACTTGCGTGGAACTCTGTCAAACACATTTTACATGTGAACGAAGGTGACAATGAACTGAAGTGCTGAATAAATTGCTTCAGTTAGATGATGGTTAACGAAGTCAAAATGTCAGGTAATACACCAGCCGGACTTCAGAAGTAGTAGTTCCGGATGTCACTTGTTACCCGGACTTATGTCTTGGTAGGCCCGCAGACGTCTACCCACATTCGGGATATTGACCAGAGAGGGGGGACAAAATAAAGATATTCTGTAATTGGAGGGTGATATCATCTCCATCATGACTGCTCCACGGAAACACGCTTGACACAAAGAAGGGATGAAGCGGGTTCTACTATTCCTGACAACAACACTCCCATTATTTCAAAGTCCTCATGCATAAGGATGAAAGGAAAGCCTGTGGTTGGAGCAGTGGAGTAATGACAACTAGTTGAATATATCACAACCCGATTCAAACCAGCAAGACATATCCAAGGATAGACAACCTGATGTAATTCATAGTCCACCGTCGCCCAAAGTCGATCTGTCCAAACCAGGGACCTGCGTCTTTAAACAGCATATGGATACTAAATACTCAGTCACACCCAAAATTCCCTATCGACTAACCTCCTACAACCATCAGGGCAAACAACCTTCCATGTTGAATAAGACCAATAACAACTGTCGCCTGGCTACGCCTAAGTATCAGCCTACACTGCACAAGAATCACTGGAAGTGCACAGATAGTGGAAGGACGTATACCAGTAAAACTATGTTACCACAAGCTCTTTTCCATGTTACCTCAACCTCTCAAGTGGCTTCTTCCAACGACTATTTGTTATCGGCGACCGGAGTGGACTCGCAACCATTCCCCTCTCAAATACATCCGGCGGAGGTCAAACACCTTGATCCCACTCTTCCTCCAATTTGTCCAGATGACAAAGCTAGTCCATTGGCAAACCAACGGCAACCTAAGCATGATGCCTGGATTCCCGTCGTGCCCCCAACTGTCTCGATATCCACACATGACATACTACCCTTATCATCAAACGCTCTAATGGCTAACTCGGGCCCACCATACTCGCACTTACCTACCAGGTACACCATGCTCGAACGCAAAGATTCAAACGATCACACAACGGACAGCGAACCTTCCCCATTACTTAGCACATTTTCAGTGATTCTGATTAATGCCAGATCCACAAGCAACAAACTTCATTTTATATACACGCTTGCACAGTTCAATGAACCACAAGCGATCCTCGTCACTAAAACATGTTCTTCAGATACACTCCACTCTACTCTAATGGTTCCAAACTACCACCAATTTCGACAGAAAAACTAGAGGGTGGATTATATACCAACGCAAAACATTTACAGCTAAACCTATAGACCACTCACAATTAGCAAAATATTCCTGAATCTAATTGGCTGTCAGTTGCGGGTGTCTCCTCTTACACACTGCTTGCAAGTATCTACAATCCACCGAATGTGTCTAACGTGCCTATCACCAACATCACTACTGCCTTTGACTTCACATCAGAGTTGCCACACAGCCAGAAGATTACTGTCGGCGATTTCAACCTACCGAAAATACGCTGGTCATCCCCCCTCCCAAAGTCCAATTTGAACGCCTCTTTTCTTTCTTCCATCAGAGCTGGGGGTTGGACACAATGGATTACGAGTCCAACCAAGTCCGCCAATGTACTGGACTTAATATTCACATTGGGGATACCCAATCCACAGACCCAGATCTTAATCTCCCTGGCAGCGACCATAACATGATCTGACTCAGCTTCCAGATTAAAATGGTCACTAAACTCGCCTCTACAACGCCAGTTGCAACCCATAAGATAAATTGGGAATGCTTTCAGCACTTCATTCGTTGCTCCGACTGAGATCTATTTGTCCTCTCTAACAGTGTGTACACCGCTGTGGAGCAGTTCTATAAACAAATCCATCAAGCTCTAACCCTCCTTGCTCCACAATGTATTCATATCCCTCATGTCCCCAAAGATTCCATCGAGCACTTAGTCAGAAAGAAAAGCAAAATGTTAGCTTCCAAGTACAGAAGGACCCATGACTTTTCATTTGTCTTGCAAAAGCGTGCATTTACCACCAGAATCAAACAGGCGTAATTAACATGGAAAAATGAAGAACCTACAGTCCTACGGACAAGCTGCAAAGCTAGGGAGCTTGTCAAAATACTGCATCCTAGAACCAGTGACCGCTCTCCTCTGATTACCGAAATCGTTAATGATGAGGGTCACTTACTCTATGACCCAACTGAAGTCTGTGAAGCATTCAGCGACTATTTGCCACTAACAGAGTCGCGAAGCTGACCCGGTGCCTGTGTGTACAGAGCTCACAGAAACAAGCCTCTTAAACAGAATCAATATCGCGCTCAACACTATCCATCATGTTATTAAATTAATCAGGCCATCTTCCAAGCTGGAATCTGATGGCATTTCACCAACCACCATTACCCAGGTGGACCTCATATACCATTGCTACTAATGAGCAGGTTTACTCTATCGCTAGAATCTAGCCACTTTCCAGACCAATGCAAAACGTCATTTATTATGCCTCGGCATAAATGAGGTCCCAAACCAACGATTGATAACTACCGACCAGTCCACCACACTCCGATAATCGATCTGCTATTTGAAAAGCTGGTCAGAATGGAGATGTTGAACTTTGTCGACTCTACTGTCCAGATCAACAGTACGCAGCATGCTTTTCTCAATAAGGCATGATGCACCACCTGTCAGTTGCATTACCTTAATCACGTTTCAGGATCAATCGATTCCGGCTACGCAGTAGTAATCTTGTTTCTTGACATACACCAAGCGTTCGACCGAGTACCGCAGAAGCGACTGCTACAAAAGTTCGAGAACTTTGGGATCCGGGACCCATTACTAGGTTGGCTATCATCATACCTGAGTGATCGTCATCAGGTAGCCACTTTAGGTCATTGTCGCTCTTCCCCACGCTCAATCACCAGAGGAGTCATTCAAGGGAGTGTGCTCTGCTCCTTACTCTTTTTACTTTCCATCAATGACTTCAACACATCTGTACAATATGGTACGTCATTGTTATTTGCTGACGATATCAAATCAGTCTATAAGTTTCGGCGTGACGAACTTCACGAGACATTACGGCTCATTCAAGATGATTTACATCCCTTGAGTCATGGTGCTGCACATGGGTGATTAACTTCTCGGCTAAGAAATCAAGCATTATGTCTTGCGGCATCCAGGAAGGATCTATCACCATAAAAAATGAAAGCGTCGCTACACAGTTGTCCACGTGAGGTCTTGGCATTAGGTACTCGTCTACCTTCAATTTATCTGAACAAGATCAATACCAACTAGCACGTGCCAGCCGGCCCATGTTCAATATAACAAACAAAATACACACAACTCGTGCTAGAGTTGAGCTTCGCAAGCTACTCACTCGCCCCATCCTCGAATACTGCAGCATAATATACGGAAATATGAGAAAGAGTGACAGAATTGCTGTGGAGAACCTGCAGACGTCATTTACTAAACATCTGATTGGTAAACACTCTGCTATGAGTTATCCAGAAGTTTCAATGAACTTCATTTCGAACCACTTTGGATTCGAAGATTGAAGCACAACTTGTTGCTGCTTTTCAACATGTTACACAAAATGACCTATTACAAACTGCATACCCTCCATTTACAACATTGCTCAACTCGAGCACTTCGCAACAAACATTTTACATTGAATAAACTGAAGGTTAGAACGAATGTCCGCTCTAATTTCTTCCTGGTCAAATACAGCTATCTGTGGAATAAACTACCAAAAACACACAGGTCGTGACAATGTGGCTACATTTAGGAGCCGACTCTCAAACTACCTTGATCTAACTACCCTAAGCTCTATATTCACATGGGGAAGATCCCTCGATGAGCTATTCCAAGAGGGCCCAAAAAACATATAAACTCCTAGGTTTCCATAACTAGGCTTTGGCCCCAACCATCCAGTAGAATGTTAATACATGAAACATATATCCCAATAGGCCACCTATGCTTGTCACCAATGCAAGTGCATGCATTCTTCCGTACAAATTGATCTGTGCCGCTATAGACACAGTTTCTCTTACCAAAAGAAATATACGTATTATTATAATTAGATCCCATAGGGGCCGAGTCTGTAGGTTTGTCATAAATAGGCAGTCATGCTTTTTATCGTGGCGAATCTCATGCAATCGCTCAGACTTGTTCAGAGAAGTTAATCGATGTTGATAATTCCATCGCTGCTTTTTAAGTTTAAAGGATACAGACAATTATGAGCTATAGCAATGGGTGAATCTATATATTCGCCTTCAGGTGTGACGATATGGGACGGTAGGTCAGTTTTGCCGTATCTTCTATTTTTGCAACAATGCAGCCAAATGTTGAACTGAATTACTACTATTCATAACTCATTATTCATCCCGCATGAGGCGGGTTTTGTGTTTCATGTCCACCTCAATTAATAGGCGTTGGAGTCGCAATAATACGCTAAAGGCATGAGTTCGTTCATATCTTCGGGTTAGCACTTGCACTTTCCGCCCCTCCTATGCGTTAATAACGTAGTTAAAAGAGGCTCTCCTATTATCTCTGCACGCAATCATAGTTTAGCACATAGTCACATTGTCACAGAATATGTCCGAAACTTCTTGAAGGGTAGACGAACGTAAGAAATTGTCTTAACTTTGGACCCCATGTAGACCGGAGAATGTTACACAACTGACATTTCGTAGGAAGAGCGGCACCAGCACCAACCTCACATGCGACGAATCAGATTTAATTTTACATCCGACTGTTTTGTGCTCACATCCAGGGTGACCGCCTATTAGAGCAGTAGCTATCGGAAGCCCGCTTGAGTCCAAAGCTGGATGTGGTAAATATTAACCCCTGGTAGCCAAAAGAACATGTTGCTCCCAACCTCTAAGGATGACAGAGATTTGTTGCTAAGTTCGTTGCTAAGCTGGACCAAAAGATGTCGCGTAGGTTGAAAGCTCAGCCAACGAATTCATCAAAAGAACTAAATTCCGTTATATAATTAAAGATGTCAACCAACTAGTTCTCATCACTGAAGCAGGCCCAGGTGAGCGGCATATACAACGTATAAGCGTTCTCTTAGTATCGAGGGACAAGACTTACCAAGCAGAGTCGATAGTGGGGCACTTAAGTTGAAACGTGGATTCAGAACAAAACAGGTTTTGTGAGTAATAACTTATACAACCACCTCCTTTGCCTTGCGTTCGACTACCTCCGAAAAGCTTGTAGCGTTCATTGGGTAGCTGCTGGCTAGAAGCAAAATGATGACACCAGGTTTCCGTGAGTAAAATTCGATCGGGTGTATTCAAGCACATGAAGGTGAGCAGTAAATGGAGTTTATTAATCAACGACCACTAATAGTCTCCCGCAGACAGTATAATCGAGGTGGCGTATTTTCGACAGTTAGGCAGCTTGTCAACATTCACATCAAGCGTAGTCACACCGGGGATATCAAAGTGCAACTACAGCAAGTGAAGTAAAATAAATGCGTGAATTGGACAGTAAATGTGCAGCAGAGCACAACAACAGCAGCAACAACAACAACAACAACAGCAGCAACAACAACTATGTGTATTAAATCTGATCTATTGTAAAGGTGGTCTTGATAAGTGAAATTGCAAGTCAGGGAACATCATCCTCTATCCACGAAAGCTAATAAAAATGCGCAGAATAAACAGGTAATTAGCGGGTAGTTAACGGAAATGAGCATATACAATGCATTTGAATCATTCACACCTGGTGAACATTGAAACAAGTGTAAGAGCAAGTAGCTATCGACAAAATGTGGAAGCGATCCATGTTATATGCAATATCAGTCTCAATTTAGGCACATAGAACAAAACCTAACCAACTACATACAGCCAGTCATGCAACCAGTCGATTATTCTGATTGGGCTGCTCTTATTGTGGTAGTAGAGAGGGTTAATGGCTCAATTGGTGCTTGTGCAGATATCCAACAGGCTCTTCATACCCACCACTATCCACTACCCATTCCAGAATTCATTTACGTCAAACTCTCAGGTGGTGAATTGTTCGCAATACTGGATGGAGCAGACGCTACCTACAGCTTAAGGTTGAGGATGGCTCGAGTAATGTATTGCCAACTAACACACCTCGTGGATTGTTTCTGATTGATCCGTTGCCCTTCGGAATTAAATCGACTCAAGCCGATTTCAACAGTCGACGGATACTATGATCACCTGCATCGATTTTGTCGCAGCCTGCTTAGACAATGTTTAGTCCTGGGTGAGAATTCAGTTGAAATATCGTTGTGGCTCAGTCAGGTCCTGAATCCAGGAAGAGATTATCGATTACACCTACGAACGGAAAACTGCAGTCTACTTCTGCCACGGCTTAAATATCTTGGATTTAACATTGATCAAATGGAGGTCGTGCCGATGTAGGTACCATCTCAGATATCGTCAGCATGCCAGCATCGACAAAGGTAATTTCCCTACGTTCATTCATTGATATGGTTGGTCAGGACTATAATTCCCACCGGGAAATGTATCGGAGATGTTCATCCCCATAAAGGTCCTATTCGAACCAAGTAGAGCTGGTCCACTATATGTCAAACGGCATTGGATCGGAAAAAGACCCGTTGAACTCCCATATCCTCCTCATACATGGTGATCCAATGTTCCAAACTGCAGTAACCGCCGATGCAAGCCACTATGGCACAGGGGCTGTTTTATCCCACAGTTTTCCAGATGCCTTTGATAAAATCATCATTCACGTGACACGGTCGTTATCGGTAGTAGAGATGAATTACTCGCAGATGGATAAGGAAGCTTTAGCTATTCTATTTGCTGTCCAAACTTGCAGAAAATTGTGTATGGTAAACACTTTACAAGACGTAGGGACCACAAACCATTACTGACCATATTCGGCTAGCATAGGCCTCTCCCGGTAACCAAACATGTAGTCTACAAACATAGGCTATATCGTTACCGGGGTATATTCTTAGCATCAAGTTCAAATCGATGACCAATTTTGCTCAATGTAATGTCATGTCAATAGTAACTGCTGATCAATCGGTGGACAATAATGAGACGGTGATCGCCAACGTTAATTCAGACCAGGAAATCAATCGGGTGATTCTCGATATCGCAAACTGCCAGTTTCGCTGACCTAATTACAACAACACACAAGCCAGGAAATCACACTAATTACAGAGGGGTATTGGGGGGTTGAATGGTATAGGTAGAAATTCGTTATATCTAGACTGCCTTAGACAAACAGCACACGCCCGCAAAAGTACTGTAGGCGCGCTATATCTCTTCGGGAATCGTCAGCATAGCGCATTCTATGGGATCTTGATAGGGTTCGAACCCAAGGCTCGACTGTTGCCAGTACGCGGTTGAGACCGCTGAGCTAAGAGGGACGGCAACGACCATCGTAAATAAGATACTAGTTGTGATGTATCGCCGCTCACCATCTACGATCCACAGTAAAGTAAGGAAACCTGTGAGAGAATGCTGGCCAACGCCAGTAATCGTTTCTCATAATTTGTCAGCGCTTGCTATGGTCTGTAGAGCATGGGTTTTACACTTGCATGGTTGGTCTCGTACTCCAAGAAACGTTTCTCGAAATCCATAGAACACTTCAGGGTTTTGAAACTGCAATAAAAGACAAAACGTTTTGAAATTCCAAAAGCAGCTCTATACCATTTTCGCATTACAACTTTTTGTCAAGTCAAAATAGGCTTTATGTACCCGACTAGGTAGATTTTCAGCATTTGTGCACTAGCACTACGGATGTAGTGAGGCATAGCGTAAGCATGGAAATCCAATGAAAGCGTGAAAACAAGAAAATATGCGTGCACCTCACTCAAGGAAGCGTTCATGCGTGGTGTTGATAAGCTTGTTGGAGTCCACAATAAAAGGGATCAATACGGTAGGATAAAGTTGTGATAACGAGTTGTGAGAGAAAACAAAACCCAAGTTTTGAGCGGGTATACGAGCAGGAGAGGACTTTAGATAAATCCGCGTGAATGAAGTGAACAGGGTCATATAAAACATTTGCAGGAAAGTTATGACATGCTCTAAAGTGCTCAGTAACGATGAAGTAAACCAGAGACTGGACAATCCCCTACACTTGGAAATGTATTTAATGGAACACACAAGCAGTATGTAGTCTTTTTGTAAAAGACCAGGATAAATGATAGACAAGCAACATAACCAATGGTGAAGAATACCGACAGTCATGAGTTTATAAATTAAAGTACAGGGTACTAAAGTATTTTGAGTTTGAGGATATAGAATGACAATTTCCGCACGTTGCTGAACGTTTCGTTAACGTGTGTTGACGCCGATGGATTGCAAGGCAAATATACACCAAGGTACTTAACAGCAGAGAAATCGGAAACATCTTCCTTCCGAAATTCAGTTAAAGGTCGCAAACACTTTGTACAGCTCAAATATTAGAGCAACTGAAGCAGCAAGCATACTGACTTGACTGCTGCTTTAATTAACTCTGACGTAGGTCTAAACGAATGTTGGAACGCACCTTGGCCGAATCAAGTTGCAAACGATGTATCGTTGACCCATCAAAAAACGAGTAACTGCCGACCTCCCATCGGTCGGCATTCTCCCACACTTGACAGCTTCACCTCTCTGCGGGCTCCTAGAGACCGAGAAACTGTCCTGCTTGTATACAAATGCTCAGGGACTTTCTAACAAACTGGCTGAACTGAAAGATCGCCAAGCTTCCGGCTCGTATGATGTCATTTGTATCACCGAGACATGGTTGCACACGGGAATGACGGACGCTGAAGTGTCGCTACCCGGCATGTCGCTGATCCGGAACGATAGGCTCACAAAAGGAGGAGGGGTAATCCTGTATTACCGAAACGACTTACAGTGCGAAGCCGTGGAGGATTCAGACTCGCAGTACCCCAACTCGCTTTGGTGCCGATTGCAGTTAAAAGGCAGGGACGCGTGCCTTATTGTCTTGGTGTACCGCGCCCCTAACTCAGCACCCCAAACCGACTACCACCTAACGGCTGCTTTAAGGTGCAGTTTACAACAAAAGTACACTCACATTCTTATCATGGGTGATTTCAAGGTACTTTGTTTAGAAGCCCCTGCCACGATCGGAGAACAATTCAAAACCGATTTACAAGATCTAGTAACTACTGTTCCTCTTTACAATCACAGCACTTTGCCCACTCGGTTCAGAACTGGTAACAGGCCATCTGTGCTGGATCTTGTGCTTACCAACGAGGAGCATATGATTGATGCGTTGGTTTTAGACTGCCCGTTAGTTCGCAGTGATCACACAGTCATCAGTTTCAACTTCGTCTGCTATGCAGAATATCTGAATGATAACGATGAGACTGTGCGAACCATCACAAGGTACGACCGACTCGCCCAGCTAGTCAGCGCCACAACATGGTCTTTCTTCGAAGAACAACCCCCGGAAGTCGCCTGGCTCGAGTTCGTCAACACATTCAGTCAGCTGATTGCACAGGCTTCAGAGATGAAAGCTTGCAATAAGTGCAAATCAGTTTCTTTCGTTAGGAGCAGAACTCGAAAATGGGTGACAGTACGCAACGCAGCGTGGCGAGTGTACAGAGAAGATCCAGCACCAGAAACTTGGGACAACTACGTAGCCCAACGTAACCACTGCACTCAACTGCTAAGAGAAGATAAAGCCGTCTTTCAGCAGAACATCGCAAAAACCTTCAGTGCTAACCACAAACTGCTGTACAAGCACGTTAATATCCTACGAAAGGTGAGGCAAGGATTTCCTCCACTCAAGACGGCTGATGGCCCAACAAGAACGGCGGTGGAAGCAGCAAACGCGCTGCAGATGCAATACGCCCCCACGTTTCAAAGAGTCTTGCCACCAAGCGATCTACCAAGCTTTGTTTTCTGCTCGCCAGGACTAACCCACATCACTTTCACCGCAGAGGCTGTATTTCAAAAGCTGGCTTCTCTACGCAAACACAGCTCGCCGGGTGTCGACACCATTCGTCCAGAGGCATTGGGAGCAGCAGCAAACCAACTGGCAGGACATTTAGCTCAGTTTTTCCAGCACTGCTTAGACCAGAACCAAGTTCCCGCCATGTGGAAGCTTGGAATAGTAAGCCCGATTCACAAAGGTGGAAGCAGAACTGATCCCTCCAACTACCGCCCAGTAACCCTTCTTCCTATAATCTCCAAGGTCATGGAATCCATAGTTGCCGATGCGCTGGTGTGCTATCTGGAAAATTGCAACCTCATCACTCCTGAACAGCACGGTTTCCGTCTACAGCGGTCATGTACAACTAATTTACTAATTGCACGCAGTAGTTGGACCGAGGCAGCTGACGCTGGAGAAGGTGTTGATGTGATCTACCTGGATTTTTCCAAGGCTTTCGATCGTCTAGACCATCGGATACTACTATCCAAGCTGCAGCATTACGGGATTGCAGACCCACTTTTAAGCTGGATCGCCAACTTTCTACTTCAACGGCAATTAGTGGTCAGAGTTCGGAGCTCTTTATCGGACCCCATACAAGTTGAGTGTGGTGTGCCGCAAGGCTCAGTTCTAAGTCTACGTTTGTTTTTGGTGTTTATTAATGACCTTGTACAGGGAATCGCTTCAAACTTCCTAATGTTTGCCGACGATATCAAGATCTGGAGCAGGATCCAGGCGAACGCTGACCATCATCTGCTTCAGAGTGACTTAGATACAGTGTATCAATGGTCGACCCAAAACTTATTACATTTCAACGTCAGTAAATGCAAGGTGCTTTCCATCCGACATCAGAGCAGCTACTCATACCGACTCGGAACGGATGTACTGCAACAATCAACTCTAGAACGTGACTTGGGTGTCCTGGTTCAAGATGACTTGGGTTGCTCCAGGCAATCCGAAAAGTCCTCGAAGACCGGGAACCAACACGTCGGGCTGTTGAGACGGGCGTTTGGACAAATAAACAGCTCCATATTTCGACAAATGCTCAGTGCGTATGTTCGCCCCCATGTGGAATATGCAATTCAAGCCTGGCATACATGACTGAAACACGACCTTAATGCACTGGAGCAGCCACAACGCCGGGCATCTAAGAACGTAACTGGAATGCGCAATCTTTCCTACCAGGAGAGGCTGCGACGACTGGGATTGTTCAGTGGAAGCTATCGCAGACTACGAGGCGACCTTATTATAGCA
This sequence comes from Dicrocoelium dendriticum, assembly GCA_944474145.2. Taxonomy (NCBI): domain Eukaryota; kingdom Metazoa; phylum Platyhelminthes; class Trematoda; order Plagiorchiida; family Dicrocoeliidae; genus Dicrocoelium; species Dicrocoelium dendriticum. Next base: position 38,008,537 of record OX104068.1, read on the forward strand.
TACTTGATTCTGCGAGACCCACATCATGTGTGCCGCCCTTTACTGCAACTCAGCAGCAATACAAACCTGAGGGGCCACTCATTAAAACTCACAGAACAATACAGTCGTCTGGAGTGCCGCAGAAATTTCTTTTCCATTCGTGTCTGTCACCCGTGGAATGCTCTCCCAGAATCTGTCGTCTCTGCACCAACACTAACAGTATTTAAAAGACGATTGGACGATGCACTCATCCACTTACACTTTCTTACTTAACACTACGTCTCCATCTTACACCTGGAGTTTACCATGGAATTATTTGTTGTTAACTGTGAGTGCTGTGAATCTAAGAGGATCGCAGGACTGCAGCGAAGCAAACGATAAGTCCTTATTTTCATATTTAAAGCATTAACTATTTTACTATCCTTATCATCATTATTGTTATGTTGATATTCCCACCAACTATCCAATGGGACTGGTAAAGCAACGCTTCTTAACCCGTATAAATTCATTGTTCATTGTTCATTGCTGCGTTTCGGACGGTCGGTACTGATGGGAAGATAACCCACAATTTGAATAACCTTGTCGTCTACATCGGCATGTAACCAGTCTACTTGAAGCAGCGAAATGACTGCATGTGACCATTCATTTTGATGCATATAAAAGCGGTAAGATCCACCACATTCCAAGGAGTGATTGATTATTACTGGATATGATCCGCGAACGTGAGTTTTGTCAACAGAGCGACGTTTAACGCTTACTCACCATCCACCACGATGTTTTCTCAATTTACAAGAATATTTCCACATACCCCGTTTAAAAGTATTTCATGCTTTGTGAGCATATTGAGGTATAATATGCGGATGGGGAGCATTATCACGAAGATATTTCAAAATGTATATATAGCCATGCATTTACTATGCACTTTCCCGTTTTGCTTTCCATGTACACCCGTGGGCTAGTTGTTTTTTGGTTAGCCATTGATTTCACGTTGCACTGGATCCCCACATGTCAACGAGTCACAAAGAACTCCTCACTTAGCTGGCTACCTGCGACCCTCAACTAAAATGTGTAGCGCTTGTATGTTTACTTATCCTTCATTGTACATTCATTTCCTATTGCAACCAATTCTTGTACATTAACCTTGTATACTTGTTTTGATTGATAAATAACACACCTTTTGAACAACGCGGGCAAATCCACGTGTTCTCTCTGTGTTCTTATGCCACCGATTTTATGGCATTGTCGGTCACGACATTCTAACCTCGAGCAATATTCATCCACAGATCTCGTTCCGTCTCAACTGGTTTCACCATCGTCGTTTGTCATCCATCGGAGTTGCTAACGTAAGAGGACTAGGAAGTTTTATGTGGTTGGACTTCTAACCCACGTCGGAACTGTTCTGTGAGTCTTGTCATTTCTGATCATCATTTATTCATCTTTATTTCTCTTTGGGTCGGAGTCCACTACAGCCTAATTGTTGTAAAATACAAGTCATGTCGCGGCATCTAGCTTTCTTTCTGCCTCATATACCACAACAGTCCTTTCTGGGAGAGGGCAATGTGGCAGTCTGTGTAATATTATAATAAAATTATTATTTAGAGGGTCAAGTTTGGACTACACGTTGTGTGATTGAATTGCGACGCGCAGTCTCAATGTAATGGATTGTGGTTCACATTGAAGTGAACCTTAGTCACTGCGATCACTGGGACCGTACTCAAAGCAGATGGAAATTGGGTGTTGCCCACCCGAAAACACTGCACAACCACGACGCGTTTCGATGTAAGTTCATCTCATCAGGTGGAGACAGCAGGCCTCGATCCCGCAACCATTGGAATAGTAGCCGAAACCTCTACCCTTTTGGCTACCGGGTCACGGTAAGCAACGCTTGGCACAACCGTAAATGACTAATTGGATGGTCAAGTTTGGACTACACTTTGTGTGATTGGATGGCGACGCGCAATCTCAATGTACTGGACTGTGGTTCACTTTGAAGTGAACTTGAGTCACTGCGATCACTGAGACCGTACTCAAAGCTGATGGAAAATTAATATTTCACTGCACAGTTCGGCGATCAGTGAGGATTTCTGGATTGCGCGTTGAGTTTGTTTGCTTGAATCGAGCAGAAATTTTTCTTGGCGATTATTTTGGATACAGCGAGTAACGGAAATGTGTGCGGAACGTTCTCGTTCCTTCTAGCCAGCGGTGTCAAGTGTCGTCTTTATAGATAGCCCAACAGGGAACATTTTACTGTACAAAACGAAAGTCTCCCCTTAATTCAATGTAGGTTCTGGAGCCGTTATCTGAGCTCACCCTATAAGCATTCTTATCCATCAGTCCAGTTAACCCTCCTTAGTATGCACAGTTGAAATGCTACAAAAGCTCGTGTGTGTGTGGTGTGTGTGCATGTGTATGTGTGTCTGTGTGATTCGTGGAACACTAATGAATCCCTTAGATTAGTCGTATATCCTCAAGCATTCTCATCTTAAAAGCCAACGGTAGTGATGACGCCGCAAGCGTGAAGGGGCAGCATTACCTCCTGGTTACCAAGCGCATACTACTTACAATATTCCACATTCGTTCGTGCATTCGATTTAACAAATTGGGGGTAGTGCTCATCAATTACCCCTGGAGCCCAAATACTCTACAGGGCTTCCTCGCTTTGGAACTCAGTTTGGAAATTCGGTGTTTAAGGCCCAAGAACTTCAGTTGCAACCGCCCACATGTTGGCTCGTCCGTGTGTAAACTGAATAATTCAGGCAAGTAACTGACTAGCGATTAACATGCTGATGCTAATGTGTAACATTACACTAGGAGTGTAAAAAAGATAGTCATAAGTAAACAAAAATAAAAGAATGGTTTGTTGCTCGATAGTGCAAGACACGGGCCGTGTGGTTAATCCGATCAAATTTGCAATTGCATGGTCAAGAAGGGTTTGTGTTCAATCCGTTCATAAGGTAAGTGTTAATAATTCGATGTTTCAGCGCGTCAACCATAGGGAACAGCCAAGTTGTGCAGGGAGTGCTATTGACGGGTTTCCGTAACCACTCCTTAATTTGTTTGTTGATATCCCGGAAAAAAACGAGTTAATTGGAAGTGCAGGAAATGTTTTCATGAATAAATATTGTGGTAGTGGTGGGTCGTCTTCGAATCGGAGAACTTTACCCTTTGCTATATAGCAATTAACCCTTTCCCATACAACCTGGTTATATTCATGTCTCTGTTGAGCAGGTCCCGGGCTTTACTCGCTGTTAATCCTCTGTTAACCAGAGTACGAAATACACCCTTTGAGTCACACGTTCTCAATTTATGTGGCAACTTGTTCCACATAAGTGCGAAACGGTTAAGAAAGCACTTTGCTCTTAAGTTAGTTCGATATGATCTACGTACGTGTCTTTATCTCAGACATCGAGATTGTACTTCAAACTTGAGTACAATGTCCAATAGATACAAGAAGTTAAAAAATCTAACATACGAACTAACTTAAGAGCAAAGTTTGCTCCACGGGTTACGCTTCGAGTTAGGCGTATCGCCATTCGTCCATAGAGTTTTGCGTGAGATGGCGAAATCCCGATGAAGCACATACTCGCGATATGAACCCTTAAGGGGGTGCATTCCGTATCCATACAATGTAGATAATCGCCAATATACCTTAATCCAGCTACACCAATACGCGCACATGCGCTATTCAGAGGACTAAACGACACCGTTCCTCCTCGTATATCGCTCCGTAAACGGACATTAATACCCTTTATACGGAATCGCTAGTAAATAGACAGCAAAGCATTCACCTGAGGCAAGTAATCCAACTTGGGGGCAATCTCGAACATAACTGCAGTAGAGAGGCAATGAATCCGGTTGAGGAATCTAGGCACTGATGAATTGGTCGAGATATGCTAGCGGTCAGAATGAATGACCAGGGAGAAATAAATATTAACACACAATCGATTGCCTTGGTGATTCTACATCCCGCTTGATTCTTGCTCATCTCAATGGAACAATGGAACAATGGTTTATTACGGGTAAAAAAGCGTTGCTTAACAAGTCCCGTAGGATGGAAATTATTGTGAAAATCAATTGCATGATAAAGTGAAAAGCGTTGTGGTGGACTCACCATAGACTTATGCGGAATAGCGGAGATGTTCGCGTATTAAACATATAAATCCATAAATCCATTGCTTATGCGTTTGGAAAGACACCGTTTGATTGCGTTTTGTAGCCCCTGGCTAACAAGTCATAAAATGAAATGTAAGTGAGACAATGCATCGTCAACACGTTTTTTAAATATCGCCAGATTGGGAGCAGAGACGACATAATTAGGAAGGGCATTCCAAGGCTCACACACGCGGAGAGAAAAGAAATTTCTACGGCATTCTAGCCAGCTATAATGAATTGTCAGTTTCAGAGGGTGACCTCTTAGTTTAGTGTTGGGGTTCAATTCCAGCAGCGGACGACAAATGTGGTTTGGGTTCTTCAGAATTTGGTAAACCATTATGAGATCCCCCCCAAAAAAGCCGATATCGATTGCTGTAGATTTTTAGAGATTTCATTCTAAGCTGATAGGGCAGATGAAAGAGGCCCCTGACATTCTTGGTTGCCCTTCGTTGAGGAGTCTCGAGAGCAACGAGATCCTGTTTCTGCCACGGCTGCCACGCCTGAATAGCATATTCCACGTGAGGTCGCACGTAGGCGTTAAGCATTTGGGGAAATATTGAGGGTTCAAACCGACCGAAGGCTCTGCGAAGAAGGCCGAAGTGTTGATTTCCGGTTCTCGTCGCCTTCTCTGCTTGTTTTGAACACCCGAGATCTTCCTGCACCATTACACCCAGGTCACGCTCCTGAGAGGCCTTCGCCAAGGTGTGGTCTCCAATCTTGTAAGCGCTCACCAGCTGGTGACGCAGTTGCATCACTTTGCACTTAGCTATGTTCAATTGAAGC
>OX104068.1:38013949-38082755 GCA_944474145.2 Dicrocoelium dendriticum
ACACATTTGCCACACGTCTGTGAGCTGACAACGAAGCTTTGCTTTGTAGTAAATGCTCCCTCCCACTCCCACAGGATTTTGTCGTCATGGCGAAGTGGCATGCCGAGCAGAGCGATCTGAAAGTCGATAATTTCACAGTTCAGCCGAGTTTCTGTGATCATAACGACATCTTGAGTCTCGGAAGCTTGACGGTGACAAAGTTGGGCCGAATTACTACTAAGACCTTGAACATTAGTAAATGAGCAGGTCAGTTTCACTGTGAATCATAGAACATTAAACTGAAATCGGAGACTGTGCTGACGATTGAGGGGTCGGCCACCAGCAGCTTTTGTGCAGTAGTTGGCGTTTGAAGATCGGTTGCGTTATACGTATGCTCTGGGCCTCCTGGCCATGACGGTCCCCGTGTTTTATCTTATTCCATCGGATGCCAAATTTGCTGCTCATTCAATCCTATCACAAAGCTGTAGGAGAGGAAGAATCACCAACTTGGTCGTCCCAAAAGGTCATCAACCACCAGTGACCGTGTAACAGCTGCGGTTAAACGAAATGCTGTAGGCAGCTTCCTGAGAAATTTAGACCAGTTTTAAATATCTGAGGTAAGTAAAACAACCAGTTCCTGATAAACATTTAGCAGAAAAGTTTACCCAAAGGAGTCGCACGATTGCATTCCGGACAAATATCTCTGAATACTCAAATGATCTCTGAATATTCTTTAGTTAATACTACAGAAGTGCAAATTTATAGCATCATGAAACCAGCGCAGTTAAAAAGGCAAATTCACCAAAATGTAAACACACCCACTCGTAAATTACCACATGTTCCTGGCCTGATACGACGGCAGAGCCAGAGACAAAATTGAGTATTTCTGCACCAACAAATGTGGGCCAAGTTATATGAGAGCCACGGCCTTAGCATATGGTATAGTGAGGGATTTCATTGAAGCATATATAAAACGGAACGCCCGCAACGGGTCAATAGAACGTCAGGGAAATGTTTACCGATTTTAATGGACGCACTCTAAATTGCCGCACTTTGCGCGTCATGAGGAAACACCGAGGAATTTTGACGACAGTCCGGATGTCCAATCGGATCTCACACAATGCACCGACACACACAATCGAGGCGTCTGTCTACCACAATTTCCACGGCGCTGCATGTTTCAAAGCGATGAGGCGCAGACTATCCACATGTGAATGATCGATACATCCTGATCTGTGTTTGAGGTCAAATGTTTCCTGGAAAACTAGATGCATGTGGGCTCTGTACTGACCGAGGTTAAGCCGTAGCACTGAACTAACCATTACGTACAGAGTGTACTGTGGTAAAAATTAGACATCGCGTTGTCGAGTGAACGTACACGTGATGCACAACTGCTGCACACCTGAGCAATAAGGTTTCGATGTGCCCGTATTTATATCAAAGATAATGCTAAAACACCGTTATGGTTGGTATGCCGGTAGACTGAAAACAAGCTTCCACAGAACCACTGTAGGAAAAATGGCACTACTTTCAACTAGGCCTTTCACATTAGGAATAATAACGACTTGGGGGAGGAGTATTTTCTCGTTTGTTGTGTTTTGCTTTCCTGATAAACTAGACAAGTTCTATCTGGAATTTCGCTTTGCTAAATAACCTACGATACTTAAAGATTACCCGGTTGTTTCAGTTCAGTTCACTGCAGTTGAGGAACCATGATCCGGAAGCATCCAGGAAACATTTGATCTCAAACACAGATCAGGATGTATCGATCATTCACATGCGGATAGTCTGCGCCTCATCGCTTTGAAACATTCAGCGTCGTGGAAATTGTGGTAGACAGACGCCTCGATTGTGTGTGTCGGTGCATTGTGTGAGATCCGATTGGACATCCGGACTGTCGTCAAAATTCCTCGGTGTTTCCTCATGGCGCGCAAAGTGCGGCAATTTAGAGTGCGTCTCTTAAAGTCGGTAGACGTTTCATGGACCGGCTGTACAAAATAATTGTTAGGTGGCGGGTGGCGGGCGATTGATGAAGCTGGTTGTTTGAATGGAAATTAATTTCGCTTCACTGGCTGCGCACTCAATTTGGTGGTTTTGGCCATCTGCGATACGTGGTTACTCACCCACGCAGATATGTGCTCCGCGACGCTTACCCTTAATTTTCGTTCTGTCATCCCCATACCTTGCAAATACTTGTAAACTGATAAAGGATGTGTGAACGGCTGGACAGAGACAGCGGTGGTTTTTTATTGACGGTGTAGGAATACGATTCGTTTTGTAGACGGGTGCTGGTTCCGCCTCCAAGTATACACCCGCCACTACGGAGTTTAATTTGCCTTGAAAAACCTGGCATATGTCATCGCCCTTGAATGGTTAAACCCCACGCACACGTTTGTTACTTCATTTGACGAAGGTGGTATCAATTGTTCATTTGTTCTCCAAACTAGGCGGTTTTCTCGCAAACTTTTCACCACCATGCGAGGAGGCATCCTCAGTGCAGTGATATGTAGCTTGCAAGCTTACTAAATGAATCCTCCATCCATGATCGACCTGCAGGTGACTTTGAACGTGGTAGTGTCGATTTAGGTCCCGTGACCTCTACCCACTTTCCCCAAGGCAAAAGTCGGCGCCCGAGTTGTTCTGCCACAAACCGCGTGACAAAAGGTTCTTTAATTCTTTCTGTCGTAATACTTCGTATATTGAATCGATGTCCACGCGCATGTTGATTGAACGTTTCGTTGAGAACCAAGCTTCAAAGAATTCTCTTTCTTTTCTTGTTTCACCCCGTGCCAGGACCTCTGCTTTGCTCCAATCAAAACTATGTCCTTCTTCATCTACATGTATTGAAACTAGCGAAGATGCATAATGCTTTACACAGGCTCTCTTATGTTCTTGTATCCTTGTTATCAATTTTCTTCCCGTCTGGCCAACATAATCCCTTTCGCCATCTCGGCAAGGTATTTTGTATACCACATTGCGTTGTTCATGTGCCTGCAGTTTTTCTTTTGGTTTTGAAAGGTTTTTTTCTCAACGTGGCAGTTGGTTTGTGTGCTACGATGAGATGATGCTGTTTGAATAGTCTGGCTGCCATTTCCGATATGTTCTTCATATAAGGCAGAACAACCCGTTTCTCCGTTGTCGTTGTTGTTGGGTTTGTTGTTGCCGCTGCTGCTGCTGTTGTTGTAGGTTGTATGTTGACGTTGTTGTGATTCAGACACCTTCGGATGAAGCTTCGTGGGTATCCGTTGAGTTGGAAACATTTAAGTAGGTGTTTTTCTTCCTTTTGCTTTGCTTCTGTGGTACTGCAGTGTGTCTGCACTCTGCGAAACTGTGTCCGCACACAGCTTACTTTGTGGCATTTCGGGTGGTTGCTGTTAAAGTTCAGAATTTGGTCTCTGTGTGTGTGCCTTTTCTGTAGACTGATGTTTGCAGCTCGCCTTCCATAGTTCTTGTTACTAATACATCCAAGAAAGGAAGCTGCCTTTCCTTCTCCAGTTCGATCATGGATGGAGGATTCATTTAGTAAGCTTGCACGCTACATATCACTGCACTGAGGATGCCACCTCGCATGGTGGTGAAACGTTTGCGAGAAAACCGCCAAGCTCGGAGAACAAATGAACAATTGATTCATCAACCCGAGCTACCAGTATTTCGAAGGTGGTATGTTAATCCAGTTTAGATCCATCCAGGTTACTCACATGGACACTTCGCGTGCATCTTTATCGCCAAGTTGCGCATAGGGCGTTTAGGCACATGGCTTCGTTTGCGTTATTTCGTCCTCCGAGTGGAACGGTTTATATTAATTAACGCAAGTTGGAAAGCGTTTCATCAAGGCGTTTCTTGAGTACCGTTAATGTAGGGGTAAGGATAACGTGAGTAGGAAGGGCATTCCAGGCATGGGACACACGGAGGGAAAAAACGTTACGTCGACAATCAAGTCGGGTGTAGTACGTACCCAGTCTAAACTGATAGTCTCTCAGGTTGGTATAATGGCTCAGCTGCAAAGGATTGCGACATAGACGAGGTGTGTTCGACAGTATTAAGTAAACCGAGATTAGGCCTCCTCGCTGACATCGATATTCAGCACTGTACAATCTTAGGGACTGCAGTCTGCGCTGGTAGGGGACATGACACAATCCTCTAACGAGTTTGGTCGCCGTAGCTTGTGAAGCTTCAAGTGCACTGATGTCGCGATTACGACAGGGACGCCAGGACCGGATGGAATATTTAATGTGGGTCCCCACGTAGGCGTTCAGCATTTGCAGGAAGACTAATGGCTCAAATTTCCGAAGGCCCTCCGTAAGAGTCCAGGATGTTGACCGGCTCTTTTTGATGCCAGTTCAGCTTGTCTCAAGCAACCAAGGTCGTCCTGCACAAATATCCCGAGGGCTTTTTCCTGGGAAGCATATTATACCTGCTGTTCCCCAACTCGATATCCATAGGTAAGCTGACGGGGCAGGCTTACGAAAATGCATTTCGCTAAGTTGGACTGCAGCCGGTTACCGGATGACCACACATAAGATCTGTAGGACTAGTTAATACTAGTCAGACACGGTGCGCGAAATTAAACACGGATGTCAGAAGGCAATTGGAGTCGGACACAGCGGATTGTATTCGATGGGCTACAAGAAGAGTCGGACGGATGAAGTGAGACAAGAGCGAACACGAGAGCGCTGGAATTTACAAGGCTGTCGAGTGTCGAGCCGGTTGAAAGGAAGATTAACACAAAAAGGAATAATGTACAACCGGTCAACAATTAAATTGCACTTGAAAGGTAGCAGTTCTTTTTGGGCGATACAGAGCTCCCCCCTAGAAGGCTAAACATAGAAAGCCTTCGATTTCGAAAAGGACTGTTAAAACGAGGTTCTTAAGGCAAAATCGTGCCGAGTAGAAATGAGCGTGCGTTCGTGTAAATGGGGGTTCGTCGGAAGTCGGGGTCCGCTGTGCCGTTTGTGATTTGTTATTTATTGATTGCAGGACAGGGTGCATTTCGGCGAGCCGTTGGAGCGGGCTTGTCGGACTACAAAAAACTGGCTAGATCAGAAAAAGGCCGACAGGACCTCAACCACCACCGCTGCCAAACGTTGCGCTAGGGAGTGTCCTCACCCCCCACCGCACCCCACCCCGCGCCAAATCGACCCTCCTCCCACAGAGAAAGGACCATCGTCCCACGAAGAAACGATTGTCGTCCCAAGGAGAAGCGACCCACCTCCCGCGAAGAAGCGACACTCGTCCCGCAGAGAAACGACCAGCGTTCGCGTCAGGGTCCTCGAAAACATACCTCACGTGGGCCAGCCGATCGAAGGAGTGGATTGGGGCATGTAGAGACGAGCAAATATAAAAAATGCGCAGAAAACGCCAAAAAGTACGAACGAATGAGCTGCATGTTTAAATTTTTGGTGGTTGCATATTTTTAATGGTTTTTCGGAGGTTTTTGATAGTTTTGTTTGTTTCCCAAAAGTTAATCGACCAAAAACGGGGCAAATATATACAATATCTACAAAGCTAAACGTATTTACACTGTACATAGCCGGAGAAACGAACAAGCCTACGCACCTCCCGACCACGGCGATTGGTCGTTTGAGGTGCCGGGCTAGACTCGGGAGATCTCGAGATGGCTGAAGCTTGTAGACCGAGATCGTGGTCCAGTTGAACTGCATTAGGATTCTGTAAGCTGGTGCGATGAGTTGTGATGTCGCACGAAGCAATACTAGACGAATTAGGTGAGGTGATTTCTCCCATAAAGTCAGGTTTTATATGGTCAATAGTGATGATTTTGCGTCGACTACAGAGGTCAATAGCGTACGCCTTACTCGCACGATGTAGCACCTTGAAAGTCCTATGTACGGCGACTGAAGGGGCTGTCGAACACCGACTGCGCGAAGACGGACGTGTGAACACGTAGACAGCTTCTCGGGCATGTACACTGGTGTCTTCTGCGATTGAGGAGCGGATGGACGTAGCTCATGCATCTGGTGAGCCAATCGATCAGTGTAACTTCCGTAGTCAAAAGTGGAAGTACATGGGGCAGGTACTACCAGCTGTCCGGGCAACCGCAACGTGCAACCGTAGACTAGCTGCGCTGGTGTTGCGTCGAAATCGGTTTTTACCATGTTTCTTATGCCTAGGAGAACGAGGGGAAGCGTTTCAGACCATGAAGGAGCTGCGTGCGCCCGCAGCGCTGCCTTCAATTGGCGGTGAAAACGCTCCACTATGCCGTTAGCGCCCGGATGATAGGCCGCCGTCTGAACGTGAAGAAAGCCTTAAACCTTAAGAAACGTGGCATATGTCGATGAGAAATGTGACCCTCGATCGGTGGTCGCGATGGCGGAACAGCCGTATTGAGCTACCCAGCGCTCCAGAAAAGCTTTCGCTACTGTTTCCGAAGAGCAGTTAGGTATGAGAATAGTTTCCGGCCATCTATTGAATTGATCGACACAGGTCAGTGGATACTCAGAACCTTTCGAAGGCGGCAGAGGACCTACGAGGTCGACTTGCACGTGATGAAAAAGTGTGTCTGGTGTCGGAAAAGTGCCTAATGTGCTTCTCGTGTGCTTGTGCATCTTTGAGCGTTGACACGGAAGGCAAGCAGCTCCGCAACTACGGAAGTCCCGATTAACATTGCACCAAACGAATCGTGCAGTTACGAGTTTAACCGATGCACGAACGACTGGGTGAGACAAGCCGTGCAACGTATCGACCACGGTCTGCCGAAACTTGCGTGGGACGACTGTGCGCGGCGTGCCCAGAGGTAAATCGCATAGTATTTTGCCGTCTGATGATGTCAGTGGAATGGGTCGTATATCCAATGAGGGAGAGCTGCGTAGTAGATCATCCTCAGGATCGTTGAGTTGCGCTGAGGCCATGGCTGTGAAGTCGATATCTTGGACGCGGGAAAGTGCATCGGCGACGGCGTTCTGCATACCTGAGACATGCCGTATATTGCTCCTAAACTGAGCGATTTAGTCAAGAAGGCGCGACTCTCTAGGAGAGTAACGGTCGGTAGTCAAGTCGAGCACGTAAGTCAGGGGTTTGTGGTCGGTGAAGACGACAAAGGTGCGGCCTTCTAAGATGTGTCGAAAGTGACGTATGGCCAGATCCATGGCTAATAGTTCTATACCGAACGTGCTGTAGCGAGATTCGGTAGGTTGTAGACGTTTGGAGAAAAACGCTAAGGGCTGCCCTGCATCGGCTACTCGTTGCTGCAAAACAATGCCGACTGCCACGTCCGAGGGGTCAGTACTGAGGGACAGTTAGGCGGCCGGATAGTGATACGCTATAGAAGCTATGTTGCCGAAAGCCTCCTTCGGCGACTTAAAAGCGGCGCGTGCTGCGGCACGAAATTCGCACTTCTTGCGTTTTCCTCGTAGACGGTCCGTGAGGGGTTGCATCACGGAGGCGCAGTTGGGTAAGAATCATCGATAAAAGTTGACAAGCCCATCAAGAACGCCTGAGCTGTTTGAAAGAATGAGGGTCTGGGTAGTCGATGATAGCTTGAATTTTATCCTACAGTGGCACGACGCCTGCAGAGGAGATACGATGGCCGAAGAAGTTTAATGAGTCGACACAAAACGAACACATTTCTGCGTTGATCGTCGCTTGTTGTTGAGATAAACGATCAAAAAGTGTTCGTGCTTGGCGCATGTGCTCTTCTCGTGAAGAGCTCGTGATTAAAATGTCGTTGAGATATGCGTAAGTGAAGTCTATGCCGCGACAAACCTGATCTATGAAGGTCTAAAACATTTGTGCAGCATTCATTAGACCAAATGGCATGCGCAGAAACTCGAATAAACCAAATGGAGTAGTCACGGCAATTTTAGCGATGTTCACTTCGGCTACCTGAATTTGAACAATGAACCATGATTTATAACGGGTAAAATAGAATGTGCTTGACACATCCCGTAGGGTGTTTAGAGTGAGAAAAGATAAATCAAGGGATAATGGAGTCGTCATTTCGGGCGGTTACAGATGTAACTGCACTGCCGTATGCTGAGAATTTTGCACTTGGTGACGTTGAAGTGCAGTCTGTTCTCGATGGACCATTTGTACGCTTTGTCGAGGTCCTCCTGTAAGACTGTGTGATCCTACACTGCAGCTATAGTACGCCATACCTTTAGGTCATCAGCAAATAGCAACCACTTAGAAGATAGCACACCCGCGAGATTATTTATGAAAACCAGGAACAAGGGTCTAAGTACCGACACTTGAGGTACGCCACACTGAATTTCGTTGGATTCCGACAGGTTGCTTCTATCCCTCACATTCAGTTGACGTTGCAGGAGAAAGTCTCCTATCCATCCAAGAGCGGGATCGCCGATTCCCATATTTCCGGAGTTTGTGGGGAAGAATGCGATGATCTTTACGGTCGAATGACTTTTGGAAATCCAAGTAGGCCACGTCGACTCCTGCACCAGCGTCCACAGATTCCGTCCAGTTTGCACGAGCAATCAAGAGATTAGTTGTACAGGAGCGGTTTTGGCGAAATCCGTGCTGTTCCGGAACGAGAATTTTGTTGTTCTCCAGGTACCCCATCAAAGCCTCAGCTACAATGGACTTCATAATATTGAAGATCAGAGGAAGTAGTGTCATCTGGCGCTAATTTGCTGGTTCAGCACGACTGCCACTTTTGTAGATAGGCGTGATGATTCCGCCCTTCCATATCGGGGGGATGTGCATCTAGTTTATACTTCGTTGAAAGAAATTTGCTAGTGGTCCTGCCAAACTCATGGCAGCAACTTTCAACGCCTTCGGGCTAATGCCGTCCGCACCCGGGGAGCTGAACTCGCGCAGAGACATCAGCCTCTTCAGTACAGCTGCGGAGGTGAACGATATGTGATTAAGCCCTGATGGCGGCGTTATCTGCTTAGGCAGGATGCATGATGATTGCACCCTTTGGCAGGTGCGGCCAAATTGTTGTCCAAACACGTTGGCCGTGTCATGTGCAGTTTGGGCTAACCCGCATGCTGTGTGCAGAGTAGGAATACCGCGCTTAACACGTCGCAAATTGTTTACGTGTCTGTATAACAGTTTGGGATTGGAGCAAAACTTTTCCACTGGACCTTGTGGCTTCTTCAGTTTCTCCTCCCGTATGAGTTTCATATAGTGGTTTCCTTGTATTGTGTAGACATCCCAGATATGGTCGTTCGGGGAGGCTATGTAGGTGTGCCATACCAAGTCCCTTAATGCCAAATATTTCCTTGACATGCTCCTTAAGAAAGTCTTCATCCTTTTAGTCCGGCAGAGTTTGGTTTCAGATGTCCTTGTCACGAGCTTGGTAAATATGTTGACGAATTCTCCGCAGGCCACCTCAGTGGTTAATTCAGCTAAGAACGACCAGCTTGTTGCATCAATGAGGTCGGACAGGTCGTCATAGTTGGTTACGATATGACATTCCTCAGCATGTTCTTTAGGATAATCCGCGTAGCACATGAAATGGAACACTAGCGTCGCATGATCACTGCGACGCAAAGGAGTATCGGTATCACCCGCTCTACCATTAGTTCCTCATTGGTAAATATTTGGTCCAATATGGATGGACAGTCAGTTCCCCTGAATCTGGTGGGCGTAGTGACGTGGCCATAAAGCGGGAAGTTTGAAACGAGATCTTGCAAATCTGCTTTGAATTGCTCTCCTGGTGTGACCTGGGATTCGAGTGCATATAAGTTGAAGTCGCCGGTGACTAGAATGTGATTGTACTTCCTGTTTATCAGTTGCTTCAACGTATCCATCAAATTGCAGTCCATCTCAGGAGTATACGATGGTGGGTGGTAAACAACAACCAATGGGCCAACATCGTTGCTTCTCAGCCGGAAATTACACCAAATGGAGTCAGGTATGTCGGTTTCCAAATAGTTTATGGGTTCGCACTGCGTGTCGTTACGTAAGTAGAGGACTATCCCACCACCTTTGCTGGTTCGATCTTTCCGGACAACGGACATGCCCCTTAACGCAATTTCAGCATCTGTTGTCTCGCAGCGCAACCACGTTTCGATGACAGCGATGAGGTCCCAAGCTGCAGACGCGTGTCGTAGTCTTACTTCAGCTAATTTGCTTAGTAGATCTTGGGCATTTGTGTACATGCATTAGAGCTTCTCGGAGACCAAAAGTGTGTTAGATTGGATGGATGAAGCAAGTGAGTTTGCGCCGACCAATAAAGGGTCGGCGACTAATGGTTTTTTGGATGGGTTGCATACTCTCGAGAAGTATTTGATATATAAGCAGGTATCAGATGCTCCCGATCCCGGTGTTTGCTCGTGCTCTGCTGTGTCCCTCCGGATATTACGGCTACTCTTGAAACCGTCCCCGAGTCGGGTCCTGCAGTTGGCGTTTTCATTAAGAGTTGTGCCTCTACTGAGTTGTCATTAGAAGATGCTGGTGTTCCCGCTGCTTTCAGATGAATTTCTGTTGGCAATCTGCAATGGAATTTAATCCAGTTCTTTAGTAGGGTTTGTGCCGTTAGTTCTGACTGGAACACAAGTTTTAACAGCCTGGGACCGCACCCCTTATAGTTTGGTGATATGGGGATACTTGTCATCGAGGTGGCTACGACATTATCGAAAGAAGGAGCCTCTCGGATGCAGTGCCATTTTTCGCGGTCGTGCATCTGAGCATCGTCGGAAGAGGAATCAGTAAGCTCGGGAACACCGTGAACAATCACTGTTTTCTCATCTTGACTTTTTTTGTACCTCTCTTTGTTAGCGGGATCCACTGAACGTTCTTTCCACGGGATCTCGGGTAGTATGCGCACTCCGCTTGAGTCGTTGCGGAAACGGTTCGCAGACAGCAGAATGGCCTCAATCTCGTCCGCCTAGTTTAGTGTTACCCGAAATAACCGGGGTTCGCCGTAGTGCAACGCGTTTGGGTGGCGCGAGATTCTTTTTCATATCGTGGGATTAGAATGAACACCGATCGACATACAGATGGAACCCCACTGATTTAGATTGTCCGTCAACCTACCCTTAATTGTTATGGATTTGGATCCTGGGACATTTGTGCACACAAGGTTTAGGGCACCATGGTTGGGCCTGGTTGCTACTGGTTTTGGATTTGGAGGCTTAGTATCCGGTGTTTTTGGTGAATTTGTGAACGGCACTGATGGGTGCCATCCGTGCTGCGACACTTTTGTTTTCTTTAGTCCGGGCACGAAGGTTACCGGTGCTCTTTCCGGTGTTTGCTTGGCGGCAACCGATGCGGACGTTTCCGGGTTGTTCACTATTGCTGGTTGAATGTAGCTTACGGTCTCGTGTGTAGCGAACAGACTACTAGGTACAGCACACAGTGCAGAGGTTGAGGCAGGCGCGCTGCAGGCACTGTTATTACTTATAGGAGGGAGAGAGAATGGAGTTGATACTGCTGGAGGCTGAGTCGTTGGAGCTCGGTTGGGACGCCTGGCTCGCTTCTTCGGCCTGACTAGGGAATTCGGGGTGTTATTTTCACTCACAAGTGCAGGTCCGTTTCCTCCCATAGGTGTAACTCAGGCGCTCACCAGTTGCTCGACCGCTTCGGTTAATCTTTCACACCTCTTCAGTAGCACAGATAGACAGCTAACAAATGGAATAGACTTGCATACTTGGCAGAACCAAAACGCCTCTTCGGTGTTTGTCTTTGTCCACCCCTTCCCAAGGCAGGTAGTGTGATAGGAATTCAAACACATGGTACACATCAGACCATTTTTTACCACTTTAGCACATGATCCGCATTTGGTTGTATGCGCGTACCAAGTCGATTTTGCTGAAAATATTTTTAATCGCCAGACTGGCGGTGAGATCCACTGTGTGTGGGATCGGGTAGCGATCAGGCGTGCTAACCGTATTCAGAGTTCGATAGTCGCCGCAAGGACGCCAATCCCCCATGATCTTTTTCGGGACCATGTGCAGAGGCGACGCCCATGGGCTGTTGCACGGTCTGACGATACCGAGTTGAAGCATGTGGTCGAATCCAGCTCGTGCTGCGCGCAGTTTGTCAGGAGCAAGCCGTCTTGGTCATGCGCTAACTGGCTGACCACGTGTGTCTATGTGATGAGCGACCTCTGTCGTGACTGACGGAAGCTCTGCAGCTGGTCGTATCAGTCGCGGATATTCAGACAGTAGGTTCGCATAATCTGATGGTACAACGGCGATTCGAAAAACGGGACTGATTATCGGGGCGTCCGTAAGAACGCCTTCGACCCCTAGTTTAGTACGGTCGTCTAATAGTCTGTGGCGACCAGCATCAACAATCAACCCAAAATGTCGGAGGAAGTCAATACCGATAATTGCGAAGGGTACAGACGCAACCATAACGACCCACTGAAAGTCTCGGCGAAGATTGAGGTCCAGGTTCAACATGCGCTGACCGAATGAAACTATCAGAGAACCGTTGTCCGCACGCAAATTGTACGTAAGCTCTGAGTGCTTGTCGTTAGCGGTAGCTGGGAGGATGCTGACTTTCGCTCCCGTGTCGATGAGGAATGTGATAGAAGAACGTCGATCCTTAACGTAAAACAGGCGATTTGCCTGGTTATTGACGGATACGTTTGTCGTGCTAGTATGCGGGCTATTCGCTTTCCCTGAAGCAGTTGGGTCGTGCTTAATGCAGGGATCCCGACAACTTCTAGCTCTTCCACCGTATTGGCGGTGATACCAACCTACTTCATCGACGGACTTGATATTATCTGACTGAAAACCTGCAGGGAAATTGTTGGGCTTTCGTGCCAAACGAGAAGTACTCGATGTAGGCACTGACGAGCCGCAATTAATGTTAGCCAAAATGTGGTCAGCATTTGACCGTGGCACACACTGCTTCGAAGCCTTCATTGTTGCTATTCTGCTGCGAAGTAACGCAATTTCCTCGTCTTTAGGATCAGATCGGCCTGACGACTGGGCGCAAACATGGCATTCTGTTTTCATCGGTGAGAATACGTTACCGGAGCTACTAGTCGTCTGCTGCGAAAAACGTTCGAACGCAGCGTCTGCCTTGGTAGCTAATTCTTTCAGGGGTGTATCCAGGAACATGGAGATCATTACCGGCAATGGCTCTAGGAGACGTGTAACCCACAGCTCCTTTATCCCTTCTTCACTCAAGAATAAGGAACCAGCGATGCGATGAATTTCGAGCAGCAACGCCGACAGCTTGCGATCTCCAAGCTTGAGACAATTGAGCTGTTCAAATCGAGTTCGTGCGCTGGGCCGTAAGTCTTTTAAAATCGCTTGCTTCATCGTTTCATACTTTGCCTCATTCGATGGGCAGAGTGGAATGTCCTCAATCAGCGTCACAACCGACGAAGGAAGGTGTGGAACGAGCTGATTGTACCTCGGACGGTCCGCCGTAATGCCCTTATTCTCCAGTTCGATCTCGAATATCGTAAACCAAACCTCTGGGCTGTGTTCCATGAAACTTGGAACAGCCAAGGTAAGCTGTTTACGCTACGAAAACTCAGATGCCACTCTCGAAACGTGAGTCGAAAAGATAAAGGATGAACAAAAGCACGATTAAAGTAGCAAAATTACGCAAGCAACAAATGGATACAGGTATATAATCGAGAGAAAGGAACGCACTCACCAAAAAATACAAAAGACGAAAAAAGTCAAATTCGCGCGTGCGAATCGGGGTGACCAATTTGTAGGATTAGTTAATACTAGTCGGAGATGGTGCGCGAAGTCAAGCGCGGATATCAGAAGGCAATTGGAGTCGGACACAGCGGATTGTATTCGATGGGCTACAGGACGAGGCGGACGGATGAAGCGAGACAAGAGTGAACACGAGAGCGCGGGAACTTACAAGGCTGTCGAGTGTCGAGCCGGTTGAAAGGAAGATTAACACAAGAAGGAATAATGTACAATCGGTCAACAATTCAATTGCACATGAAAGATAGCTGTTCTTTTTGGGCGTTACAAGTTCAGTTTATATAGTCGCGACGCCTATTCACTCACTCCGTTTCGCTGTACTACGTGGAGTACTTTTCGACTTTATCACTCGGTGCAATGCTGTTTACGCAGACGTTTACACAAAAGCAATGTCTTCTAGTTGCGAAAATTGACTTTCTTCAAATAAAATCGAAACCTTTGCCTTCACCATATACATCTGACCGGAAAAGTACAACCAGCATTCCAAAGTTGGTGCAGAGCTACATGTGCTCTCTCGGGAATGGCGCTAAATTCCTTAAAATCGCGGTAACTCTTCTAACTGCATTAGGTGGTTCCGTACGAAATGTATAGAAAAGTTCGTAAAGGAAGTGAGGCAGATAAACAAATTTTGTGATGAAAGTTCGTTTTGTCTAACCAGTCAGGTCCTTCCAGTTTTCAACCGTTAATGTTTGCTCATGAATATGTGTGAAAGGTTGACTCAGACCGTCGCGCAATTGGTGAAGACTAAGATCCTACCCTCGGAAGTAAACACTGCCACGCTAATATCACAAACAACCAACGTCTCTAGGCAGAAGAAGTGAAC
Organism: Dicrocoelium dendriticum; assembly: GCA_944474145.2. Taxonomy (NCBI): domain Eukaryota; kingdom Metazoa; phylum Platyhelminthes; class Trematoda; order Plagiorchiida; family Dicrocoeliidae; genus Dicrocoelium; species Dicrocoelium dendriticum. The sequence continues at coordinate 38,028,356 of OX104068.1, forward strand.
CGGACGCTTCTGCCGCAAAGCAGCTTCTGTGCCTCTAAATCCTCTGACTCAACCAACTCCAGTAACCGGACAGGCTTCAAAAGGGGTCCGTCTCCATTAATTTCACCGTGCAGCTAACATCCAGTCTGTCGCCATGATCCCAATTGGCTGTGCCAATGGACGCCGCGGAATTTTACTTCACCTTGCTGAATACTCCTTTTGTTTTGGGAATACTGTGTTATAGGCGTTTTCTTTGTGTTAGTTGTACACCAATAATCTGCTTTTGGGGCATTTTTTCCATCTGTGCGAATTGGATGGATAATCTCCATCCAGTGTCGGAGATCTCATTGATTGGCCCAACTGCCGTATGTCTCCGCCACTTTGAACGTGTTCTACAGCCAATTAGCAGGTGTCTGCCAGGCCACCAGCTTGAACAGCAACATTTGAATTCAGCGTACCAGCGTGGACATTGCCACGAACGACTCCCAGAACTGGCAGTCAAAATGACGCGCACTACTAGCGCATGGAAAGTTAAAAAAAATGTATCGTAAATGAACGTTAGCTGAGGTGCAGACAGCTGCGTTAAATTGGGGCGACTTGGAACGGAATGCAGAAAACACCTAAATACATCCATTCTCGATGTGCTCTGCTTACTCTCAGCGAGCTAAAAATATTAATAGTAACACCGATTCTCTCTGGTTTGGCGATGAGTGTACGTCTCTTTCAGTCCTCAGACGTATTATCCAATTCGGTTCATTGCAATTAGATCCCAAGCCGCAAAGGTAAGCTACCAATCCGGAAAAGCATCAGCCGCAAGTTTCGCCATATTCGGGCTCGTCAGTGGTGCGCATCCATCGGGCCCCTACTGAGGATCGAACTCCTAACTGCTAGAGTCTAACGCTAAGTATCCAGCAGCGTATGCCGCTGTGCCATAGGGACGACAGCCGACCTTTATGAATTGCAACTTAACAGCGATATAGCCCGCCCCATCCTCCACTGCCGTGCAAGTTATCGCCCGTTCAGAGGACAGTGGTTGGCTGTCACGGTCAGGTCTTCCGTTGCCAGCGCCATGAATCCACAGAACAAAGAACTTCACCGCACCGGACAGTGTATGGACCAGATCTCAAGTCATATGGAACAGAAAAGACTGCCGACTACAAAGGTTACGGTGTGAAATTCTTGGAAGATACTTGGAACCGATCGAGTAGTCATGAGTTCAGAGAGGTTTGGAAACAATCGGTTTGGTATAGTAGTTTGGTAACGTTTCGCCTTTAACATAAAGGCTTCGTCAGACCAGGTGAATCAGTGTGCAATTGGTGTGGGATTTTATAGCGAACAGGGGCGATAACCGCTTTACCCGAGTCTTGAGCCATGAGTCATTACAGGAACAGTTCGGGATGTCACCTCAGGTGGTTCGATCACAGTGGGAATGGTCCTGGTTTTCCTTTGTGCGTCATGATATTGAGGGATAAGCCCATAATGTTGGTAATGGGAGTCGGTTTGCACTTTTCAATCTGATCCACGCATCGATGCTCGTCAAGCTGGTCGGCTTAAGACCGCCCGCCACGCATTAGGGACTTCTACCCCCTCCATTCTATTCACGCAGTCGTCAGATTTGGCAATTTCCACCGCCTCGGCAATCAACCGCTGAGTGGTTGATCGGATACCCTTCCTAATGACCTCTACGTTTTCGAGGTCTATCTGGTGACTCGTGTCTAATGCATGCACAGCTACGGCCGAGTCTCTTATTATTGCCTGATATTCAATCTCGTTTCTTGGTAGTCTTGCAATGCGTCTCCTATGCTCAGAAATTCGTGTGCGTAATTCTCTCGCTGTTTGGCCTATGTACACATGGGCACAGTCCTTACATTTAATTTTATAAACACAACTAGTCGTCCTATCCTTGGGAAGCGGGTCCTTCAGGTGTACCAGCACCGAACGTAACGTTCGACTTCGATGAAAGATCACCCTTATATTTTCCTTGTTCAATACCCTCCGAATTGCCTCCGAAGTGCCTTCCTTGTACGGAATTCCGACCGTCCCTATCCACTCGGCTGGGGGTCTTGACTGCCGGTGTAGCACTTTATGCAATTGGCGTTTGACTAGCCGTCTTGGGTAACCACTTTCTAATAGTTTGCCCATTGCCACTCTCCGCGCAGCCTTTTTGTCCTCCTCCATTGTGCACAAGGTTTGTGCCCTGTAGAAAAGCGCTGAGGCTATCCCAGCGTAAACCTGTTTCGGATGACCCGAGGTGTACGCCATCAGTATCCGTTGGCTTGCGATATATTGTCGTCTTTAAATTTCCCCCATTCCTGTGAACCAGGCAGTCAAGTAATGGTATTGTGCCGCTACAAGATTCTAACTCATTAGTAAACTGTATTCTCTCATCAATGGAGTTTAAGTGATCAAGTAACTCGTTCTTCTTATCCCGTTTAACAAGTACAAAGGTGTCGTCTACATAACGCCACCAAACTTTGGGTGAGTTAATGTTGTTTGTTAACGCCCGGTTCTTCCATATACAGGCTCTCCAGTACCGGGGATATTGGCGATCCCATGGCAAGACCTTGTCCCTGACTGTAAAGCTTCGACTGAAAAACGAAGTAAGACATGTTAAGACACACTGTCATACCCTCGATTATCTGGTTAACTGTTAGTTTCGTCCGATCATTCAGAGTGACATCTTCATTTAGACGACGTCTCGCTATTCCTAGCGCCTCCTCTTTAGGTACATTTGTGAAAAGTGATGTTACATCGAAGCTGACCATCAAATCATCTGCCTCAATTTGGAGATTTGCTATCTTTTGAGCGAAATCATAAGAGTTTTTCACGGATGTACTCGTTCGCCCTGTTAGAGGCTGCAATAGCCTTGCCAAATATCTCGCAAGTTCATGGGTCGGGGAGCCTGTACCTTCGGAACAAAATCTTCACCGCACCAGACAGTGTATGGACTAGATCTCAAGTCACATGCAACAGACAAATCTGGCAACTACAATGGTTACTGTGTGAGTGTTTCGGACTGGTAGCGGCCTGATGGTTATGAACCACAGTGAACCATTTGGTAAGAGTGAAGTTCACGGTCAGGTATGTGGGACGACATTGCACTTTTAAGGCACCAAATTTTCTATTGTAACATCTCCCTCTTTGAATACATGTTCTCCAGACTCATAGGAATGGAGCGCTGGGTTCACCTGTAAAGATTGCATAGGTTTAGTAGGCCGCATAATTCTGCCAGTGACTCCGTCGCATGGCCCTGCACACGTCTCTCTCGGTTCAATACGCCCCACAATTTTTGGTAGTTCAAATTTGTCCAGCAATATATCAAACGGCAACTCGAACTTAGAAGTGATTGTTTGTTCAATCTGTCGTTTGCGTCACCGATAAGCGTGCCGTATGACGCATAACGTCCTACGTGCAGCACAGAGCATTTTCTTTATCGTGCCACTGCAGGTTGCCAGGTTTGGTGGTTTGGCGATGCATTCAACGCGTACACCGGCTCCCCTATTAGAAAACATCTGTTCACTCCTGACGCCAGTAGCCGTCTGTAGTTTTTGCTTAAGCGGCGTCACTTTTCTGGGGTTGCGGAGCTGCAGGTGATGGAGCAGGCTGAGGTGTTTGTGGCACCGCCGTGTCCGAAGTGTTGCGCCAAAACTTTTCTATATTTGTATCGGCCTATTTGTCAGCAGCCATGGCGGCTATATCGGTGTTGGTTGCCGTTACTAAGACAATCGGATGGATTTATGAAAGAGCATCCCCTGATTCACCTCGTAATTGTGGAGTGAACTGAGAGACGTAGTACAGGTGCCTAGTTTCTCGTGGGTAAACTCTATATGCCGCGCCATTGATTGCATAAAACAATGAATTGTGATCAATAAAAACTGTATACTCTCGACTTTCGAGATAGTGACGAAAGTGTCGGACGCCTAGGTAGATCGCGAATAACTCCCTACCGAAGGGGTTGTAATGCACTTCGGCAGGTTGAAAACTTATCGAACCGAAACCTAGAGGTATCCATCGATGAGCTGTTGGAGAACTGCATCTACGGCGGTGTCTGACGCGTCAATAGCAAGAGAAAGTGGTGCAGTTGGTCTGGGTGATCGAGAAGTGCTGAGGAGCAGCTTGAGGTGGCAAGTGCAGGTTGCTGCTCCTCCCCTAAGTGCACTCCATTGCTGTGTGGGCCCACCTCCTCAGGGGTGTGATGGCATTATGAAGCCTTGGCAAGGAGGGCTTAAGCAGTGTGCCATTCTAGAATGATTTTAACCTAAAATGCACATCCATAGTTCATGATTCAGTTGGACTTGCAAGAAACTCGATAGCCAGATGAAGGAGAAAACAAGGGCAACGAGACCAGTACATGCACAAAATCAGGAATCAAGTTACCAAATTTTTTCAACTGTGGTCTCAAAATCGTAGCACCGAGATCCGATTGATCCCAGACAACCGTAGCTGAATCACAGAAAGTGATTGAATTGTGGGATGCACATCTATTGAAGAAACTGTACAATCTCAAGCAGTTAGAAAAACATACACAGTGATTTAAATGTGGGTCATGTGAATGCCTGAGAAACTTACCTAATTGCACTGTGGACAGGAACAATTGCGACAACTTTTCAATATTACTTATGAATGGAAGGATTTTGGTGAGTATTTTTGATCGTCGAAATCAGCCGACAACTCAGACATGTCGACCAGCTAAGTAATACCAATTCGCCCGTACGGATTCCACAAAATGCTATGTCGATTCATAGCTGCCGTAACCGGGACGTCCTGACGCCGGAAGGCCGAACGCTGTCATCTGCATGGCAGGTGCCTGCATGGCAGTGGAGGATGCGTCGGGCTATATCGCATTTAGCTAACAATTCATGATAGTCAGATATCGTCCTCCATGGCGCAGTTGCATAAGCTGCGGGCTAGTTGGCAAGAGCCACTAGCAGTCATGGGTTCGATCCTCCGCAGAGGACCGAAGGATGCGCACCACTGATGAGCCCCAATAGGGCGAAACGGCCGGCTGGTGCTTTTCCGGATAGCTGGTCGACATATCTGAGTTGTCGGCTAATTTCGACGAACAAAACTTTTCAATATGCTAGCGGTGCAGTGTGTCTAGGTACACAACAGCAACCAGTGTTTTGACAAATATGAGACAGTAATCAATCAGGAAAATGTGCCTCGCCATAGCGTTTGCCTACACTGTGATTTACGTTACGCCACAGTTTGAACCGCACCAGGCCGATAGATTCTTCAATTACTTAGAAAACGTGAGAGCCACTAGAACAGGAGTTGGTTGCCCACTCACTCACAGATGTAAATTCAGAAAGAACGTTTCCCCTTTAATCGGATATGTCAAGTTTACACCGTAATATACCTCATCAAGTGCCACCACACTGGGCCCACCTCCTTCGAACAGTGATGGCATCAGCAAGCCTTGACAAGGAACGCTCAAGCGGTTCAGCGTTTTGGCGTTGTTTAACACGGTCAATTTGACAGCTCAGCGTTGTTATATGTGTTTAGTTACCATAATTGTTAAACATTTTTCAGATATAACTTAATATATTTAGTCCTACTTTGATAACTGTTATAAGTCTTGAGGAAAGAAAATAATTTTGTTCTTATTACCGAGATGGCCAGTAAGCGGTCACAACGACGGCATTTCTCTAATTCGTTTTTCAGACACCACTAATACTCCTGATGATAAGAATCCTGGTTAGTAAGACGAAAGTGTGCCGCCTATGTGATCTGCAGTGCCAGTGAACATGGGAGTGGGATCCTTCTCAAACAAGCCGCTTAGGAGAAAGATCTAAGTGTACTAGTCATACCTGTTATAAAAACTACACAGGATACACTGGAGAAGGTCACCGCTGCAGACAGGATGTGCTGTGCCATAAGAAAATCCATCTCCCGAACGACACAAAAAATCTTCAGGCTCCTGTTCATCTCCAATGTACGACCGATTCTAGGGTATGGGCTGCCAGCTATATTCCCACTCTTCAAGCTTGAATGTGCCTTGATGGAAACGTTCCAGAGGCGTGGCACTAAGTCCGTTTCCGGGCTTCGTGATCTGCCCTGCTCTCTCCGTCTTCAGGAGATGAGTCTGTTCTCCATAGAATACCGTCGCTGTCATAGAGGCCTCATCTTTACGAGGCGCATGCTAATTGTGGAAGTTAGAGATAAGCTACAGCAGGTTGTTCAGCTCAATATAGATGGCTCGACACGAGGCCACAAGTGGAAGCTATTCAAACCGAGGAGGCTAAAAGTCGGCATAGCTGTCGCTCTCTCCATTCGGGTAGTGAATGACTGGAATCGTCTACCGGCGATTGTTGTTGATACAACGACGGAGGAAAATTTCAAACTGCTCTTAGATACCCACCTCCGCAAGACACCAAGACTGCACTGTCCTACTGCGACTGCTCTAGTTCCCTGAGGACTACCGGGTCGCGACGACATACGTGTTCTCATTGATGATTTGATGTGATAAGGCTAACATGGGTCCTCCATTCTGCCCTCTACAATGCAATGAATTAAATTAACTAACCGATTCAAGAGTTTCCATCGATAGTGTGTGTTTGAATTGATAAATTTAGTGACATTAATGATGACGATTTCACTATGCCGGAGCCCGCAAAAGGTCACGTCTATGACAGTCAAAGTTCTGACAATTATACTGCTCCCAAGTGTGTCGGCCGTTTCGGCATCTTCCAGTGAAGTTTAAGCATCAAAAAAGCTACATCATGGACTGCGATAGAGTTCCATACAAATACCATAGGCTTGATGATAGCACGGTATCTTTTCAAGGCAAGGCCTGGGCCAACTGCATAAGCTAGGAAATATGTGAGAGATGGTGGGCTCTCGAGTGCTTATGTTATCATACCTACGTCCAAGATGCAGAAACATTTTCAAGTATGCACTGAAGCTGAGGCCGAGAGAGTTTTAGGTGGCAGTTGTCAGTGGAACATAAGTTGCGTGCTTTCACTGTGCTAATTTACATCAGTGACTTTATGGGATTGAATACCACACTAGTAAAAATGCTATGGTGCAATCAGTACGGATTGCCCGTTGTCAAGGAAACAGTTGGTAAGAACAGATTCAAGCAACTAAGTCGAGGTTCCTTCCTTTTGATATGAGAATATCAGAGGGGAAAGACCGGTATTCAACAGTGGCACACATTTGCCACACGTCTGTGAGCTGACAACGAAGCTTTGCTTTGTAGTAAATGCTCCCTCCCACTCCCACAGGATTTTGTCGTCATGGCGAAGTGGCATACCGAGCAGAGCGATCTCAAAGTCGATAATTTCACAGTTCAGCCGAGTTTCTGTGATCATAACGACATCTTGAGGCTCGGAAGCCTGACGGTGACAAAGTTGGGCCGAATTACTACTAAGACCTTGAACATTAGTAAATGAGCAGGTCAGTTTCACTGTGAATCATAGAACATTAAACTGAAATCGGAGACTGTGCTGACGATTGAGGGGTCGGCCACCAGCAGCTTTCGTGCAGTAGTTGGCGTTTGAAGATCGGTTGCGTTATACGTATGCTCTGGGCCTCCTGGCCATGACGGTCCCCGTGTTTTATCTTATTCCATCGGACGCCAAATTTGCTGCTCATTCAGTCCTATCACAAAGCTGTAGGAGAGGAAGAATCACCAACTTGGTCGTCCCAAAAGGTCATCAACCACTCGTGACCGTGTAGCAGCTGCGGTTAAACGAAATGCTGTAGGCAGCTTCCCGAGAAATTTAGTACAGTTTTAAATATCTGAGGTAATTAAAAAAACCAGTTCCCGATAAACATTTAACAGAAAAGTTTACCCAAAGAAGTCGCACGATTGCATTCCGGACAAATATCTCTGAATACTAAAATGAGCTCTGAATATTCTTTAGGTCGTACTACAGAAGTGCAAATTTATAGCACCATGAAAACAGCGCAGTTAAAAAGGCAAATTCACCAAAACGTAAACACACCCCCTCGTAAATTACCACATATTCCTGGCCTGATACGACGGCAGAGCCAGGGACAAAATTGGGTATTTCTGCACAAACAAATGTGGGCCAAGTTTTATGAGAGCCACGGCCTCAGCAAATGGTATAGTGAGGGATTTCATTGAAGCATATATAAAACGGAACGCCCGCAACGGGTCAATAAAACGTCAGGGAAATGTTTACCGATTTTAATGGACGCACTCTAAATTGCCGCACTTTGCGCGCCATGAGGAAACACCGAGGAATTCTGACGACAGTCCGGATGTCCAATCAGATCTCACACAATGCACCGACACACACAATCGAGGCGTCTGTCTACCACAATTTCCACGGCGCTGCATGTTTCAAAGCGATGAGGCGCAGACTATCCACATGTGAATGATCGATACATCCTGGTCTGTGTTTGAGATCAAATATTTCCTGGAAAACTAGATGCATGTGGGCTATGTACTGACCGAGGTTAAGGCGTATCACTGAACTAACCATTACGTACAGGATATACTGTGGCAAAAATTAGACATCGCGTTGTCGAGTGAACGTACACGTGATGCACAACTGCTGCATACCTGAGCAATAAGGTTTCGATGTGCCCGTATTTATATCAAAGATAATGCTAAAACACAGTTATGGTGGGCAAGCCGGTAGACTGCAAACAAGCTTCCAAAGAACCACTGTAGGAAAAATGGCATTACCTTCAACTAGGCCTTTCACATTAGGAATAATGACGACTTGGTAGAGGAGTATTTTCTCGTTTGTTGTGTTATGCTTTCCTGATAAATTAGACAAGTTCTATCTGGAATTTCTCTTTGCTAAATAACCTACGATACTTAAAGATTACCCGGTTGTTTCAGTTCAGTTCACTGCAGTTGAGGAACCATGATCCGGAAGCATCCAGGAAACATTTGATCTCAAACACAGATCAGGATGTATCGATCATTCACATGCGGATAGTCTGCGCCTCATCGCTTTGGAACATGCAGCGCCTTGGAAATTGTGGTAGACAGACGCCTCGATTGTGTGTGTCGGTGCATTGTGTGAGATCCGGTTGGACATCCGGACTGTCGTCAGAATTCCTCGGTGTTTCCTCATGGCGCGCAAAGTGCGGCAATTTAGAGTGCGTCTCTTATAGTCGGTAGACGTTTCATGGGCTGGCTGCACAAAATAATTGTCAGGTGGCGGGTGGCTGGCGATTGAGGAAGCTGGTTGTTTGAATGGGAATTCATTTCGCTTCACTGGCTGCGCACTCAAGTTGGTGGATTTGACCATCTGCGATACGTGGCTACTCACCCACGCAGATATGTGCTCCGCAACGCTTACCCTTAATTTTCGTTCTGTCATCCCCATACCTTGCAAATACTTGTAAAATGATAAAGGATGTGTGAACGGCTGGACAGAGACAGCAGTGGTTTTTTATTGACGGTGTAGGAATACGATTCATTTTGTAGACGGGTGCTGGTTCCGCCTCCAAGTATACACTCGCCACTACGGAGTTCAATTTGCCTTGAAAAACCTGGCATATGTCATCGCCCTTGAATGGTTAAACCCCATGCACACGTTTGTTGCTTCATTTGACGAAGGTGGTATGTTAAACCAGTTTAGATCCATCCAGGTTACTCACATGGACACTTCGCGTGTATCTTCATCGCGACGTTGCGGATAGGGCGTTTAGGCACGTGGCTTCTTTTGAGTTATTTCGTCCTCCGAGTGGAACGGTTTATATTAATTAACGCAAGTTGGAAAGCGTTTCATCAAGGCGTTTGTTGAGTACCGTTAATGTAGGGGTAAGGATAACGTGAGTAGGAAGGGCATTCCAGGCATGAGACACACGGAGGGAGAAAACGTTACGTCGACAAGCAACTCAAATGTAGTACGTACCCAGTCTAAACTGATAGACTCTCAGGTTGGTATAATGGCTCAGCTGCAAAGGATTGCGACATAGACGAGGTGTGTTCGACAGTCTTAAGTAAATCAAGATTAGGTCTCCTCGCTGAGGTCGATATTCAGCACTGTACAATCTTAGGGACTGCAGTCTGCGTTGGTAGGAGACATGAAACAATCCTCTAGCGAGTTTGGTCTCCGTAGCTCGTGGAGCTTCAAGTGCACTGATGTCGCGATTACGACAGGGCGCCAGGACCAGATGGAATATTCAATGTGGGTCCCCACGTAGGTGTTCAACATTTGCGGGAAGATTTATGGCTTAAATTTCCGAAGGCCCTCCGTAAGAGTCCAGGATGTTGACCGGCTCCTTTTTATGCCACTTCAGCTTGTCGCGAGCAACCAAGGTCGTCCTGCACAACCATCCCGAGGTCTTTTTCCTGGGAAGCATGTTATAACTGCTGTTCCCCAACTCGATATTCATAGATAAGCTGACAGTGCAGGCTTACGACCATGCATTTCGCTAAGTTGGACTGTAGCCGGTTACCGGATAAACACACATAAGATCTGTAGGACTAGTTACTACTAGTCCGAGACGGTGCGCAAAATTAAGCGCGGATATCAGAAGGCAACTGGAGTCGGACACAGCGGATTGTATTCGATGGGCTACAAGAAGAGGCGGACGGATGAAGTGAGACAAGAGCGAACACGAGAGCGCGGGAACTTACAAGGCGGTCGAGTGTCGAGCCGGTTGAAAGGAAGATTAACACAAGAAGGAATAATGTACAATCGGTCAACAATTAAATTGCACATGAAAGATAGCAGTTCTTTTTGGGCGATACAGAGCTCCGCCCCCCCTAGAAGGCTTAACATAGAAAACCTTCGATTTCGAAAAGGACTGTTGAAACGAGGTTCTTAAGGCAAAATCGTGCCGAGTAAAAAGAAGCGCGCGTTCGTGTAAATGGGGGTTCGTCGGAAATCGGAGTGCGCTGTGCCGTTTGTGATTTGTTATTTATTGATTGCAGGGCAGGATGCATTTCGGCGAGCCGTTGGAGCGGGCTTGTCGGACTGCAATAAACTGGCTAGTTCAGAAAAAGGCCGACAGGACCTCAACCACCACTGCTGCCAAACGTTGCGCTTGGGAGTGGTCTCTCCCCCCCCCCCCCGCACCCCGCCCCGCCTCAAATCGACCGTCGACCCACGAAGAAACTACCGTCGTCCCACGGAGAAGCGACACTCGTCCTGCGGAGAAGAGACACTCGTCCCGCGAAGAAGCGACACTCGTCCTGTGGAGAAGAGACACTCGCCCCGCAGAGGAACGACCAGCGTTCTTGGCAGGGTCCTCGAAAAATTTCTTCGTGTGGGCCAGTCGATCGAAGAAAAGGGTTAGGGCATGCAAAGACGAGAAAATAGAAAAAATGCGCAGAAAGCGCCAAAAAGTACGAAAAAATGATCTGCATGGTTAAATTTTTTGATGTTTGAATATTTTTAAAGGTTTTTCGGAGGTTTTTGAGAGTTCTGTTTGTTTTTCAAATGTTAATCGACCTAAAACGGGGCAAATATATGCAATATCTACAAAGCTGAACGTATTTACACTGTACCTAGTCGGAGAAACGAACCGGCTTACGCACCTCCCAACCACGGCGATTGGTCGTGGGAGGTGTCGGGCTGGACTCGGGAGATATCGAAATGACTGAAGCTTGTAGACCGAGATGGTGGTCCTGTTGAACTGTATTAGGATTCTGTAAGCTGGTGCGGTGAGTTGTGACTTCGCACGAAGCAATACTAGACGAATTAGGTGAAGTGGTTTCTCCCATAAAGTCAGGTTTTATACGGTCAATAGTGATGATTTTGAGTCGACCACGGTGGTCAAGTGTGTACGCCTTACTCGCACGATGTAGCACCTTGAAAGGTCCTATGTACGGTGACTGAAGAGGCTGTCGAACACCGACGGCGCGAAGAAGGACGTGTGAACACGTAGACAGCTTCTCGGGCACGTACACTGGTGTCTTCTGCGATCGAGGAGCGGGTGGACGTAGCTCACGCATCTGGTGAGCCAATCGATCAGTTTAACTTCCGTAGTCAAAAGTGAAAATAGATGGGGCAGGTGCTACCAGCTGTCCGGGAAACCGCAGGGTGCAATCGTAGACTAGCTGCGCTGGTGTTGCATCAAAATCGGTTTTAACAGTGTTTCTTAATCCTAGGAGGAGGAGGGTGATTCAGGCCATGAAGGATCTGCGTGCGCACGTAGCGCTGCCTTCAACTGGCGGTGAAAGCGCTCCACCATCCCGTTAGCGGTCGGATGATACGCCGTCGTCTGAACCTGGCGAAAATCTAAATCCTTAATCAACGTGGTAAATGTCGACGAGAAATGTGACCCTCGATCGGTGGTCACGATGGTGGGACAGCCGTATTGACCTAAGCAGCGCTCCAGAAAAGCTTTCGCTACTGTTTCCGAAGAGCAGTTAGGTATGAGAATAGTTTCCGGCCATCTAGTGAATTGATCGACACAGGTCAGTAGATACACAGAACCTTTCGAAGGCGGCAGAGGACCTACGAGGTCGACGTGCACGTGGTGGAAACGTGCGTCTGGCGTTGGAAAAGCGCCTAATGGGCTTCTCGTGTGCTTGTGCATCTTTGCGCGTTGACACGGAAGGTAAACAGCTGCCCGAGTACGGACGTCCCGATTAACATTGCGCCAAACGAATCGTGCGGTTACGAGTTTAACCGATGCACGAACGACTGGGTGAGACAAGCCGTGCAAAGTGTCGACCACGGTCTGCAGAAACTCGCGTGGGACGACTGGGCGCGGCGTGCCCAGAGATAAATCGCAGAGTATAGTGCCGTCTGATGATGTCAGCGGAACTGGTCGTATATCCAATGAGGGAGACCTGCGTAGTAGATCAACCTCAGGATCGTTGCGCTGTGCAGTGGCCACTGCTGCCAACTCGATAGCAGTGCTGGCGTCAGCGGAGATAGCTTGTATGTGGGAAAGTGCATCAGCGACGGCGTTGTGCACACCTGTGACATGCCGTATATCGGTCGTAAACTGAGCGAAATAGTCAAAAAGGCGCGACTCTCTAGGAGAGTATCGGTTGGTAGTCAAGCCGAGCACGTAAGTCAGAGGTTTGTGGTCGGTGAAGACGACAAGGGAGCGGCCTTCTGGGACTTGTCAAAAGTGACCTATGGATAGGTATACGACTAGTAATTCTCTACCGAACGTGCTGTAGCGAGATTCAGTAGGTTGTAGGCGTTTGGAGAAAAACGCTAAGGGCTGCCACGTGTCAGCTACTCGTTGCTGCAAAACAGCGCCGACTGCCACGTCCGAAGCGTCAGTACTGAGGGACAGTGTGGCGGCCGGATCGTGATGCGCTATAGAAGCTATGTTGCCGATAGCCTACATCAGCGACTTAAAAGCAGCGCGTGCTGCCGCAGGAAATTCGCACTTCTTGCGTTTTCCTCGTAGACGGTCCGTGAGGGGTTGCATCACGGAGGCGCAGCTGGGTATGAATGGTCGGTAAAAGTTGACAAGCCCATCAAGAACGCCTGAGCTGTTTGAAAGAATGAGGCCCTGGGTAGACGATGATAGCTTGAGTTTTTTATCCTACAGTGGCACGACACCTGCAGAGGAGATCCGATGGCCGAGGAAATTTACTGAGTCGACACAAAACGAAGACATTTCTACGTTGATCATCGCTCGGTGTTGAGATAAACGATTAAAAAATGTTCGTACGTGGCGCCCATGCTATTCTCGTGAAGAGTTTGCGAATAAAATGTCATCGAGATACGCGTAAGCGAAGTCTAAACCGCGACAAACTTGGTCGAGGAAACGGTGAAAAGTTTGTGCGGCTTTCTTTAGGCTAAATCGCAAGCGCAGAAAATCAAACAAACCAAACGGAGTAGTCACGACAGTTTAGCGATGTCCGCTTCGGCTACCGGAATTTGGTTGTTTGCGCGTACCAAGTCGATATTCCTGAAGATAATTTTACCCGCCAGACTGATCGTGAGATCCACTAGGTGTGGGATCGGGTAGCGATAACCGTCGTGGTAACCGTATTCAAGGCACGATAGTCGCTGCAAGGACGCCAATCCCCCATGAGTTTCTTCGTGACCATGTGCAGAGGCGACGCCCATGGGCTGTTAGACGGTCTGATGAAACCGAGTCGAAGCATGTGTTCAGATTCAGCTCGTGCTACGCGCAGTTTTTCAGGAGCAAGCCGTCTTGGTCATGCGCTAACTGGCTGACCACGCGTGACTATGTGATGAGCGACCTCTGTCGTGACTGACGAAAACTCTGCAGCTGGTCGTACCAGTGGCGGGTATTCAGACAGTAGGTTCGCATAATCTGATGGTACATCGGCGATTCGAAAAACGGGACTGATTATCGGGGCGTCCGTAAGAACGCCTTCGAACTCTAGTTTAGTACAGTCGTATAAAACTCTGTGGCGACCAGCATTAACAATCAACCCAAAGTGTCGGAGGAATTCAATACCGATAACTGCGAAGGGTACAGACGAAACCATGACGACCCAATGAAAGTCTCGGCGAAAATTGAGGTCCAGGTTCATCATGCGCTGATCGGATGAAGCTATGGGGGAACTGTTGTCCGCACGCAAATTGTACGTAGGCTCTGAGTGCTTGTCGTCAGCAGTAGCTGGGAGGATGCTGACTTTCGCTCCCGCGTCGATGAGGAACTTGATGGAAGAAGGTCGATCCTTAACGTAAAACAGGCGATTTGCCTGGTTATTGACGGATACGCTGGTCGTGCCAGTATGCGGGCTATTCGCTTTCCCTGAAGCGGCTAAGTGAGTAATGCAGGAAGCCCGACAACGTATAGCTCTTCCACCGTATTGGCGGTGATACCAACATACTTCTTCGACGAAGGGGAAAATTATCTGACTGAAAACATGTAGGGAAAATGTTGCGCTTTCGTACCGAACGTGACGTACTCGGTGCAGACACAGACGAGCCGCAATGAACGGTAGCCAAAATGTGGTCAGCATTTGACCGTGGCACACACTGCTTCGAAGCCTTCATTGCTGCTATTTATTGCTGCGAAGTAGCGCACTTGCCTCGTTTTTAGAGTCCGATCGACCTAGCGACTGGGAACAAACATGAGATTCGTTTTTCATCGGTGAGAATACGTCACTGGAGCTAGTGGTCGTCTGCTGCGGAAACCGTTCGAACGCAGCATCTGCCTTGGTAGCTAATTCTTTCAGGGGTGTATCTATAAACATGGACAGCAATAGCGACAATGACTCTGGGAGACGTGCAAACCACAGCTCCTTTATCCCTTCTTTGCTCAAGAATAAGGGACCAACGATGCGCTGAAGTTCGCGGAGCAACGCCGACAGCTTGCGATCTTCAAGCCTGAGACCACTGCGCTGTTCAAATCGAGTTTCTGCGCTGGGCCGTAACTCTTTTAAAATCGCCTGCTCCATCGTTTCATACTTTGCCTCATTCGATGGGCAGAGTAGAATGTCCTCAATCAGCGTCACAACCGACGAGGGAAAGCTTGGAACGAGCTGATTGTGCCTCGGACGGTCCGCCGTAATGCCCTTATTCTCCAGTTAGATCTAGAATATCGTAAACCAAACCTCTGGGCTGTGTTCCATGAAACTTGGAACAGCCAAAGTAAGCTGTTTACGCTACGAAAACTCAGATGCCACTCTCGAAATATGAGTCGAAAAGATAAAGGACGGACAAAAGCACGATAAAAGTACCAAAATTACGCAAGCAACAAATGGATACAGGTATATAATCGAAAAAAAGGAACGCAGGCACCAAAAAATACCAACGAGAAAAACTTGTATTCGCGAGTGCGAATCAGGGTGACCAATTTGTAGGATTAGTTAACACTAGTCGGAGATGGTGCGCGAAATTAAGCGCGGATATCAGAAGGCAATGGGAGTCGGACACAGCGGATTGTATTCGATGGGATACAATACGAAGCGGACGGATGAAGCGAGGCGAGAACGGACACGTGAGCGCGGGAACTTACAAGGCTGTTGTGTTGAGCCGGTTGTATGGACGATTAAAACAAGAAGGAATAATGTACAATCGGTCAACAAGTAAATTGTACATGAAAGATAAGAGTTATCATTTGGGCGCTACAGATCGCTCTGCAACACCATGTGATCGTCCGCCGACTTGATATCAAGCCAACATTTGTCTTTGGCTGTAAATAGTAAGAAATTCGACTGCAATACACGGGCAAAGTCTTTAATGAATACTGGACGCCACACTGGTGGTTATCTGAGTCGGAATTTGAGCTGCGGGCTCCCACATTCAGCTGACGTTTAGTGAGGAAGTTGCCGAGCCAATCGAGCACAAGGTCACTGATTTCATATCTTCGAAGCTTTGAAAGGAGAATGCGGTGGTCCAAACTATCGAAAGCTTTCGAGAAGTCCAGATAGATAATGTCGACTCCTACTCTGGCATCGACTGACTCTGTCCAGCTTGCTTAGACTAGCAGCAAGTTTGTAGTGCAGAATTGATTTCGGCGGAATCCGTGTTGCTGTGACATAAGGATGTTGTTACACTCAACATATCCCATGAGCGCCTCTGCAATTATAAGTTCCATTATTTTGGATAAAACTGGGAAGTGAGTGATTGGACAGTAATTCGAGGGTTCCGGCCGATTCCCACATTTTAAGTAGGCGTGACTCGATCGTGTTTCCACACTGTGGGAACCTACATTTCGTAGAAACAACGTTGAAAGGACCAAGCTAAAGGTTCAGTAAGGTTCATGGCCGCTGCCTTCAATGCCTTCGGTTTGATGTCGTCCAAGTAAGGTGAGCTGTGCACGTGCAATGACATTAGCGTTTTCATCACATTGGTTTTTTGGAACGCTACGTGGTTTAGTCCTGGTGGCGATGGAAGCTGCGTCAAAATCGGCAGAAATGCTGATTCACTCTGGAAAATATAGATGAAGTGTTGCCGAAGCAAGTTGACCATACCTTGTGCGAGTTGCGCAAAACCATATATTTCACGTAAAACTGGGATCCCGCGCTACACAATGCTGATCTTGTTGACGTGTTTATACCGCAACTTTGGATTTGTACTGAATAGTACCGCTAAGTTCTGTTGAAGCTGGAATTTGTCTTCATGCATCAACTTGACACAGTGGTTTCGTTGAGTTGTGCAAACACCCCAGATCAGGTTAATTGGAGAGACGTTGTAAGCGTGCAAGGCTGAATCCCTTAAGGTCATGTATTTTCTAGTGCGGCTCCACAGCAACGAATCCACTTGCTTCGGCCGAAAGACCTTGTTTTATGACGCGATTGCCACTAGCTCGGTGAAATAGGTGACAAACACCATCCGAACGATATCGAGCGGCTGCTCGGCAGGGAAGGATCAGTCGGTTTCTTGAACGAGGTTGGACGTGATATCGTAATGTGTAACGACATAGGTTGCCACGTTGTTCTCCCTGATGTACGCCGAGTAACAGTTGTAACTAAAGCGCAACATCGCGTGATCGCTACGGCCTGGTGGTGCACCTATGGTCACGAGGTCCACCATTAGTTCCTTCTTGGTGAGCACAAGATCCAACTCAGATGGTGTATCACCCATTCGGAATCGCGTGAGAGTGGTGACATGGTTGTACAGATGTACATCGGCAGTCACCTCTTGCAATTCAGTCTCGAATTGTTAGCTGTGGGATCCTGGGATTTCGGTTGCGTGAAGGCTGAAGTCCCTCACCAGAAGGACGTGACTGCGTGATCGTGTAAGGAATCGCTTGCTCGCAGTAGCTAGGCAATGATCCATTACCAAGGGGAAAAATGGAGGGCGGTAAACTAGTGTTAGGAAACACACATCACCACTTCTCAGGTGTAAACGATACCAAAGACAATCGACGATTTTCCTTGCTGGGTTATCAATGAAATAAACACACAGGTCGGGTCGATAATACAGGAGCACTCCCCCTCCTCTGTTAGGTCGATCGTTTCTTATGGAGGTCATGCTGGGTAGTGTAATCTCAGCATCCGTGATCTCCGTGTTCATCCATGTTTCGGTGACTATAACTAGGTCCCAAAGGGTTGTAACCTTACGAATACGAAGTAAGGTTAGCTTGCTGAGAAGGCCTTATGCATTGGTATAAAAACAGGTGAGAGCAACAGTGGTCAGAAGCGATTTGCAGTGGCTGATTTCCAGTGAGGGTCTATGCCGACCGTTGCGGCGTCGGCTGCCAGTCATCTTTTTGTAGGACTGATGACGCAGGACCCAGGGTCAGTTCAGGTTGTTTTATAGAGATCGCAGCGTCAACAAGAAAGTGTTTATCCTGTCCTCCTTCAGCTGCCGGTGTGTTTTGACATTGTCTCCGTTCTGAGCTACACGGTGACAGAATTGTATTGATACCTTGCTTACTCAATCTTCCATTGTCTGGTGCCTATTTCCTTTATACGTATTTCGGATGGCAACATTCTATGCTTTTCGTGCCACATTTTGACCACGTGTTCTGCCATCAGTCCAGAGTGCAATGTTACATCCATCACTTGAGGACCACATCCTTTGTAGTTAAGTGATAGCCGTAGTCATTATGTCGAATTATCGATAACATTTTTGAGTGAGAGCACTTCACGAATAAAATGTCATTCCTCCCATTCATGCGCTTTGGCCTCTAGCTCCCTTAATGTCTGGAGCTCGGGGACACCGTGTACGAGGATAGATTTGGCGTCCCATTGTTTACGGAAGTCATCCGGAGTTTGTTTCCGTTTCTGGCGTTTGTTTCAAGGAACATCTGGAAAATATCGAACTGTGCATGTGGAGGTACAGAAATACGTGGATGACAAGAGAACTGTCTTTATATCATTACCTGACTGAAGTGTCAACTGGAGTGACCGCGGTTCACCGTAATGTACGGAGTTTGGGTGACTGACGAGACGCATCGTATTGACTGGTTTAGCTTGAACTGCTATTAGTTGCCACAGAGAATCCCACTGTTTTTGTCGTCTAGTACCTTATCTTTTATGGATTTCTCCCCGGAAATGGTTACATTCGAGCATATAACAGTCAGAGAATTATGGTAGTGTTTCATGTTCTCCTTTTTGGTGTGCCCAGTGGCTGATTTCTTCGGTTGGACAAATGATGGGGTCTAGAGTCCCGTGGTGACATTGGTAGTATTAACTCGCTTGGTAGCGGGCGAGATTGCAAGGGGAGGCGCCTCCCTCATTACGGTAGCAACCGAGGACCCGTAGGTTGTCGGCACTTTAAGAGTGGTCAGTGTGGCGGGTAGTTCTGGTGAAGAATGTGTGGTGAACTCATCTTTATGAATAGCCGTAAGATCGCAGTTGCGAAACCTGGATCGTTCCTCTTACTCTGTATTTAATTGGAGCAGGATGTTCATTATCGATGTCTAGGCGGTGATTTCTCTGGTTCTGGTGGGACAGCTTTCACAGCTGCAGCTTGCTCCACAAGTTTCGTCAAGCTGTCGCACTTCTGCGCCTACAGAGTTATACGTCTTTGAATACGAAAGAGTAAACGGATTTCGGTATGCTTTACGTCAGTTCATAACAATTAGATTCCAAGCCGCATAGGTAAAGTACCTATCCGGTAAAGCACCAGAGGAGCGTTTCGCCCTATTGGGGCTCGTCAGTGGTGCGCATCCATCGGTCCCCTACTGCGGATCGAACCCACGAATGCGAGAGGCTAACGCTAAGTAGCCAGCAACGTATGCCACTGAGCCTTGGGGGAGGACAGCCGACCATTACGAATTGCAACCTAACTGCGATATAGTCCGGCCCATCCGCCACTGCCATGCACGTTATCGCCCGTGTAGCGGACAGTGATTGGCCGTCACGGTCAGGTCTTCCCTTGCCATCGCCGTGAATCCACACAGTCTGGTGCTTTTCCGGATTGGTAGCTTACCTATGCTTCTTGGAATCTGATTACGACGAAACAAGTTGAATTATACCGAAATCCGTCTACTCATTCGCAATCAAAAATCCAAACCCTACCAGTATTTGTACATGCTGTGTGGATTCACGGCGCTGGCAAAGGTAGACCTGGCCGTGACGGCCAACCACTGTCCTCTGCACTGGCAATAGCGTGCACGGCAGTGGAGGATGAGCCGGATTATATCGCATTTAGGTTGGAATTCGTAATGGTCGGCTGTCCTCCCCCAAGCCTCAGTGGCATACGCTGCTGGCTACTTAGCGTTAGCCTCTCGCATTCGTGGGTTCGATCCGCAGTAGGGAACCGATGGATCCGCACCACTGACGAGCCCCAGTAGGGCGAAACGTGCGTCTGGTGCTTTTCCGGATAGGTAGTTTACCTATGCAGCTTGGAATCTAATTGCAATGAACCAAATTGGATTATACATCCGAGGATTGAAAGAGACGTACACTCATCGTAAAACCAGAGAGAATCAGTGTTACTATTAATTTTTTAGCTGCCTGAGAGTATGCCAAGCACATTGAGAATATAAGTATTTTAGGTATTTTCTGCATTCTATTCCAATTTGCACCAATTTAACACAGCTGTCTGCACCTCGACTAACGTTCATTTCTGATATATTTTCAGCTTTCCATGCGCTAGAAGTACGCGTCATTTTGACTGCCAGTTCTGGGAGTTGTTCGTGGCAAAGTCTACGCTGGTATGCTGAATCCAAATGTTGCTGGTCAAGCTGGTGGTCTGGCAGACACCGGCTAGTTTGCTGTAGAACAAGTTCAAGGTGGCGGACACGGACGGCATTGGGCCAATCAGTGCGATCTCCGACAGTAGATGGAGATTATCCACCAACTTCGCACAGACGGAAAAATACCCCAAAAGCAAATTATTGGTGTACAATTAACACAGAGAAAATACCTATAACACAGTATTCCCAAAACAAAAGGAGTATCCAGCAAGGTGAAAGAAAATTCCGCGGCGGCCTTTGGCACAGCCAGTTGGGATCATGGCGACAGACAGGATGTTGGCTGCACAGTGAGAGTTATGGAGGCGGAACTGTTTGAAGCTTATCTGGTTACTGGAGTGGGATGGGCCAGAGGATTTAGAGGCACAGACGCTGCTTTGTGGCAAAAGAGTCTCGTTCTCTTCTTCAGCCTAGAGGCGTTGGTTGTTTGTGATATTAGCTTGGCAGTGTTTACCTCCGAGGGTACGATCTTAGTCTTCATCAATTGCGCGACTGTCTGAGTCAAACTTTCTCACTTATCCATGAGCAAACATTAACTGTTGACAAGTGGAAGGACCTGAATGGTTAGACAAAACGAAATTTCATCGCACACTTTGTTTATCTGCCTCAATTCCGTTAAGAACTTTTCTATACATTTCGTACGGAACCACCTAATGCAGTTAGAAGAGTTACCGCGATTTTAAGGAATTTAGCGCCATTCCCGAGAGAGCACATGTAGCTCCGCACCATGTTTGGAATGCTGGTTGTACTTTTCGATCATATGCATATGGTGAGGGTCAAGGTTTCGATTTTATTTGAAGAAAGCCAATTTTCGCAACTAGAAGACATTGCTTTTGTGTAAACGTCTGCGTAAACAGCATTGCACCGAGTGATAAAGTCGAAAAGTACTCCACATAGTACAACGAAACGGAGTGAGTGAATAGGCGTCGCGACTATATAAACGGAACTTGTAACGCCCAAAAAGAACAGCTATCTTTCATGTGCAATTTAACTGTTGACCGATTGTACATTATTCCTTCTTGTGTTAATCTTCCTTTCAACCAGCTCGACACTCGACCGCCTTGTAAGTTCCCGCGCTCTCGTGTTCGCTCTTGTCTCACTTCCTCCGTCCGCCTCTTCTTGTAGCCCATCGAATACAATCCGCTGTGTCCGACTACAATTGCCTTCTGATATCCGCGCTTAATTTCGCGCACCGTCTCGGACTAGTAGTAACTAGTCCTACAAATCAAAAACCCGGTTGGATGAAACCTGATCAACCGATAGCGCGACCACTTACGTTTGTGTGAGCCATTTGAGTAGTCCCTCAGTGTTCGGAAACAGGTTACAAACCACCAACCGCTCGCTTGTATCAAAGCAGACATTTTGCCAACAGATACAGGGGCGTAACCTGTCTCTGTAATCTACACTTGCTCGTAATTCATAACCATTTCCAGGTATGTACGCTGCCATACTTTCATTATCTTTCATTACAACCCGCAGTTGTTAACGCAGTGAGTGAACTCATAGCATTCTCTTCGTTGTAGATCGACAGTAAAGACGGCAATCCTCTACTGATGTTCTAAACGGTGACCGAAGCGAACAACCAGATACAGTTCACTATCAACTCACTCACCACATACATAACACCTGGCACCTTCGACCCTCGTTATCCAGTAAGTTAGGGCTTCTTGTGTTAAAGGCCCTAACGTTTCGCCGTTTCGTCTTTCAAGTTCAGTCAAGGTTTCCTATCTGCTAGCAAAATGGACTTCCATGACCTTCGCGAGCGCAGGTATTTTGGGCGAATCGGATGAGACAAAAAAACTCGGAGATCCCGTCATCGATAACTCAGTGACAGCCGCAATAAGCGCACCACCGGTACCCGAATCATTTACCGGTAACTGCCTCACACCCGCTAACAATGAGCGGACCACTACTGCTTATCAGAAGGCCCTGTTTTACTGTAGTATGAATAAATCGGTCCACTGTTTCCACAATGGGCTTCATTTGACAACGCCTGATTTATACCACACAAATGTAACCTTGAGTACTAGAAATATGTTTTAGTTTGGCAGTGCTATCAATGCGATGACCCCACCCAGTTAACGCGGATAAATCAACTACGATGGCTACCATAAAAACCTAACAGGCCCTTGTAGGTTTACAGTTCATACACAACGGGACATCATTTTGGGTGATGGAATCGCACTGCACCACACATGAAGTCGGTTAATTCGTCTTACAGCAAAGTAGTAGGCACGCACAAGTTTCACTCTGAATTTTCCGTAGAACGACCGAGTACCGCTCCTAATCTGCTCTCAATCAAATTCCACAGGTGTCGCACTCGAATGTAACCAGTGCCAATATCAACCGCAAAAAAGTAACAAAACCCTAGAGTCTGTAACCTCGCTTGACAGAACAGGGTTGCACATGCTTACTGGAACCCTCAGTCAACTGGATAGGAAGAGATTTGATGTGCTGCAGTAACACAGTGGGCGCAAAATAAGTGTAGAAAGAACGAGTGAGACAGTAAGCTGAGAAAGAAATTTAATAAACGTTAATCGATAAAAGTTACAAATTCTACCTCAAGGTAACTGCTTTTCTGGCTACCCGTGCAGAGTGTTTGTTTCCTTCGTTACCCGAATGACCCTCAACTCGACTCTGAAAAGTTAAAATCTGAAACATGAGTGGGGTACAAAAAAGGACCTAAATTATGTGCATGAATTCCCCACTGAGGCATAGACTGCGAACTTACTAAGGCACGTGCCAGCATCGAAAGGATGCATACCACTTCCCAGACTACCTGACAAAGTTGTGACTGCAGTTCATCCCAATCCGATAGAAAGTTCTCCTCTACTTTACATTACCAGTAATTCCGAACTACATAGCATGTTGGTAAATGCGTCTGGAGTTAGAATATTCACTAGTTCATCCTGGACGAATTCGGCTGCAACATTGACATGTGGATAATCAGTGCTTCATTGAGTACTATCAAACACAACCCAGATATGCTTATGTGCTTGAGAAAAATCCGGAAATATCCCCACTCGATTGCTCTGGTTATCCTTGTGCCCAATCAGAGAATTTCCAAATTAGAATATGCACACATGCACGCGAGGGCGAAAGCGCAATCAGTTCCAGCGTTCACCTGTAATTGTGCGTTCCAGAAACAACATGTCGTTGTTGTTACTTGTGCCCAGCAGTCGCTATAAACTGTCCTCCTGAGTTATTCGCCTCCAAAGCTTTGGATTTATCCTCACAGAGACCTACGTGCCATCATTCGATTTGACTCCGCGAGCTCCTCCTACCACTGTTCATCTATTGGATCTATCATTCACGGATCACCAGCAAACTGTGCTCTTGCAACTTCAAAGTCAACCGTATTTGAACCCTATCGGAGGTTTTATTTTTCCTCTCGCCGCAAAAGAACTCTTGTGATTTTATTTTAAAGATCTTTTTGAGAGTCACCCGATCAGCTTACTATCATTCCTTCAAGTCGTTCTACAAAGCGATAATCGTCACTTTGATCCGCCCTTGGAACTGCCACTGTCATCATTAAACAGTATTTTCCAAGTCACCTTGCTTTGCCTCAGTCCTACGTCTCAGCGCTGCCTACCCTCTACCATCTGGATCCATAGCACGCAAGTCGCCTACCCTAAGGAACGTGTGACTCATCTGGCCACGACACGACTGGACCCGCTAACCTCAAACCAGCGTTGATCGCCACGCAACGGTGCGTCAGTACCTCTATCCCCTTTCTACCCCTTAAAACATCACCCCCTACTGAGAACATGTCTCGTATGAAGAGCAAATGCGAATCATGTGCTTAAGTGGTAAAAAGTGGCCTGGTGTGTACCATGTGTTTGAAATACTACCACACTACCTGCCTTGGGAAGGGGTCGACAAAGACTAACACCGAAGAGGCGTTTTGGTTCTGCCAAGTATGCAAGTCTATTCCATTTGTTAGCTGTCTATCTGTGCTACTGAAGAGGTGTGAAAGATTAACCGAAGCGGTCGAGCAACTGGTGAGCGCCCGAGTTACACCTATGGGAGGAAACGGACCTGCACTTGTGAGTGAAAATAACACCCCGAATTCCCTAGTCAGGCCGAAGAAGCGAGCCAGGCGTCCCAACCGAGCTCCAACGACTCAGCCTCCAGCAGTAACAACTCCATTCGCTCTCCCTCCTATAATTAATAACAGTGCCTGTAGCGCGCCTGCCTCAACTTGTGTACTGTGTGCTGTACTTATTAGTCTGTTCGCTACACACTAGACCGTAAGCTACAGTCAACGAGCAATGGTGAACAACCCGACAACGTACGCATCGGTTGCCGCCAAGCGAACACCGGAAAGAGCACCGGTAACCTTTGTGCCCGGACTAGAGAAAACTAAAGTGTCACAGCACGGGTGGCACACACCAGTGCCGTTCACAAATTCAACAAAAACACGGGATACTAAGGCTCCAAATCCAAAACCAGTAGCCACCAGGCGCAACCATGGTGCCCTAAACCTTGTAAGCACAAATGTCCCCGAATCCAATTCTAATACAATTAAGGGTAGGTTGACGGACGATCGAAATCAGTGGGTTTCCATCTGTACGTCGATCGGAGTCCATGCTAATCCCACGACATTAAAAAGAATCTCGCGCCACCCAAACGCTTTGGACTACGGCGAACCCGGTTACTTCGGGTAACACTAAACTCGACGGACGAGACTGAGGTCATTCTGCTGTCTGCGAATCGTTTGCGCAACGGCTCAAGCGGAGTGCGCATATTACCCGAGATCCCGTGGAAAGAACGTTCAGTGGATCCCGCTAACCAAGAGAGGTACAGAAAAAGTCAAGCTAAGAAAACAGTGATTGTTCACCCTGTTCCCGAGCTTACTGACTCCTCTTCCGACGATGCTCAGATGCAAGACCGCGAGCAATGGCACTACATCCAGGAGTCTGTTTCTCTCGATAATGTGGTGGTCACCTCGTTGAGAAAGATCCCCATATCACCAAACTATAAGGGGTGCAGTCCCAGGCTGTTAAAACTTGTGTTACAGACAGAACTAACAGCACAAATCCTACTAGAGAACTGGATTAAATTCCGTTGCAGATTGCCAACAGAAATTCGTCTGAAATCAGCGGGAACACCAGCATCTTCTAATGACAACTCGGTAGAGTTACAACTCTTAATGAAAACGCCAACTGCAGGACCCTACTCGGGGACGTTTTCAAGAGTAGCCATACTATCCAGAGAGGCACAGCAGAGCACGAGCAAACACCGGGATCCGGAGCATCTGATACTTGCTTATATATCAAATACTTCTCAAGTGTATGCAACCCATCCAAAAAACGATTAGTCGCCAACCCTTTAATGGTCGGCGGAAACTCAGTTGCTTCATCCATCCATCTATTCGCCGGCCACTCACTGGTCAGCGAAACTTTGCGTATGAGTTGTCCAACTTCTGAAACATTGATTAAATCTGAGAGAATTTCATGTATGTATACTAAGGCCTAAGAGCTCCTCAGTAAAATTAACGAATTTCGACTGCGTTAGGTTGCAAATGCTTGGGACCAAATTTCTATTACCGTAACTTGATTACATCAAGAGGTGACTGATGCTGAGGTTGAGATAGCCGGTATGTCACTCATCCGGAACGACCGCCCCAGCAGAGGAGGTGGGGTCCTACTCTACTACCGCAGCGATCTACAGTGTACAATAGCTGATTACCTGGAAACACACGCTACCGACTCACTCTGGTGCCGTCTCCGACTAAGACACAACGACACATGTCTCGTAGCTGTCATTTAGCGCCCCCCAACGTCCACTCCGGAAACGAATTCTCGCTTGATCCTTGACCTGAACAGAGTAACACGCACTAGGTACAGCCACATTCGCATCTCCGGGGACTTCAATCTATACGATCTGGAGATGTCGGCATCGCCCAGTAAGCAGTTCAAAGACGACTTGCATGAACTGATCGCTAGTATTCCTTTGTACAATCATGTCACCACGCCCACTAGATTCAGGACAGCAAACAAACCGTCCATATTGGACTTTCTGCTCACAAACGAAGAGCTCATGATTGACAAGTTATTGATGGATAGTCCATTAGGTCTCAGTGGCCATGTATTAATAACGTTTTACTATGTGTGTTATGCAGAGTATCCATCTGAACACTCGGAGCTAACTCATACAATCACACGCTACTACGTATTAAAAGAACTCGCCGACGCAGCTACTTGGGAATTCTCCAATTAAAGTCCCCTTGACAACTTCTGGGCAGAGTTCGTTAATAGATTTAGCGACATTGTCAACAGAGCATCAGAGACCAAGCTCCTTCGTCCCGCAAAGATGCCTTTAATTCTAAGGAGCAGGACTCGCAAATGCCTGGCGATAAGGGATGCAGCATGGCGTGCCTACAAGATTAACCCCGACTCAGAGACTTGGGGAAATTTCCTGGCCCATCACAACCATTGCACTGCACTTGTCCGTGAGGACAAATTAACGTATCTACAGTGCCTAACTAAAAGGTTCATGGCAAACAACAAACTGCTATAGAAGCATGCCAATAAGCATCGTAAAGTAAAGCATGGAATACCCCCACTATTCACGGCAGGCGGTAGAGTACAAAGCGCCGAAGAAGCAGCTAATGCCCTGCGGCTGCAATACGCCACAATTTTTGAACTCGCAATATCTACATGTCCCATAATATCAAGCACATTACCGACACCTTTGTTTACAAATGTTATTTTCAACCCATCAATTGTGCTGAGGAAGTTACTCTCACTGCGCGAACATAGTTCTCCGGGAGCAGACAACATCCGCCCGAAGGCACTGAAGGCTGTGGCTAATAAGCTAGCTGAACCACTGTCACAGTTTTTGCAAAGGTGCTTTGATGAACAACAAGTCCTCAATATGTGGAAGTGTGGCATTATCACCCCTATTTTTAAAGGCGGTAGCCGTTCCGATCCTGCAAAATATACTCCAGTGACTCTCTTCCCTGTGCTCGCGAAGGTGATGGAAACAGACGTCGCTGAGGGTTTAATGGACCACCTGGAAAAATGCAACATTTTGGTACCGGAACAGCATGGTTTTCCGTCAACACCGGTCATGCACCACCAACCTATTTATTGCACGAGGTAGATGGACGGAAGTGGCCGATGATGGCGTCGGAGTCGACGTCATCTATCTGGACTTCTCCAAAGCTTTCGACCGCCTTGATCACCGCATCCTACTTCAAAGACTACAGAGTTACGGAATCGGCGATCCTGTACTTGGTTGGATTTGCAACTTCCTTCACCAACGAAAGCTTCAAGTACGTGTTAGGGGATCACTTTCAAACCCAATTGAGGTGGAATGTGGTGTCCCACAAGGTTCAGTGCTGGGACCGCGTTTATTCCTGGTGTTTATCAACGACCTGGCAAGAGTCATCTCAAATTTCCTGCTTTTCGAACATGACGTCAAGATATGGCGGGTCATTAGTAACAAGGCAGATCAGGGTCCGCTCCAACATGACTTAGATTGCATTTACGAATGGTCAAAGAGGAACAAGCTTCAATTGAACATAGCTAAAAGCAAAGTGATGCATCTGCGTCACCAGCCACTGAGCGCTTACAAGAGTGGAGAACACACCTTGGCGAAGGTTTATCAGGAGCGTGACGTGGGTGTATTGGTACAGGAAGATCTCGGGTGTTCAAAACAAGCAGAGAAGGCGACGAGAACCGGAAATCAACACTTCGGCCTTCTTCACAGAGCCTTCGGTCGGTTTGAACTCTCAATATTTCCCCAAATGCTTAACGCCTACGTGCGACCTCACGTGGAATATGGTATTCAGTCGTGGCAGCCGTGACAGAAACAGGATCTCGTTGATCTCGAGACTCCTCAACGACGGGCAACCAAGAACGTCAGGGGCCTCTTTCATTTTTCTTATCAGCTTAGACTGAACTCTCTAAGAATGTACAGCAGTCGATATCGGCTTTTTGTGGGGGGATCTCATAATGGTTTACCAGAATTCTGAAGAACCCAAATCACATTTGCCGTCCGCTGCTGGAATTGAACCACAACACTAACCTAAGAGGTCACCCTCTGAAACTGACAATTCAGTATAGCCGGCTTGAATGCCGTAGAAATTTCTTTTCTCGCCGCGTGTGCCAGTCTTGGAGCGCCCTCCCTAATTATATCTTCTCTGCTCCCAATTTGGCGATATTTAAAAACGTGTTGACGATGCATTGTCTCACTTACATTTCATTTTATTTCTCGTTATCCAGGGGCTACAAAATGCAGTCAAATGGTGTCTTGCCAAAGGCCTACCCAATGGATTTATGGATTTATACGTTTAATACGCGAACATCTCCGCTATTCCACATAAGTCTATGGTGAGTCCACCACAACGCTTTTCACTTCATTATGCAATTGATTTTCACAATAATTTCCATCCCACGGGACTTGTTAAGCCATGCTTTTTTTACCCGTAATAAACCATTGTTCCATTGAGTACGAAAAGGAATTCCGGTTAGACATGCACTACACATTTGGTAAAGCACTCCTGGTGTATATTCTCCTATTCGAGTTAGAGGATTATCTGTATCCGAACCCGTCACTTTTCTCTTACGAGTCAGCCACCTAATCCACTGAGCAATGGAAGACTCCAATGGAGCGTCAAAACTAATTATTAGCTGTGAGATGGTCCAGCTCACCTTCCAGTGCAAATGGCCACCGCGCTGAGGAAGGGACGGGCACCACATGCTGCTAAGGCAACTGCAGATTATCGGGGGCAAGAGTTACAGCAAAGAAGGCGTCGAGCAGAATCGTTTTAGATTAACTCATACAAAACGCACAAAGTTACTGACAGACTGTAAGAACGAATCGGGCTAAAGATGAATCGTTAGGTTGTTCGAATAGTCAAACCAAGACCTGAACCGATACTACACGTGGTAGGCTGATCGAAAATAAGAAAATTGCGAACACTTAAAATAACTACCTCGTGTGACAACCTAATTACTAAGTACTGATACTTCTTGTCCACCGTACCTGCATCGGCCGTGTAGCGGATAGCAATTTTGCGTGTTTCACCGCTGTTACTCAGTGCTGAGTTGCTTATGTGGTTCGAATGGTGAAGGATGCAGTGAATGCACGCCGATAACGAGTCCCAATAGCATGGAAACGTCGTCTCGTCCGCAAGTGTGGTGGCTGATTTCGGTTGCAGTGCACCTTTTCCAGAACCCCAAGAAACCCCTATCACCCTGTACAATGAGTTGTGACTTACTTGCTTCTTATCGGGGGTGAGGGACGCAATCCACAGGGTGCATAAATGAAAGAAATAGCAAACTCACCCAAGTAACAGTTAACCGTTTACCCTTGAAACCTAACAGCTGCAGTACCCAATGACCTAGGAGTTCATCCCCATCTTGCGCCACGTCCCGCTTCTCGACCCAATCATCAATCACTGCATCATAGTCGGTGATGACGCATATATGGGCAATCCCGGAAGTTACGCTTATTTCATCGCCATTACCTTAGCCTGGAAGTTACTGCAATTTTCACCCGGTAACTTTGAGAGCGATGATAACGGTAGTAGGAAAACTTAGGGTAATGGAAATGAATTAAGCGAGCCCCAATATGAATTAGTCACAGCATGTCCCACATGCTGGTTAGACATAAAACGTCGAAGTGGACGTTAACGTACCGTTATCACAGCCGTGAGATTTGACTGCGGCATTTGAAGTTTGATGGCGTGACTTTTACTAGCGGTGGTCTTTCAATAGAAAGGAAGTTACCTCTGGTCTCCCGTAACCCAGAACTCACTAAAACCCGCACGGTGGGTGGCACATAACAGCACTTTACATAGACAGTGGTCTGATTACATGCCGCTGTAAAGTAGGAACAGCAACAACTGAGATGTGGACAAGGGGGCGGCGAGTACTGTAAAATCGTAAGCCATCGTTCTACCCTCCCATTACTCAACTGCAGCATGGTTATTAGCACCAGGTAGACCGCTCAGCCAAAACAGGTTCCCAGCTTTCGCATTACGGACGAAAATGCCAACTAATCAAAACTTCAAGCGGCACTAGAAGAAAAGGACAACAAGCCTGGGAGTGAACAAGAAGTATGGGCAGTGTAAAGACGTAGAAGTAACAGAGACCAAGGGGACCGAAAATTACAGCACATAACGTGGGTCAAACCCAGCGCAATGGCACATACACTCACGAACAATTAGTCCCGGAAGTTTTGTCCCTTAGCATTCTGTTACTCGGGGCTCAAGGGTCACCCCTTCCGGTGAGAGGAGGGCGCAGTTAATTGCCAACTGTCCGAGTAGACGTTGGTCTATCTCAAAATGTCCCTTTGTACTCTGTTACTCACGCTCCAAGTGTCACGCCTTCGGGTGAGCGGAGCGCGCACTTAATTATCAACTCTCCATTAATAGAGGTTGGTTTACCACAAAGTCTTGCACCCGGTCACATAGGTGTGAACGACCGGAGGGCTGGCCGCATGCATTCATCTCAGTACAGGTGTACTCGCCAGGCTCGTCCATCGTGAAACGCTGGATGGGCGCGGATGGTTGAGTCGACGCCAAATATGGCATACCACAGGGCAATTTCACCGATCGATAAAGCTCGTATTCCGGGCTGGTTGAAACCAACGCAGGCATGCAAAATCAAGGCAGCAGTGCATCATTACCGGGCTAATAAGGTAGAATTGTGGTGGCGCTTGGACAGGCCTAACTGACCTGAGCAAGTGGTGTTAAGTAGGTGCTTAGCGTTATCCTACCTAATGACAAAAGGACTACTGGCAACGCTCTTGTAGACTGAAAGTTAACTACTAACAACGCAACATAGCAAAATAGGCATTCCTTACAATTAGGCTTTGCAACTGTGAACTGGAACATTTTGAGAACGAAGACTTGGAAAGCTATGCGCCTAACGGCTACTCTCTACCACATGGCTTATTCCTTCATTAGATTCTTGAGCGTTTATTCCAACCTATTCACTTATGAGATATTACTCCAGTAGCATGAAATTAAGAAGCTGCATTTCTAGGCAATGTCAAATCCTCGCGGATACTGAGCGTCAAGTATTCCGTAAAGCGCCTAGCTAATTGGCTCGCAAAACGAGTTGACAAATCGTGCGACCGAAGCACAGGCATGTGTGTTCTCACACATAGGCTCCACCACAAGCCAATTATCCCTGTGGTTACTTTTCTGACACATTGCTGCAAACTCCGATTATCATATTTGAAAGTCATATTTCAAAGTCAGTATTCTTATTGAAAATCATTGAACCATCTTTCTTTATGTGACTAGTATGTTATTGCCTGGATGCATTCATCCCACGCCGGGGTCTTTGTGCCGTTGAACACGAGAAAAGTACGAAACCGCGTAGTATATTCCCCCATCACCATCTCGTTCACAATCTACCCGTATTTCTGAGGCATAACCATGAAGAACAAGCATTGTCATTATGAACCAATTTGCATAGAACTGGTCAGTCTACGCGCTGTCAAATCAGGGTTGCAACCTGGCCCGACACACATTTGACACCATTATTCCTGTGCACAAATTTAGCCCGGAACTCAGTGATAACAGTGAATACGTATACTTAGTTAAATTAACTGCATAAAACGTTGATATGTCCGTCAACGAAGAAGATGCACAACCTGCCCGCCGGCGGTCTGCTTGTAGTACAGAAATCACCTGAGGCAATAGGCTGTAACTTTTTACACAGTTTCCATGTTGCTGGCGCGACATTCGTTGACAGTACTTCCTTTCAGTTATTGCAGTGAAATAGGCGTAGTCTTGTAAACACTTCTTTTCAAATAACCCCGTAGGAATAAATGTAATGGGAGTTTAATCTGGCGGCCGGGTACGCCAATCCTTTGCACCTTCTCGACCGATCCACCGGTGATCGAACACCTCGTTAAGATAATCCTGTAGCGTTTGTGAATAATGGACAGGTGTGCCATATTGAAGCTATAACGGATAAAGCAAAGTGCCGAAATCGCAAACGAGAAGCAGTGGTGGAAAGATCCCTATCTCGTAGATCCTACGGCTTGAAGCTCTCATCTGAATATACAACCATTTGTTGTACGATCCTCAAACCTTGCGAAGCGCATTTACGTGGACTGGACAATGCACTAACTTTCGCAGCGCTGTGCTTTTATAGCACAAGTGGAGTATAATCCGATTTCTTACCTTCAGGACGCGCAGTATTTGCACTCCGGATACAGTTAAGGAAGAGCTACAGAGAATCAGCGACGCACTTAGTGAAAATGGTTACCCTGATATATTTCTCATGAAGCATCTGAAAGAATGATAGTGAAAGCCACCCCGCAACATTGTCACTAAGACACAGCTGTTCATACGTTTGCCAATTACTGGTGATACTACAGCTGAAACGGACGTCTGAAAGATGCTATTGAGAAAATTTATTTCAAACCCCTCTTGATAATTGTTTATCGCAACAAGCCATTGCATTCAAAGCCCTTGAAAGATAGTCTACCATCATTGACCGCTTCAACGCTCGTTTATCATTATTCGTGCTCCTGTGTACATAATACGTGGGTCGCACAACAAGACGACCATCCCAGAGAATTCGCGAGCACATCTCGGCTCAGTTTTACAAAGGCGAAATGAGGTCCCCAGACATTCTAATCATGTCGCACCTCATCGAATGTGATCATACTCCATCTGAGAATGATTTTAAAGTCACCTAATTACTATATGAATGCATCTCGCAAGGCTTCCGAAAGCAAATCTTGTCTACCGCCGAGGCTATTTACATCCACCATCTGAAGCTGGAATTATGTACACATAAACGATTCATACGGCCAATACTACTATCGTGGCTGACAGACATGGCTACCTATTTAGTTTAGGTTGCTAAAGCTTGTGTACTCATGTTTCTTTCGTGCACTTTTGCGATATGTAGTCGCGTTTAGTCATCGCTTTTGAACGTTCAAACACAGAAATAAATCCCTGCCTGCTTTGACGTTTACCCCAAAAAACAATGTTATGTAAACTTATGCTTCTGCCTAGAGTTTACCGAAAAAAATTCCCCAAAACATAACTGGTTTCCGCTCTCGATTCATGTGCATGCAACGGTAATCTTTAAATTACTGATGAACAGCATTGCCCGGGAGTCGTCGAAGACTTTATTTCCCTCTAACTCTAAATGTTGTGTCAACATCTCAATGAGCTAAGCCTGCGAACTTTCAAAAAGTGCTTGTCCTTATTGCAAGAGTGTCAGTAATTGTTCTAACCTAATTTCCATTCCTGGGTTCAGATAGAAATATCCGTCCATACTCTGACCTCCGCCTGTTGTCTGCTTAGTGCGCAGCCAACCTCGCAGAAAATAAAGAAGATGAGATATGCTAGACAGATGTATATTTGAGACAAGGCATGCTTAATCTGATGGGTCACATATACTCACTGCTGACTGTGTATTACTGAGCTGAATAAAGACATTTTCCTAGACAGGTTCACCTAATCTAATGGTCTCTCTGTCCGGCTGTAGCTAGGTTTATGTTCGCTCCGTATCAACTCGCGCCACTATGAAGAACTTGCACTGTCCCCTGCCCTGGACTGCGCGGCGCCCTTTGTCCTGGATGAGGCTCTCAGTTCGTTTCTTGAAACCGTGTAGCGGATTTAATCCCTTGTAGCCGTCTAAGCTCTCCCTTCTCAAATTGTATTTAAGTACCATTGAAACTCCATTTTCTTCATAGCTTCCGCCTTGGGATCAGCTGGTAGCATTGCGGCCGCCTTCATTTTCGAGTCGCACTGCATTGTGCGTCATCCTTTTGCTTGATGCCTGTTTTGATTTGCGTACCTCATCCTCTTTGCCTTCCAAACCAACAGTATATACAACGGTATGGAAGGCGATTCTGAGGGGCATTAATTTTATCGTGATTCAGCCTCAGCTGATTTGCGTGCCTGGCCCATTTCTCATTTCCAAGCATTAGTTCGTAGGTGACTCGATAATTTCTGCCAAGCACGATAGCTGTCGACCACTTACTCAGCCGTTGGAGATCTCGCGTACACACCATGTCATTAATTTTAAATGAAGGAGAATGCCTGTCGGATATTTCTCCACCTGACAACTGCAGTACTTTTCTTTGTGTTCGGCACAGGGCGCTTTGGTGTGAATATTGGTTTAGCGCTTGGCCTGAGGTTCAGAGCGACACTGATCATTCAGTGGCACGAAACAAGCGGCAAGAAAACACAATATTTATTGCACGCGACCACGGTTTTCACAAGCTGCGCACACGCGTGTCTATCTCGACCAAGTTCCCGTCCCACAACACAATATATATGAGGGATCACAACATGTCACGTGCGTACCTTATCGGCCGGAATATTTCATGCTCCTGGCTGTTTATTCTGTCATAGTTACTGTGCCTCAGTTTGTGGTAGGGGAGTGAATTCTGGTCACTGGTATCCAAAAGAGATTCGTCCCTAGCTTTTGTCGGCTCAGGATGTTGCTTTATATAGTGTTTGTGGGATGTATGTTGATAGAATTTATCAGTTTCTACCGGGTTCTTCACAGGTTTAAAACTTTTGTAGGAACCGGTGAGTGGCCGTGAGCCTTTTACCTTTATTGGATTTACGGCCTATGGGGGTCTTTTAGGCGTTGAGTGCAGCTGGCGACACTGTCATAGGACCCTTGATAATCTGCTCTTTCCAAAGTTTAGGTGCTACTCCATCATTTATAAGCGGTGAATTCAATATCCTGTGAAGCCTCGAGCTAAGCACAAGGAGAGTCACGTCGACTCCAGCCTGGAAGACGAAACGAACCGACCGCGCCCATGTTGGTTGGTAGTGAGTTCATTTCCCGCATAGCTCCTTCACGGGGTATACTAAGCTGTATCAATTATCCAATGACCTATGGCGTTCACATAATACAGGTGGATTTGCAGTTGCTTGACTAAATTGGTGGTCCATAAATGCAATCAACTCACTCGCTTTCACTTCATGTTTTCTTTTCGGGTAGCTAAGTTCATGCTATGCCGTAGCCGTTGCCACGCTGTTCGTCAAACTGCTTCGGATTCAATACGCGTGGCTGTATTCGGGTTCCAACAGTTATACACTGACGTCGAAGTGCTCAACACCAACGGAATCTTGGCCATTAGTTGAACAAGGCCGTCTATAACACCCTTGATGTAGTCGAAAATTACTTAAAAATTGCACAGTGAGACAGGGTGATTGAACTAGATTGACGCCTGGATGAACTGAAGAAAACTGTTGCATTGATGAAGCCTGACAGGCAAAAGACAGTGACACTCCTTTGATAACAACAACAACTTACCAAATCATGTACAATATATGGGAATTCTGATTCTGAGTTAGGTCTCTCGAGGCTCAGAGACAACTTATCAAATCTCGAACCACTTCCTTTCGGCAAAGCGGTCATTTTGCTAACAGTTTCAGGGGCGCAATCCATTTCTGCAGTGGAAGCCCGCTCCCGATTTTTAAGGATTTCACCAAGGGAGATACGGTGCTTTTTTCAGTATGCTTCGTCAAGATCCGCAGTTGTCACAGAGGAGAATGGACGCATAGCGCCCTGTTGGTTTTGGCTAGAGAGTTACAAACGATAATGCTGACTTGACAGTGGAAACGGCGACGGATCAAAACAACTGGGCACAGTTAATAACAAACTCAATCACCAGATACACGCCACTCCCACAGGCAACGCAGATTATCCAGTGGATTAAATTGCTCTGCATATTAGGCAAATGGGTACGCCAATTCATATTTAAAATACAGTCAAGTTTTCCTATATAATAGTACAATGGGTTTCAGTGACCTCCGCGGGCGCATGTATTACGGGCAAATCGTATGAGACAAAAACCTCGGGGATCCCGACGTCTCTCATTCAGTGACAGCCAAAACATGAGCACCACCAATAACCAAAGCATTTACCGCTAACTGTCTCACCAACGGCTAACAATGAGCAGACCACTACTGATTATCAGTCGGCCATGTTCCATCGTAATCAAGAAATCGGTCCACTGTTTCCACGCTGGGTCTCATAGAACCTAACTTGACAGCGCTCGATTTATGCCACAGAAACGTATCATTGAGTACTTGAAACGTCATTTGGTATAACAATGGCATCACTGCAATGACTCCACCAAGTTAACGCGAAATAGATCAGCTACAATGACTACCACCAAAACCTAACTGGTAAATGTAGTCCTCTTGCCGGTGGGTATACCAAATGTTTTTTGCAGTGGGTACGCAGCAGGACGTCATCGCGCACAATGGAACTACACTACATCAAATATGAAGTCGTTTACTTCGTCTTACCGTAAACCAGCAGGTACGCACAAATTTCACCCTGAATTTCCATAGAACCACTCGGCACCGATAGCACTTTACTCACAACCAATGCCCGTAGATTAGATACAACGGAGTAACGAAACATCAAATTGTAAAATTTCGGTTGACATGGTACAGGATTGCGCATACTCACAACTACCCTTGGACAACTAGATCGAATGGAATAGGATGTGGTGCAGTAACACAGAAGACGGAATACAAGTGCGGAAAGACCGAGTGGGGGCAGTAAGCGCATCGAAGACCAACACGCAGTTTTCGATGGCGAGCTTATCCCACATCACCCATAAGCACCTAGCTTCGTAGCTTTTTCCCTCCATTTCTTTTGGAGCTGGTTTGTCCCTTCCTGAGCGTCGCGCGTGGGTCCGAAG
Source organism: Dicrocoelium dendriticum (assembly GCA_944474145.2). Lineage (NCBI taxonomy): Eukaryota > Metazoa > Platyhelminthes > Trematoda > Plagiorchiida > Dicrocoeliidae > Dicrocoelium > Dicrocoelium dendriticum. The sequence continues at coordinate 38,065,472 of OX104068.1, forward strand.
CCTGTGCTTCTTGCCAACGACCATACTCGACTTGTTGTATGTAGACTAGCGCTACGTGTTGCATAATGCAGGAAGGACAGTTTCCGGGATCTCGAAAAGAAATTCTCGATAGCGCGTCCGCGCTGCCGTGTTATTTCCCAGGCCGATGGTAACAGTCAAACTCGTACTCTTGTATCTGCTCTTGCCATCGAGCAATCTGACCCTCCGGGTCCCTAAATTTCTGAAACCACCTGAGGGATTAGTGATCGGTCCGTACTACAAATTTTCTTCTTAACAAGTGCCAATTTCGTTTTATGAAAAATACCAATGCCAACATTTCTTTCTTTGTCTTACAGTAATTTCGTTCTCTTGACGTAAGCTTCTACTACTGTAAGAAACCACTCTCTCGATACCATCCTGTCTTTTCTGTGACAAAACCTCCCCAATGGCCTGATCACTAGCATCCGTGCCCAAAACAAGCTTCCCAACATGTGATGACAAGTCGGGAAAGATTAACACAGGGGCGGTACTCAGAGACTCGCGCAATCAATAGAAGCTTGCTTGACATTCGACAGTCCACTCTAAACTGCGACCCTTCTGCAACAGCGCGTTTAACGGGGCTGCGATTTTCGAGAACACTTTGAACGGGCGGTAGTATGACGCCAGCCCGAAGAAACTGCCTAACTCCTCTACATTGGTAGGGGCTAGTCACAACTATCAGATCTGTCTTGCGAGGATCTGTCCGGATGCCTGCCCTAGAGAAGATGTGCCCGAGCCAGATAACTTCTTCTTGTAGTAAGTGACATTTTGGTTGGAGTTTCAGGCTTACATTGATCAGGTACGTTAGCACTTCGGCTAGAATGTTTAGATGCTCATCCTTCGTTCGCCCATTTACGATGACATCATCCAGATAAACGTGACACTTGTGAGGAATTAGATCGTGAAGCACTTCCTGCATAAGGCGTGGAAACGTTGCAGGAGCTCTTGATAGACCGAGAGTCATTGTTTGAAACTCATAAAGATCTGAAGGAACTACAAAGGCTCTCTTCGTTCTGTCACTCTCTTCGACCTCTACTTGCCAATAACCGGACACCAGATCTAACGTACTAAAATAAACCGACCCCCGAGTGCGTCGTAGAGATCATCGATTCTTGGAAGGTGAAATGCGTCTTTTCGTGTAACTCCGTTTAGTCGCCTATAGTCAACACATGACCGAAAACTATCGTCCTTTTTCCTCCCTAGCACAACCGGAGATGCCCAGGAAGATGTAGAAGGACGTACTACCCCCTTTTCTAACATTTCATCAATAAGCTTCTGCAGTTCGCCTTGCCAGTGGATTGGAATCCGTCGTATTGGACTCTTAATCAGGGTCGCGTCTCCAGTGTCTATCCGATGCTTCACCAAGTTGGTTCGACCTAGGTCGTTGGCTGACCACGCGAATGTATCTGAGTGTTGACACAACACATCACTGAGTTTTTCTCGTGTTTGCTCGTCAGTGGGCAGCTCGAGAGAACCAATAAACGTATTTGTGCACTGTTCGCTGCCGGAAGTGTTTCCATAAATCGCAAAAGCTTCCAGAACATTGCTGCAAGGTCTAAGTAACATGGTACATTTATCTGTAATCATCTGAGAAGTTCCCACATCCAGTCGGCATTTCAAACGGCTCAGCACGTCCATACCAATGATTGCAGCAAACGGTGTTCTATAGGCAACAACAAACTCATGGTTAAATTTTTCATTAGCGATATATAGCCGCGCAGTAGTGGATTCTCGGACAGTGAGGAGCTCGCCGTTAACAGCAGTCAGGCGGTAGCGGCAAGGTGCCCGAACGTAATCTGTCAGCTGCTTAACTACGTTGTACCTAAGTAAAATTTGCACGCACCCTTGTCAATCAAGTCTATCAGTGGGACTTCCCCGACCCGCACTTCTAAGGTTAATGTTGATATTGTAACCGATGTACAGATAACAGCGGGTATACTACTGGATGGTAGTCACGCTCACATTGAAAAGACATGTTGCGATGTGGTCCGTAATTCCCCTGTCTTGGTGGCTGATAGCGTAACCTTCCGCAATCTCGCTGAATGGTCGATCGTTCACTATAACTCTGGCGGAAGGTAGATTGATTGGTTCTCTGTTCGAACGGTGTACTTTTAGGCTGATTGTGACCCCTCAAGATGCCACACCAATAGGTCTGTGTTCTCATCGCCGCGTCTACTTACTCCAACTTCTCTGCCACTCGTAGGGCTGTGTCCAGGCACTCGGGGGACGAAGGCAGAACTCCCTCTTAATAGGAGGCGTTTGGATGCCCTCAAGCAACTGTTCCAAGGTGCGCTTGTCTCGTTCTGCCTGCGATTCCTCCGCAAAAGTCATTTCTGTCATCCTGCATAGGCCACGTACATATGCTCCGATGGCTTCTCCCGGCCTCTGGTATCTGGTGTGGAACCCTCGCCGAAGTTCAGCGGGTAGAGCGGGCCGGTCCAGTAAGCGCCAAAGGGAGACAAATGTTTCCTGAGTGACCATTTCTCCCAGGAGCTTAGTATCCGCCACAATATCGAAAGCATCTCCTGAGAGCAGTCCGATAATGACTTTACCGTGTTTCGAAACAGGGAAGTTCTTTAGATAAAGCTGTATCTGTTTTTCCCATCTTGAGTAAGGCATGTCCGGTGAAAATCTTTCGGGGGGCGGTAGCGGGAGTGTAGACGCGGTCGGTAGCGGATTCATTGTCATCTTCCGCAAAGCATCTGAGAGTAATTCCAAGTTGACAGACGGGATCAGTAACAAGCTCTTGACTTTCATCTTCACTTTGGCTCGTTGATTACTGCATCGCTCTTGTGTCCTGGCAGGGTCGCCAATTATAGCATGCGGACAAGGGAGAACTCCAGAGGTTAACACTTAACGTCTATTACGCAATACGTAGGCTCCATAAGGAAGAATCACTGTAACAGAAGTGGTAAAAGAAAAGTTACAGTCAACTGTGCTTTTCAGGTTCTTGCCTTTCTTCAGTACTTGCGCAGGAATATAGTTCTGAAAGGCAGGCGGAAGAAAGGTGCCATCAAAACAACGATTAAAATGCAACCACGCGCCAAACTAGTTTCGATCACTCGTTACATACCTCCTGCCTTGCTTCATTCGTCCGTGTCTTCTTGTAGCCCATCGAATACAGTCTGTTGTGTCCGGTTCTAATTGTCTTCTGATATCCGCGCTTACTTTCGCGCACCGTATCGGACTGGTATTTACTAATCCTACAAATTGGTGATCCCGTTTCGCACGCTCGAATTTACACTTTGTTCGTCCTTGTATTTTCTGTGATTTCGTTCCTTTTCCCTATTATATACGCGTATTCATTTGTCTCGCGTAACTTTAGTACTTTCATCGTGTTTTTGTTCTTTCTTGATCTTTCCAATTCACATTTTGAAAGTGGCATCTGAGTCGTTTCACAGCGTAAACATGCTTACTTTGGGATTGAAGATGGGATCACGAACCATATAGCAAAAGCTCGAGGCGCTTTTGCTAACCTTCGCCACTTATGGCGCCGGCGCGAGATCACTCTCGCCCTAAAGGGTAGAGTGTACAACGCAGCTGTACGTTCTACGCTACTGTACGGTTGTGAAACCTGGCCCCTTAGATCAGCGGACATGAAGAGGCTAGTTACGTCCGACCACCGGTGCCTTCGCAATTTAGCTCACATCTGGTGGGAACACTGCGTGAGCAACGAGCGTCTTCGACGCTTTGTTTACGGCACAGGAAAAGGAAATGAACCGCTCAACACCGTTATTTCATGTACCAGGCTCTGATGGCTGGGCCACGTTTAACGCATGCCAGCCCACCGGCTCCCGCTACTTGCGTTGTTTGCGCGCCGGGGGTGTGGATGGAAAAAAATGAGAGGTGGCCAAACGCTGACCTGGTCGAGAGGAATGAAAGCCCTCACTGCGAAGTTGGCCTCGGTTGGAAAGTCTCGGCTCCCTGGTTGGGGTCCAAAAGACGATGAACACGTTTGGCTGGATACACTTGTTGATATGGCTAGGAGCCTGCCTTAATGGCGTTCGTGCTGTGAGTTTCTTTGTCCCACCCCCTCCAACCACAATCTCATTATATAGCATTTTATAATTTTGCATAGTAAATTTCTTTTACTGCCGCATAGTAGCCGGCAGGTAGCTTACCGGAACGCTGCCCATCCGTAGCCGGTATCTCAGCTGGCTTACACCTATTGCATTTTATTCCCCTTTTTCTTTTATGTATTGCGGCACAGTAGCTGGGGTGTTTCCCACCTCTAACTAACCTGTATAGTGTGTGCATGTGTATGCTGTTCCAACTTTCATGGAACGCAGCCCAGGGTTTGCTTTATGATATTCGAGATCGAACTGGGAAATATGGTCATTACGACGGACCGCCCGAGGTACAATCAGCTTGTACAACACCTTCCTTCGTCGGTTGTGACACTGGTTGAAGGTATTCTACTCTGCCCATGGAATGAACCAAAGTATGAAACGATGAAGCAAGCGATTTTAAAAGAGTTACAGCCCAGTGCACGAACTCGATTTGAACAGCTCAGTGGTCTCAGGCTTGGAGATCGCAAGCCTTCGCCGTTGCTCCGCGAACTTCAGTGCATCGCTGGTCCCTTATTCTTGAGTGAATAAGGGATAAAGTAGCTGTGGTTTGCACCTCTCCCATAGCCACTGCCGGTAATGCTGTCCATGTTTTTGGATACGCCCCTGAAAGGATTAGCTGCCAAGGCAGACGCTGCGTTCGAATGTCTTCCGCAGCAGAGGACCAGTAGCTCAGGCGACATATTCTCACAAATGAAAACCGAATCTCATGTTTGCTCTCAGTCGTCAGGCCGAGCTGACCCTAAAGACGAGGAAATTGCGATACTGCGCAGCAGGCTAGCGGCAATGAAGGCTTTGAAACAACATGTGCCCATGGTCAGATGATGACCACGTTTTGGCTACCGTTCATTGCGGCTCGTCTGTGTCTGCACCCAGTACGTCTCGTTCGTCACGAAAGCCCGACATTTTCCCTGCACGTTCTCAGTCAGGTAATACCAAGCCCGTCGAAGAAGTGGGTTGTTATCACCGCCGATATGGTGGAAGAGCTAGACGTTGTCAGGCATTACACACGACAGCCGCTTCAGGGAAAGCGAATAGCCCGCATACTAGAACGACCAGCGTATCCGTCAATAACAAAGCAAATCGCCTCTTTTACGTTAAGGATTGACATTCTTCCATCACATTGCTTATCGACACAAGAGCGGAAGTCAGCGCCATCCCAGCGAACACGAACGACAAGCACTCAGAGCCTACGTATAATTTGCGTGCGGCCAACGGTTCTCCGATAGCTTCATTCGGTTAGCGCATGATGAACCTGGACCTCAATCTTCGCTGACATTTTCAGTGGGGCTTCATGGTTGCGTCTGTACCCTTCGCAATTATCAGTATCGACTTCCTCCGACATTTTGGGTTGCTTGTTGATGCTGGTCGCCACAGACTTACCGTACTAAACTAGGAATTGAAGGTGTTCTTACGGACGCTCCGATAATCAGTCCCGTTTTTCGAATCGCCGATGTACCATCAGATTATGCGAACCTACTGTCTGAATACGCGCGACTGATACGAGCAGCTGCAGAGCTTCCGCCAGTCACGAAAGAGGTCACTCACCACATAGTCACGCGTGGTAAATCAGTTAGCGCACGACCACGACGGCTTGCTCCTGACAAACTACGTGCAGCACGAGCTGAATTCGACCACATGCTTCAGCTCGGTATCATCAGACCGTCCAACAGCCCATGGGTGTCGCCTCTCCACATGGTCCCGAAGAAGGTCATGGGGGACTGGCGTCCTCGCGGCGACTATCAAACCTATAATACGGTTATCACGCTCGATCGCTATCTGATTCCACACATCGTGGATCTTACCGCCAGTCTGGCGGGTAAGAATATATTCAGTAAAATCGACTTGGTACGCGCATGCAACCAAATTCCGGTAGCCGAAGCGGACATGGCTAAAACCGCCGTGACAACTCCATTTGGTTTGTTTGAATTTCTGCGCATGCCATTTGGTCTAAAGAATGCCGCGCAAACTTTTCAGCGCTTCATCGACTAAGTTTGTCACTGCTTAGACTTTGCTTACGCTTATCTCGACGACATTTTAATCGCGAGCTCTTCACGTAAAGAGCACATGCGCCACGTACGAACACTTTTTGATCGTTTATCTCAACACAGGGTGACGATCAACGCAGAAAAGTGTTCGTTTGGTGTCGACTCAGTAACCTTCCTCGGCCATCCTATCTCATCTACAGGCGTCGTGCCACTGCAGGATAAAATTCAAGCCATCATCGACTACCCTGAGCCACATTCTTTCAAACATCTCAGGCGTTGTTTGATGGGCTTGTCTACTTTTACCGACGGTTCATATCAAAATGCGCCTCGGTGATGCAACCCCTCACGGACCTTCTCCGAGGGAAACTCAAGAAATCCGAATTTCCTACCATAGCACGCGCTGCTTTTAAGTCGCTCAAAGAGGCTATCGCCAATCTAGCTTCTATAGCGCTTCACGATCCGGCCGCCCCACTGTTCCTCAGTACTGACGCCTCGGACGTGGCAGTCGGTGCTGTTTTGCAGCAACGAGTTGCCGACACGTGGCAACCCTTAGCGTTTTTTTCCAAACGCCTACAACCTACCTAATCTCACAGCACGTTCGGTAGAGAACCACTAGCCATATATCTAGCGATACGTCACTTTCGACACATTTTAGAGGGTCGCTGCTTTTCCGTCTTCACCGGCCACAAAACCCTAACGTACGTGCTCGGTTCGACTACCGACCGATACTCTCCTAGAGAGTCGCGCTACCTTGACTATATCGCTCAGTTTACGACCGATATACGGCATATCTCAGATGTGCATAACACCGTCGCCAATTCACTTGCCCGAATCCAAGCTATGTTGGCGTCGGCACGGTTATCGACTTGGCAGCCATGGCCACAGCGCAACTCAACGATCCTGAGGTTGATCTACTACGCAGGTCTCCCTCACTGGACATACCACCCGTTCCGCTGACATCAGCAGACGGCACTATACTTTACGATTTATCTCTGAGAACGCCGCGCCCGGTCGCCCCACGCGAGTTTCGGCAGACTGTGTTCAACACGTTACACGGTTTGTCTCACCTAGGCGTTCGTGAATCGGTTGAACTTGTAACCCCACGATTCGTTTGGCGCAATGTCAATCGGGACATCTGTACTTGGGCAGCTGCTTGCCTTCCGTGTCAACGCACGAAGGTGCACAAGCACACGAGAAGCCCATTAGGCACGTTTCTGACGCCAGACGCACGTTTTCATCACGTGCACGTCGACGTCGTAGGTCCTCTGCCGCCTTCCAAAGGCTCTGTGTATCTACTGACCTGTATCGATCGATTTACTAGATGGCCTGAGGCCGTGCCTATCCCAAATTGCTCTTCGGAAACGGTAGCGAAAGCTTTTCTGGAGCGCTGGGTAGCTAAATACGGCTGTTCCGCCATCGTGACCACCGGTGGGGGTCACATTTCTCATCGACATATGCCACGTTGCTTAAGGGTTTAGGCTTTCGCCACGTTCAGACGACGGCCTATCATTCGGCCGCTAACGGCATAGTGGAGCGTTTTCACCGCTAGTTGAAGGCAGCGCTACGTGTGCACGCAGCTCCTTCATGGTCTGAAACACTTCCCCTCGTTCTCCTCGGCTTAAGAAACACGGTTGAAACCGATTTCGACGCCACACCAGCGCAGCTAGTGTACGGTTGCACGCTGCGGTTGTCCGGAAGCTGGTAGCACCATCCTCGTCTGCTTCCACTTTTGACTACGGAAGTTACACTGATCGATTGGCTCACCAGATGCGTGAGTTGCGTCCGCTTGCTCCTCGATCACAGTAGACGCCAGTGTGCGTGCCTGAGAAGCTGCCTACTTGCTCATACGTCTTTCTTCGCGCAAACGGTGTTCGACAGCCTCTTCAGTCGCCGTACCTAGGACCCTTCAAAGTGGTACACCGCACGAATAAAACCTACACTGTTGACCGCAGCGGCCGACACGAACTCGTCACAATGGACCGTTTGAAGCCCGCCTTTGTGGAAGAAACCACCTCGTCTATTTCGTCCAGTAGTGCATTGTGCGACGTCACAACTCACCGCACCAGCTCACAGAATCCTAGTGCAGTTCAACCAGATCACGATCTCTGTCTCCAAACTTCAGGCGTCCCGACATCTTACGAACCTAGCCTGCCGCCTCCCACGACCAATCGCCGTGGTCGGGAAGTGCGTAGGCCCGTTCGTTTCTCTGACTATGTTCAGTGTAAATACGTTTAGGTTCGTAAATATTGTATATATTTGCCCCGTTTTTGGTCGCTTAACGTTTTGAAAACAAAAATATCACAAGCCTCCGAAAAACCTCTCTCTAACAAAATATTCAAAAACCAAAAGATTTAACCACGCAGATCATTCGTTCGTTTTTTTTCTGGCGTTTTCTGCTCTTGCTTTTCTATTGTTTCGTCTATACACACCCCAACCCTCCCCTTCGATCGACTGACGCGCACGAGCAATGTTTTCGAGGACCCTGACACGAACTCTGGTCGTTTCTCCGCGGGACGGGTGTCGCTTCTTCGTGGGACGATGGTCGTTTTGGCGTGGGGCGGGTGGAGAGACCAATCCCAAGCGCACCGTTTGGCAGCAGCGGAGGTTGAGACCCTGTCGGACTTTTCCTGACTAGCCACTTTTTGTAGTCCAACGGCACGCCGAAATGCACCTTGCCCTGCAATCGATGGATAATAAATCACAAACAGCACAGCAGACTCCGACTTCCGTCGAACCCCCACTTGACACGAACGCTCACTCATTCTTACTCGGCACGATTTTACCCTACGAACCTCGATTCACATGTCATTTTCGATATCGAACACTTTCTATGTACAGCCTTCTAGGAGTGGAGCTCTGTAGCGCCCAACAAGATAACCTCTATCTTTTATCTACTATCTAATTGTTGTCCAATTGTGCATTATTCTTGTTGTAATCTTCCTTACAACCGCCTTGTAAGTTCCCGCGCTAACGTGTACCTCCTGTCTTGCTTCGTCCATCCGCGTCTTCTTGTGGCCCATCGAATACACTCCGCTGTGTCCGACTCCAATTGCCATCTGATATTCCGTGCTTACTTTCGCACACCTTGTCGGACTAGTATTTACTAGTCCTACACATCTTGAGTGGATCGTTGAGCCAGGAATTGATGAATTGCTCAGAGTTATTGTTGGATCTAAAACGGAACACCCGTATCGCACCCTGGCCAACTAGTTAATGCCCACGTTTCCTGCCCTAGCAATCCTTGCTGTGGCAGTCACGTGGAGTAAGCAAAGGATAGGAAGAGAAATCAAAGGTGTAGAATAAGGAAGTGCACTTGAAATAAGAAACTAATACTGATGCGTGAAGAAAAGTAGAGAAAAGAAAATCGAAGCACGAAGATGCGAGTTACTCAGGAAAATGGAAAGGTTTCGTGTTGCCACCCAAGATCGTCAAGTTGCCGCTCGAACCCCTTAACCATAAAGTACCTGATAGCACTTTGCGGAAGCATGTTCCAGCGCTCGATGACTCTAAGTGGCAGCCGGATTTCCGGCCTAATCCGATCGGACCGCGGTTTGTCCAACTCCAAGGAATGACCGCGTAGGACAGACAATCTAGCGGGACTGGATATCCAAGATAAGTCTGGACCAACCTTCCCAGTTAAGATACGGCAGGTTAGGATTAGGTCTCCTCTAAGCTTTCAGCAGTGCATTGAATGCATTCCCAAACTAAGTAGACGCTCGGGGTACGTCCGTCCTCGTAATCCCTCGACTAACCTAGTACCCACTCGTAAAACCCTCTCTAGCTCCACTTTGTCCCGGACGAGGCAGGGCGGACAAGCCTAGACGCAGTATTCCAGATGAGGCCGAATAAAAGCCGAGAACAGCTTCGTAAAGATGCCACCCGTCAAGAGTCCGGAAGAGCGTCGTATTAACCACAACATGCCGAAACCTCTGCTTGCGGTCTTCTTCCAGTTGTCGCCAGAGTGTAAAGCCGAAGAGTGTACGACGCCTAGGTCAACCTGGCTAGATACACGGGGGAGTTCGACCCCACCGACCAAGTACTTCGTAGGAGGACAACCTCCTCCAATTCGAAGAGCGGAGTACTTTGCTTGATATATGGCCAGTAACCATAAAGTAGACCAGTCCCAAAGTTTATCCGATGCTCGCTGAATAGCTTCAGGAACATCGACAATGTTCCACAAATTCAGGTCATCAGCAAATAGCAGCGATGGTAACTCAAGCTCCGCGGGTAGGTCATTCACATAGATAAAGGACAGCAGCGGTGCAAGGACCGAGTCATGCAGCGCACCACTTAGGACAGACTGCCTAAACGATAGGCCCCGGCCTACCCGTGCACACTGTTCTTTACCCTCCAAGAAGGTGGTTACCCAATAAAGGGTGCGGCCAGATATCCCGCAGGTCAGTTTTTGCGCGATCGTCATATGGGGTACTTTGTCAAATGCCTTCGAAAAGTCGACGAAAAGCACGTCCAGTGTCTCGGATAAGACATGGTGGAAAAGCCTGGATACAATATTCCAGGTAGGGTCGGACGAATGCCGAGAATAGCTTCACAAACAAATTGGCCGTTAGGATTCCATAAGAGCGGCGGATAAACCATCATACGAAACCCCGACAAGCAGCGTTCTTCTAATTGTCGCCAGAATGAAGTGCTGATGAGTCTACGACCCCTAAATCAACCTGCTGAGTGACAACGGGGTGTTCACCACCGCCGACAACAAATCGGGTGGGAGGATTAGCAGCTCCAGTTCGGGGAACAGAGCACTTGGCCCTATTTATGAGCACCAACCATAAGGTAGACCATTCCCAGAGTCTATCCAAGGCACGATGAATTGCCTCAGGACCCCCGGGATATCCACAATATTCCAGAGTTTAAGGTCGTCAGCAAACATTAATGATGACACTCCTAGCTCTGCTGGCATGTTATTTATATAGATCGCGAACAACAATGGCACCAATACCGAGCCCTGCGGGACACCACTAAGGACAGCTTGCTTGAGCGGAAGACTATGCTCCACCCGTACGCACTGTTTCCTCCCCTCAAGGAAAGCAGACACCCATTGAAGGGCGCGACCAGATATACCGTAAGATCTCAACTTTAGTGTGAGTCGAAGATTAGGAACAGTGTCAAAAGCTTTCGAAAAGTCCACGAATAGCACGTCTGTAGTGTGGCCACGTGGTTGAAGATGGTTGCAGCGCATTCCCACCCAGCGGTCGCCTGCAGGAGTCGGCCATAGCATGATCCCACGGCACAACATTAGCAAGAGGGGATTGATGATCTGTTCTGATCTCACCAGCACTGAATTCCTGTGTACACACTTTTCGAAACTTCATCAAAGAGAAGTTGTAGAGGAAAAGTGATGGCGTGTTTTTGTTCTCATATCGCCGGGTATTGGAGGACAGTGAGAGCCTGCCACTAGCCTTCAGTCTGCTAGAACTACGTTTGGTGATTGCTTTTATCTTATTTGTTTGTTTCTCTAGTACATCTCTTATCGCGACAGGACTGGTTCTTAACGCGGTGCGATGGTTTTCATGTTTCAGTAATCTATTGAGCTTTGCTGCGTGGCGCTTTTTGCACTTTCAGAGCGACTCGTACCAGATTGGTCAGGGGTTAGAGGCTCGATGAACGCGGTCTCCTGGCTCTCCAGACTGGCAGTTGGAGTTAGTATGGCTCCTTACTTCATAAAGTAAATGAATAAGTTGTCTATTCTCGACTGAGACGCGCGTGCATACAAAAACGTTCGGTAATTGTACGCATATGTGACCGGTTAAGCAGTTGCAAAATGAATTTAAGTGAGTATGTGCATATGTAGGTTATTCCACTTTATTTGTCTTGTTCAGTTCTCTTCCTTTGCCGCATTTTTTTGTCAATTTTGTGTTTGCGTTCCCTCAAATTCTGTGTTGTTCGTTAGATATCCCCGGTGTGGCTGCACTTTAATGTGTGCTAACAAGGTGCCTACTTGTCTAACACCTTCCACCTGGATGGCTGGCTTCAGGATACTTAATGCTTGCTGGGTGTCGACGGGGTGCTCAGTCCACGTGGCCTTGTTAGTCTCAAAGAGTGGCTCTATCCAGTGTGGAGCGAAGTACGGCCCAGCCACTGCCTTGTGTGTATCTGGCACGCCCGATTCCCAACATGGAGAGACAAGAGTGCTGATGCTATGCATGTTGAAGGAGTGTGGTCTAGGTCCATTTGTGAAACTTGGCTCCCATCCACATGCCTCCCGGTCTTATTCCTTCGGGTTTACACTGCATATGGAATGTGTGGATGGAGCTGTTGATGGTGCAGCGCAAGCCACCTATGGTCCCTCTGTAGACGCAGGCGTCCTGTGGCTGTTTGAAGGAGGCCGCTGTGACAGGTTAATCCGGAACCGGATGCCGCTAACCATATATGTAGCCATGTTGAATGAGGTTGTTTACGTGACGCTGCATTTTTGATTGTGTCTGATCTGATTGTTAGTGCAAGAATGGATCACATTTACCCTTCGAAGTGGATGAGTGACGTCTATGTAGGGCATAGTATCATCTTGATGGGCAAGAGGTGGTGACTTCATTTAGTGACGAGTCACATCCACCACGTCGCAGTGTTGTTAAACGGACATTTGTGGCTTTTTATAGGGAGAATGCTTACCAGGCGGAAACCCATTACGTCCTGAAACGCTCTGTAACTCAGTGCTAATACCCTGGTGCCTTGAGGTCAGGTTGTTGAACCAACGTTTTTTTTGTCAACCCTAATAATTCTCCTGTCTAGGCCTGGGCAATCTGTCAGTATCCTGCCCACGTGATACTAAGAATTTTTCCTCAAACACTTTGATTCTCTGGCCGTCCTAGACGCTAATCAAATGCTCCCTATCTGCTGCATCTAGCAAGGGGATAGAGGTGGTGGTGTTATTGCTCTAATATTTCCCGTATTCTTACTTTTGCGCTATTTTCTTCCTACCGTCCTGTTCCAACTTCACTTTTATCCTCCTGTTTTTAATTCCCCAATTCTTGACCCTCCCCTTCTTGCTTCAATAATCTTTTAGTTTCATCTCACATGCAATTGCAGGGCGTCCGTCTGGTACGGCCCACAAATCCATGTCCAACCGAGCGGACAGCTTCAGTTTACCCATTTCTACTTGGAGCTCCCGATTCTCACTAAGACTGGCGTGTCTCAACGTGCGGACTTCGCTGTGATTTTGCCAACAGGCGACACTTGCACGAACACTAAAGACCTTAGCGATCGACATCTGCTGTTTATTAGAAACCCTTTTACAAAATTCAAGCTCTGTGTATATCCTGCGATCCCCCCACATGCGACACTTGCAGCACCTCGTTGCGGCTGTCCGGAGATGACGTCGCTTCGAAGACCGGTTAAGCTGGTGTGCGCATTGCTCTGAGTCTCCGGGTTCCAGCTACCCTGATGGATTGGTTCTTAGTCGACAGCTGTATATGCACTGTCAGATTGGTCACCTCGTTCAAAGCTTCGAAGTCGTTCGGGGACAGATGGTGCCTGCTTGTCATTGCGGTCTACGCACCCACAAACCGTAGCACTAACTTGGTGAAAGTAACTTCTACCACCAGCTGGACGAACGCCTTCGTTACGAAAAGATTGCGGATACTGTAGTGCTTGCTGATGATCTAAATGTTCAACTTGGAAACATTTCCACCAATGAACTTCATCTGGGCGGCAGATACGCCATAGAATCCCGTAATGATGACGGTGAGCGGTGCTGCATCTGCGTGAAGGTCGTCTTTTTCTCGCGAACACTAACTTTCAACACAACGCTCACAAAAGAGTGACAAGATACCCACAGCTTCGGGCGAGCCATGTACGCAAATCGGTCACATCGCGACCACTTACCTTTGGAGAGGCAGCGTTCTAAACTGTCGCTCGATTTGGAGTGCGAGCATGAACTCTGATCATGCACAGCTATGTGCCGACCTCCAGTACGTCATGCCAGACGTCCGCAACCGCGTTGTGAGCGCATAGATATCAACCAACTAGCTAAACCAGATGTTCTGAATGCTTACCAAAGTACGCTAGAACTCGAACTGAGTAAGCGCTCTTTGAACGCAGTGGATGGCGACTGGTCACATATCCGCCAGACATTATTGACAGCAGGCTTGTGTTCATATGTCACATCAAATTGCCAACCTGAACATAGGGTCTCTGCGCAGTGTCTGGAATTTCCGTATTCTCGCAGACGTGTTCCGGCTGCAAGCGAACATAATGAGGCTCGCAAAGATCTCAGGGCCAAACTGCGTGCTAACTTGATGAGACACCGCGAAACCTAATGGTCTTATCGTGCGTCGGAGATTGGAACAACTGCTACCTTAGCTAACCATCGGAGATGATTCTATCCGATACAGAAAACGGACAAGAAACCTAGTGTTTGCGTGACCATTCACATCGACAGTGCCAGCCAATCCACAACTTGTCGAAAATGCTTGTGACGTTTGTTCGGACACTGAGAAGCAGTCTAATCAACCTGTGTTATCTTCCTTTTCGGCCATTGATTGCCCTTCTCCCTGGGCCGCCCTTTTAGGCCCGCCCTCACACGCATAAATCTGTTGTGAGATCAGTCTGTTGAAATTGCATAAGGCCACAGAAACATAAACTTCAGCACTTTTCAAATTCAGGGAACCAGCTCACGTGTATGATTTTCACAACATACTAGTGAAGGTGTGAGCAAGACACTGTCTCAGCAAACTGGAGCCGCTCCGTTAGTCCACATTTTCGAGAGGAGTTCACGTTCGGAATACGGCAATCATAGCGAAATCAATTGGATCTCAGTTGCCTCTTAATTGCTCCCGTCTGTCGTTCTCTGCAAACTCTTGGCATCCATGCAAGCGTGGTTCGCGAGGAGCAAGCCAGGTTTCTTTGTAATCAAAACTGCATTGGTCACATCTTCGCCTTATCTCAATTGTTGGAGCACCGTCAGGTATATTGGCGGCCCACTGTTATATTCCCCGACCTCAACTTTGCATTCCATTCGATGGATCGATGTGTCCTTTGGGGCTGTCTGCTAAGGAAAGGTACACCCGATAATCATTATCAATACACTGTACGTGCCTAGTTCGGACTGAGTGAGGGTGTATGGAGAACTGTCACCGCACTTCAACATCTCTAGCTGTATGAGACAAGACTGCATGCTGTTACCTTTCTTTTACAGCTTCGCCATTGACAGTCATGGAAACGGCGTTCACTGGTTAGTGACTTAATGACTTGGAATATGCAGACAACATTGCCCTAATCTGTGACGGTTCCCAAACGTGCCAAGCAGCACTGGACAGATTAGCACTATCTGTTACTCGCTTCAGACTGTACTTTGCATCCTCGAAATGCAAAGCCTTTCTTCACTATTGGCATGTATCCACTCCTGCGCTGCTCCTTTGTGGTGAGCAGCCAGAAGTTGTTAACGAATTTAAGTACTTGGGCAGCTATAATAACACCTGTGGAATGGAACCATATCACAAAAGATCGAGGCGCTTTTGCCAATCTTCGCCAATTGGCTGTCGGCATGACATCACTCTCTTTGAAGAGCAGAGTTTACAGTGCAGCCGCTCGTCCAACCATCCTACACGTTGGCGAAATCTGACACATCAAGTTGACAAGCTTAAACAAGCTAGCTACATTTGACAATCACTGCCTTCGCAATTTGCATCTTGTCTGGTGGGAACAACGCGTGTTCGGCGTTGTGCGTTTGGTGCAGGAAGAGCGAGTGAACCGCTCAGCACCGTTATATCATGTACGGGGCTCCGATGACTGGGCTACGTGTTGTGCATGCCAGCCCACCGACTCCCATGTCTTGCGTTATTTACGCGCCTGGGGTGTGCATGGAGAAAGAGGAGTGAAAGCTAAGTGATGACTTAATCAAGAGGAATGAAGTCCCTCACTTCGTAATTGACGTCGGTCGGTGTTTCCCGACTGCCTGACTGGGACCGAAGGATGATGAACGCGTCTGATTAGATACACTGGTTGACATGGCAAGGTGCCGATCTCAGTAGCCTTTGTGTTACGATTTTCTCTGTCCCTCCCTTTCCTCTTTGGTTCTCCCTTCAACCACGATCTCATGTATGATGCACAATAACATAGTTGGCACTACATTACTTGTGTTCTAGTTTCTGTAGTCTGCAATGTTTTGTATCTTGTCTCTTGGATACTGATACATAAGATGGGGTGTTACTAAATCTTAACTATCACGTATCGATGATGATGATGCTGATCATGATCATGATGTTGATGACGAGTATAAAGACTCCACGGCCAGATCGATTCACCTAATCGAATGCAATGCACTTAATAGTTGTCCAACAACTGACCTATGATTTCGACGAAGCCCGGTCTACTGTTCGCGACTTTGAATTTCACGAGTGGCGGTCAATGTACGAAGAACAACTTCGGCTGGTGTCCGAAAGGATTACGCGCCTGCCTTGTAATCTGGAAGTCGCCGGTTTTAGTCCGCGTATATGCGGGTGACTTCTGGTGATACTCAGTCAACGCGCTACTGGTGGTGATGGTGCTCGCGTGGCAGTGTACCCTGGGTCCAGTGCACCGGCGTACTGCTGTTGTTTTTTCTTTTTCCTAGCAAGAGCGACAGTGCTTATGTCTATCAGATTTATCCTTCTATAACTGCCACATTCCGAACTTAAGCAATCTCTTAACTTCGTGACCATGACAGCAGCTCCGGTCGGTTGGGACAGTTTCCTGCTCCCATTTTCACTAACAAATCGTGCAAGCAATCTGGGCATGAACAATTCCACATTGTCGATTTCATTAGGCTACTGTCCTGTTCAACTTACATTCGTGGGAGCGAATTCCAAGGGGCAGTCTATGGAGAAAATCAGTCACTTGCCTTCAAGGGAACCGATAGTTCTCGTCAGTTAAATTGTTATATTGTTCAGACCAAAACTCTAAATCTTCCAGTAGGTTGTGGACATAATGACATCTCTCGTTTCATATAAATAAATAAATAACTAAATATAGTTTATTCTCGGCAATGCGAGGCACGTCTGTAAGGGCATGATCATGGTAATACAAACATGTATGATCGGTAATTGCACAGAAGAATTACAGGTTAACCAGTAACATGTGTATATGTATGCATGTACTTGTTTGTGTGTATGTGCACGTAATGTTGAGTGAGTTTGTTCATGTGACTCTGAATTTGTAGTTTTGCTCGCCGGATTCTGCATCGAAGAAAGATCAAAGGAAGACTTCGAATTGGATGCC
>OX104068.1:38083253-38317034 GCA_944474145.2 Dicrocoelium dendriticum
ACAACAACCTTATTTCAATAAATACCTGACAATTATATGTCATTATCCATTTAAATTCGAAAAATATGTCATGTACCGTATTAAAAGGTGCTTAAAAATATAACAATAATATATAAATACCTATATAAATAATGTATATACATTAGCGTACATACATTACTTTTGTTCCCAACTTAATTTGGCGTTCTCTCTTCCGCTCGCTGAGTTATCCGGTTTTGTGTTGTCGGTCTGCTTTCTGACACCTCACGGACTATTTTTAAGCCTTAGTCGACCATTCATTTGCTTTGCGATTACTTCCACACCTCCGAGTAGTAAGCGATTTAGGCCCTGTAGTCCCAATACTTAGTGACCCTAATCCTTAATGCATTGCCCTTTATGCTGTCTGCATGTAGCGGCGTAACACACAGCCCCTCACCGCAATTAAAGTGCTAGGCATTATTCATCTTTCTTTTTATTAACATGGAGGAATCATCACCTGAAGAATATCGTTAGCTTTGCCACTTTCCGTGGGACCTTCTTTACTGACGCCTTTCTTTCCTTTTCGTTCTTTTTGTTGCATTCCTTCTTCAGTTGACGTTAACTTTCATGCGTTTGTCCTCCCTGACTTCTTATATTCCTAACTATTAAGGACTGAGTCAACGCATCCCTGTAGTTTCCTCTGAGCTGTACCTTTTTCTATGATCCGCACAACTCGTCCGCCTCTGGTGTCCCACGGATTGGGCTTACGCGCGTTAGGGCCCCTGAAAATTGCTTTATCCCAACTTCCTTCCTAATTTAGATTAGCCTTTCCTTCTCTAATGATCCGTGATTCGCTCGCTTCTCGTTGTAGTTCATCACTTATGACACATGAGTTTAACTAATATTTAAATAACAATTACATGATATAGTGGAACAATGGTTCAGCCACTATTGAACTTGACCGGCCGCGTTCCGGATGCATGTCTTCTGTTTGTTTGTGTGGCTGTCCTTTTTTGTTGCCCCTTGTTCTTGTGATAGTCACAGATACGGAGTTGTGCACCCAACAAATCGTCCATAGCTGCGGCATGACTACAATACGAAGCAACTAGTAGAAGCTTATCCGCCGCGTTTACGATTTACCGACCGGTAAATGATGCGCAAGCTTGTAAGGATAAAATTTACTTGAGGCCTAACCAATTGGATTTAATTCGCTAAACAATATTTCTTTTGCATCCTTGTTAACTTGGGCTCTCCTGTTGACTTCGGAAGGAACATTCTCCTGCTGCTGCAAGTCCAAAACCATTGGGTCCGGTCATTCTTCGCTATTGGATACTCGCATACGAAGCTTTTTACCACGCTTTGCTCGTTCATTTGGTCACGGATATTTACACTTCCAACAAATTTCAAAAATTACCCCGGGAGGACCTCCGACTTAGTTTCTGGACAATATCCCAACCTTCAGGGCTTCAACATATTTCATTGGATATCCCTTGACGAATTTCTGTTCTACAGACGAGCAACACATCACGATCGAAAATATTCAATTCTTGGCAAACGAATCGGGCCGATCCATGCAGTTAGGACGGAACAAGACACAGGAATGCACAGCGATCGAGCCTATCTCATCAGTTAACGGAAAAGTGTGTCTGAAATTGATTGAGAATGACCGAGCAACTGAAAGCTCAAAAAGCAGCATAGCCAGTTACAACTTGCCATTCAGTGGATCGGCAGCAGTGCATCAGGAGGTGGTGGGTTTTCGCGTGGCAAGTCTTCAACCTATGAAAACCAAAAAATTTCCGTATAACGAAACCGCAACGTGGCGAAGCTGAGTCGCCAATGAATAAACACACAGCACCTAAATTCATATTAGCAGGTCAACTAGCGTCAAACTCCTAGACAGGTACGTTACACTGGAAATCTTACATTGTCGTAAACCGTCAGCTCTTTTATTTTTTCGTTCGTCGCAGTCAGCCGACAATCCAGAAAGGCCTACCAATTATCCGGAATGCACCAGCCGGTTGAATTTACTTACCGCCTGGAGCTACCTAGGTCAGATTAGACCGACTGGCCGAATTATTTGAATAGTATCTGAAATGCCGTTCTGTGTCATAGCACCAAGGAACATTAGAATCTTATTACTTAACTTGGCGAGCAATTGACGTCTATGGAGGAGCAAGTGGATGGAATTTGCACACTGGTGCGTTCGGCTGAGCAGCTGACCGCGTATTATCCGGCCATTTTTCGACACGCAGTCGGGAATGACAAGCACCGTGTGCTAGAGACATTGGACTGCGACAAAGATCGCAATGATTTGGAGACGATTGTTGAAAAGCTCAGTGAATTTTGAGAAGTCCAACCTAATGAAACATACCAACGCTACCTATTCTTTTCGCCCAGCAGAGGCCCACATGAATTTGTTGACGCGAACAGCATTGAATTGAAGATTTCGGCTCGATCCTACAGTTTCTCTAAATGCATCAGTGACAGTCTCATACGCCATCGGTTCGTTCTAGGAATCCATGACGAAAATATGACAATGCAGCTTTTACGACAACGTAACTTATCGCTCCAGCAATGCGTCGATATCTGCAATAGCGAGTCTACAGTGAGACCACCTATCAATACCAACATAAGAACCTCGCAACTGACGCAAAATTGTGTACCGTTTCCGGAAGCAACATCGAAGGCTACAAACGTGAGACAGGATATCTGCCAATTTTCGCCGCACGACACCTGACCACCCGCGAACATTGTCCGGTGTGGGGACGGAAATGCGTCAGAGGTGGAAGTAGGAACCACTTTGCTCCTTGCTGTCAATCAACCCATGTGAGTGCTGTCGTCTGTGACAAGTCACCCACAGATGCTGAACATTCAATTGGCAATTTGTCTAGGATGCTTTCACAAAAATATGCCTATCAAGTCTTTTGAGCAAAGGCAAAGAAGTGCGATTCCACTTAGACACGGGAGCCACTGTCAATATTCTACCAAGGAAGCATTGTTACGTGGTGTGCATCCGACTCGATCAAGATGGCCTGCGAATGTGGAATGCTTCTAGATTTCATCTAAAGTCTCAGCTACAATCGAAGTCGTTAACCCAACAGACGGCGCCTCATCGACTGGAGGTGTTGATCGTACAGGAGAAGCTCAGGCCGATTCTTGGCATTGATTTGATCCAGGCTCCTAGTTTTATTGCTTTTAACCACCATCCTTCCGTACACGCTTACGAGGGAGAAACCGAAATTAGTGAGTAGCATCCGTCTATGTTTAGCCCGGGATTGTGAGAATTTGAGGGAACCGCTCATTTGTCCTTAGATTCTTTGATACGACCGACTGCGGTACCGTCTTACAGAGTTCCATTTGCGATGCGTGACAGGTTCTCCGCCGAATTGAGTAAATTAGTGAGAGAGTGTTTGCGTGCCAACGTTGACGAGCCATTCGACTGGGTTATTCAGTGCTGTGTATTCGGTCAGCAAGATTGACGGCTAGTCTAGACAGACAGGTGCATACAACTCCAGACACACACAAAGCGTCTAATTCTCTGCTTCCCTATTGGTTCATCATGCTTATTGCGACACCTTAATGCACTCATGTAGTTAGACACGCCAGATTATAGTAGTGTGTTTACCGGAGAGACCTTCTTACTTCGGTTGGTGCATTAGACTTTTCGTACACAACACTGGCGTCGCGCCTTACGAACCTACGCCATGGAATTACATCCTCCTACAGTTTACTGGTCTGATCCGACCTTACGTCCTACCGAAAGTACATGGGCCCAGTGGAAACCCTCGTTTACAAACTATCTTGACCTACTACCTGCGGCTGCTAACTACCCTGAAGGCCAGAAACTGAAGCTACTCAGACACCTACTCGGTGATGAGGGACCAAGTCAATTTGATGCTTCGGAGCTGCAGTCACAAGATACCTTGACGAAGCGCTAGAGGTGCTGGACAAGTCATGGGGGCAGCGTACAAATCTCTTCATGGCTCGCCTCAAATACGGCCGACTTACACAGGAACCATCGGAAACTCTAGACGGTTTCGTTGATCGCCTCATTCGCGGTGTACGACCCTGCGAGTATCCAACCATACCGAAACATAGAATCGAGGGCGTAATGCTAGTGCAGCAGTTGATTAGTGGTATCACCAACTACCGAATTCGGGAATGCCTACTTTCCGAAGACGCTTCCAAATTGACTTGGGATAAGACTGTGGAATTAGCGCGCCTCAAAACATGTACGGCCGAACAGTTGCGATGTTTCGCCACGCACGCAGACATACAGGAGGTTGCCAAGATCCATCGCTCGCCAACCGAATTCCAATCCCCACAGAAATGCTTCCGCTGCGGCAGTCTACAGCATAAAGCTAATTTTACCAAGTGCCCTGGATTGTAAAAGGTGCGGTAAGCGTGGACATTTTGCTCGTTGTTGTCGTTCAGCACGCATTTCTCAGTTGAATCCTACAGATTCCGTTTCTAATCAACTGTTACAGTCCTCTGAAAAGGTATGTTCCATTGATAACAAAAGTACTGTGTCTAACTATCCTTCCAATTGTCCAGAGCCACGCATAGTCGAGAATAAAGTATTTATTTATTTATTTATTTATGCCTGACATTCGTACTGTTACAGTTTTTGCACACGATAGAATAACACATATTGACATGGAACTTGATTCAGCTTCTCCTATCACTATAGTACCGAGTAGTTTTTATGACATTCACCTACATGACATGCCTATACATCCTTCAGCCTATCGATTTGACAGTTATACAAAGGCCCCGGTAGAAATACGAGGATTTGTGGTGATTGTGTTGCAACTTGTGGCCGTAAAATCATCAGTTGCTGTGTACGTTACCCGCGGAAATAACCGCCCCTTACACGGACGCAACGCTATGGTTGCACTGGGATTCACGCCGTCCCTGGCTCGTATGCGTAGCATGGCAATTAACCTATCAGACCTACAGATATAGTACCCGAAATTATTTGAACAAACAGTAGGGCGCGCTCCCTCCTCCGTTCACCGCATACGTCTGAAGCAGGATGCTAAACCGGTAGCTATTGCTCATCCACGTCCAATTCCTTTGGCCAGATGAGAGGCTGTTTCGTCAGCATTACGGCAGATGATTGTAGATGATCTCATTGAACCCATTAACTGTTCTGAATGAGTCCACCCTATGGTTACAGTCCTCAAGAAGGACGGTACAGTAAGAATATGCAATGACCTGCAGGCCCTAAATCGGCAAATTGTGGTAGAAAAGTTTGTGCTTCCAACCGCGGATGAACTAATAGTTCAACTAGCTGGCGCCCGATATTTTTCAAAATTGGATCTTAGGAAGGCTTTCTTTCACATGCCTCTAATTAAGGGGTCAAGACCGCTGACCGCGTTTCTCACTATGGACGGACTCTTTCAGTACAAAGTCTTGCCAATGGACTTGAGTTCAGCTCCAGCAGCTTGGCAACAGTTTGTGGTTCACTCATTTGCCAATTTACCTGGTCAAATAGTATACATGAGCGATATCTGTGTATTCGGTGGGACTCCAGAAGAACATGATTCACGACTGCATGCTGTGTTACGTCGACTACACGATCTTAACCTCCGATTAAACCTCGAGAAGTGCAAATTTAATGCCAGCGCGATCGAGTTCCTGGGCCACATTATAACAAATAACGGTATAAAGCCGAGTTTTGACAATGCGCGTGCCATCACCGAGGCTCCTTGCCCACAGAACTCCACTGAAATAAAGCATTTTCTAGGTATGTGCTTTTACAACCTACGTTATCTGCAGGATTTCACAAATATTGCTGAGCCACTGCGTGAACTGACAAAAAAGAAAAGTGTATTTGTATGGGGTCCGCCCCACCAAAAGGCATTTGATGAGATAAAACGCCGCATTGCTTCCACACCAGTTATGGCGATTTTCGACAAGACCTGCCAAACGATTGTCTTTACTGATGCAGCAAACATTGGGTTGGGTGCAATACTATCTCAAATTCAAAATGGGCAAGAAAGAGTTATCTCATACGCTTCCAGAAAATTGTCGGCGGGGGAGCTTTCTTACTCTGACGGGGAAAAAGAAGCCCTTGCCTGTGTTTGGGCCTGTGAGAAGTGAAATTTGTTCTTGTTCGGAAGACCCTTTACTCTTTGTACGGACCACGCAGCGCTAACTAGTTTACTTACTCGAGGAACAAATGGCATCAGGCCACTTCGGATACATCGCTGGTATGCACGATTGTTAACATAGGATTTTCAAATTAAATTCCGTCCCGGACGCGAAAACCAGGTAGCGGATGGACTCTCTCGACTACCCCTCAACGAAACTGAAAATAATGAGGCTGATAATGAGAGGTTACTGGTGTCTTCGCTGAGTAATGAACCAATCTCAGCCCTGACTAGGGAAGTACTTCAGTAGGCGACTCAGGAAAATGAGACACTCTGCCACGTTCAGGAGTATCTGCTAAACGGTTGGCCACAAAACAATAAGATCACAGGCGAATTTCGTCCGTACTACGTGTTGCGTCACGAACTTTCATTTATAGATGGATGTTTAATGCGTGGCGAACAGTTTGTGGCTCCTCGGAGCTTGCTACAAAAGATCATGTTATGTGCTCACGAAAGCCACCCTGGTATCATTCGTACGAAACGCAAGGTTGACGCATGTTTCTGGTGGCCCAAAATGTCACACGAAATAGAAAATCGTGTTCATGACTGCTCTTCATGTCAAAGGGCAGACAAGACTTCAAGACCGGTTTCTTCTCCTATACAACCCATTGACTATCCTATGCGACCGTGGGCCAAGATAGCTGTTGACATCATGGGTCCATTTAGCTCAGCGCCTCAGCATCAAAGGAACTGTTTGGTGGCTGCCTGCTTCTACGGTAAATGGCCGGAAGTCCATTTGTGTGGAGAGGTGACTACTGCCAGCATTATTCGATGGCTGAAATATTTGTTTTCCCGCTTCGGATTACCAGAGGAGATAGTGGCGAACAACAGGCCGCAGTTTACAAGCCACGAGTTCCATTCGTTATTCAACTTCAAGTTATCCGACACTCACGTACAACGCCGTATAATCCAGCGGCAAACGGCATGGTAGAGCGGTTCAATCGATCCTTGAAAGAGAGTATCCAAGCTATTCGCTTATCTGGTACAGGTTGGGAGGATGCAGCTCTACAAGCACTATTTTCTTACCGAACCGCACACCACCGAGCCACAGACAAAACGCCAGCTGAACTCATGCTTGGGCGTGTCCTTCGGACAAAGTTGAATGCCGCACTTCCAATTCCTGCAACCAATAATTCCGACGAGTTAGATCGTCGCCATCGATATCAGACCACTTACCAGAAGCGTACTACGCCGCTCCAGCCCGGAACATTCGTGCGCGTGAAGGTAAACGCTGCATCAAAAGGACAACCCACGTTAGCAGATCCGATAAGAATAATGCATGCATGTGGGCCAGGCACTTACCGGCTGGAGGATGGCCGCACAGTCAACGCCCGGCGATTATTCACAAGTATCAGACGAACGGGGCAAATACCACCAACCTTCACTGACGAGGCCACGCAAAGCACGCAGCTCCGCAGGACGAGCCGAGAACAAAGACGACCGTATCGCTATGGTTCTGACGCCTCATACGATTAAGCGGAGAGGTGATGTTGTGTATTCTGTCAGCTGTCTTGACGGCTAGTCTAGACAGACACGTGCACACAACCCCGGACACATACACAAAGCGTCTAATTCTCTGCTTCCTTATTGGTTCATCCTTCTCCTTGCGAAACCTTAATGTACTCACCCAGTTAGACATTGTTCAGATTACAGCAGTACGTTTCCGAGAGTGACCTTTTCGTATACAACACCATGGAGGACGGTATCTGACCATCACGAATTGTTGGCCAACTGCGATATTGCCCGACCCATCCTCAACTGCCATGCAGGCAAGTGACATGTCTATTTACCTATTTACAAATGCTGGGGCTTCCAGTCACAGATGGTATGGCAGATGGAGCAGGCCATCATATTTCCAAGCGCCCTAATCTTCGGGTCGCCAGGACAACCGGCTTCCGTTTTCAGCAGGTTGCTAGGGCGGGATGGCCTACTTTACTTGGGGCCTCAAATACATATTGGGGCAAGACAAGGAAAGCAACTACCTAAACGCACTAGTTTTAAGAGCAACAGGTTGATTCGCTGTAGTAGATGCCCCCAGTGACTGCATCGGACAGCCGAGATCGTTTTGCATCACCACTAAAAACTCGCGCTGCTGTGAGACGGTTTTCAACCTGTCGTCCAAACATTATATCTTTTCATGGGCTAATGGCATACCAGCACAATTTTACACTTGTCCGCGGTAAACAAACTAGCGTTGCCTTGACCATTTAGAAGCTCAGTATAATGCACTTTGCAGCCTATCGTGTTACTAATTACGGCCGATCGCCTGCCTTGCCTGAATGTCATCTGCACAAAGCAGCAACTCCAACGCTAGGACACAGGCGTTGACGTTAACAGGGAGCGCGATTGAGCATGTCACCAACGCGGATCCATGTGGTGCATAACAGCCCAAATCATTTGGCTCAGGAAACAAGCCCCGATCTTTAACTTAACGTCGCCGTTGGAAGAGAAATTTCCGATATATATAAGGACAGCGTTTTATTATGCGTACCTTTGGGGCTTTTGGAGAAGTACGCCTTGAACTGAAGCAGAGACGTCAGCCACAATCTCTCAGTGGGCCAAATTCGAAATCCCACCTTATCTAGCGTGCCACATAGCATGAGCATTCCTTGAACAGTGACAGTCATTATAAACAATAATATTAACCGAAACCGCCGCAAGTCGAAATAACTCAACGTAAGGACAATTAATTTTAGCTCCTGCTCAAGTTTCTCAGGGCTGGATGTTTGGCATCCTTTTTGGCTTAAAGTTCCTTTATGTTTGAGGTAAGAAACTGTGTAATGGATATTCCAAGGATGGACTGCAGGTGTGCGTACATAAGACGACTCCTTAGTTCGTTTGGCTGATCTGCACCAAGGAGAAGAGCTGCTCATACAGATAGGTACCACACAACATACTCAACGTTCATGCTTCCTGTAGGCAAAGCTATGTATATCAACAGGAATGAACCGAGCGAACCATGCTGGCCCAACTTTGTCGTACTATGCCTTGAGTGCCGCAGTACACTGCAGCTCTATGACCTCTATCTGCAAAGTACGGGTGCTTGTTCCACGTCGATGGCAAATGGGTTGCAAAACGGCTCCAAATTACTTTCCGGTTCGTGGAACTTAGTAAAGCGCAGTGCGAGCTCACTGCGAAGTGAGCTCAGTTTCTTAGCATAGTATGTGGTTCGGAACCTCATGGCATTGACTTGGGTCCAAAATGCTTTGCAACGAGGAAAGTGAGCTAAGTTACATTGGTTTATTTGTTTCCCATAAACGCAGCTTGAAACAGACGTAACTTTACTGAATAATGCAAATCAGTGATCAAGTAACTTTGTCCCTGAATCTGCAGGTTTAAAATGTTGAGATGAGTGGTAATGTCGGACAGAAACGCCAAATCACGTTTCTAATTCTTCTCAGCAAAACTGTGCAGTAGTTCCCTTGCACTCCATGAACTGACAGATTTCCTGAATCAGCTGAAAACTCGTAAGAATTTTTCCATCATAAAGCCACCCTACCTCAGTATGTTATTTTTGGTTCTCGAACGCTGAATCCATGTCGTGGCAAACTCTGAAACTGGTGGTGATTTAAAACTTCAATGATGATAATTTGATGGTTTGTGCAACAATGTTGACTACTTGTTCCATACTTAAGACCTTACTATGCACTGTTGTTTGGCCTAGGATGCATTGATAGGTTTCAACACACCAGCACAGATCTGCATCTTTAGCCGTATCCTTGCAACTAGTCAACGTATTTCGCTACATATGGCCGGTGCACTATCTGTTGTCAATTCAACAAGATTGCCACAAAGCAGGTTCATGTCGGTTACCTTTTAACAGACGTTGTCAGAAAGGTTCGTTCCCTTCGTTGCTCCATGCATGTAGTTCATGTGCAATATTTCTTCCGTTACATGAAAAGAGGTGCTTACTCCGCAGATGAAACATGCGTGCTCTGCAGTGTCAGTCACGTCACCACTTGAATTGATAGCAAGGGCATACGCAACAAAGTCCGCCTTTTTTGCTTAGATGTGTTTTGATTCCAGTGGCCATCTCACAAAATCCATTATCAGTCTTGTTTTTGCTTGGACATAAACTTCTTAAGTTATGCATTTTGTCTGGACACGTGACGTCACATACTTTCATAATGCTGATTTATCAAACTCGATTCCAGTCAATTGTCCAGCTGAAGTAACGAACTACTCGGCTACAATAAAACATGCTATTACAGCATATTCACTGTTATTTTGCTTTGGTTAATCCAGTCTATTGTGAGTTGATATTCTTCTTCTACGCTTCTATGTTCTGTAGCATTTGATCCGTATGCAGTTTTCTAAACTTGTCTTGAGGTTACATCACATCTTGTCTTCTCAGATTATATACTTCTTGCAGCTGTCGAAGCTCGTCTAAAAACAGATGCATTAACGTGATAAAACTCTCATTCTAAAACAGCAAAAGTTTGGAACGGCTTTAGCAAAACAGCTTAGCTGCCCAAACTCTTCCGTGCCCTGGTTTTGCGTGGCAGCGACAATTTCAATTTTATCACCACATTTGATTGAACATACTACGACTCACCAGGTAATATCTGCAAAGCTTTCAGTGCATGTCTTGCCGAAGCAATGCACAGTGCGTTATTAGACACACCAACACTTATTACGCCGCAAAACAACGAATTTCTATGCACATTGAATTCCTCATTGCGAAAGCCGCTGCTCGAGTCTCTCGCTTATGCTGCTCAACGTGCGCAGGCACTAATGGGATCGCACCTTGTTTAATAAAACGCATTGGTAGTGACTTCCTTCTACTTTTACTCAACCTCTTTACACTCTCTTTGAACAGCGGAGTACACACTACTCAACGGAAAATATCTGTCCTTATCCCGCGGCAAAAAGCGCTGCCCACGAGGTTAAAATCTTTCGCCCCATCAGTCAAACACCCATCTTAACTAAAATAACGGAAAGGATGGTGAAAGATGAAATATTTGTAATCCTAAACTACTAAAGGTTGCTAGCAATTCACAACACGGCTTCAAGCGACTTTGATCCTGCGTAACATGCTAGGTTGACTTTTACACCACACAACGACCGTCATTGACAACAGGAACAGTGTTGCAATCCTGCTCCTGGATAGGCAAGAAGACTTTGCCAAAGTGCCACACAGGTTACTAACCAAACTGGGGGCTATAGGCATTGGAGTGCCGATGTTCGCTTGACTGTCTTTCTATCTAATCGGTAGAAGGCAGTTGGTGCCCATTTCTTTAAACCGAAAGCACTCAATATTGTAATTATGCAAAGGAGTGTTCTTGGTCCTTTTCTTTTTCTAATTTATATTTACTATATATTCCAACAAATAAGAGCTGATGTTGCATTAAGCGTTGCTGATGACATTAAAGTTGTCTAATACAACAATGTGCAAATAGTCAGGAAGCCGTGCGTCTTATCCAGGAAGACCCATCAGACTTTGCCTCCTGGTGCCAAGTGTGGCAGACGTCATTTGCCATGGACATGTGTAATATTTTATCGTACAAATGCAAAGTAACGCTAGACAGCTTATTACGACAAAGCGCATATAGCACGCAATGCAGGGCAGTTTACGACTTAAGCTTGCGATATGAACTCATGCTCAACCTTTCAGAACGCTATGCCTTTCAAGTATCGAAAGCCGTGAATACCATCGGTCACATCTGCCATCATTTTTATACCATGGAATCTAGCATATCGCTTTACAAAACCTATATAGTACCATGTATGCAATACTGTGCATTGGTACAGTCTTCCGTTTGGAAAGCTGACCGGCTTGCTCTTGAGTGTCCAGAGAGGCTTTGCGAGCAAGCTATGTGGATATTCCTCAAAGCAGACATAGAATGAGCGAGGTGATAAAGTTGGAGCTGACCCTATTTTGATTCGGCTAATGAAGCTGAACCAATGTGTTCTTTACAGAAGCATAAAATGTCAAATTCGCAGTCTTCACAACGATGTTCACGTACATTTAAACAGCAGATATCCAATACGTAACAAATAGGTAATTGTCAAGGGTACATAATTAACTACTAGAATCAGTGGACGATTCTTTATAACACGTTATTCAAAGAGTTGGAACGCACTTTCATGTGATATCAGAACAGGATCTACACTCTTTAATTTTAAGATTGTGATAAGTAAGTATTTAACCGGCCAAAACGGGGTTATTATGTTTGATACATTACAGTCCCTAGATAACGCATTGGAAACCGGTATCCATGGTGCCTGAATAACTTTTCGAAACCAGCACACGACATTTCTTGGTCATTGCGTGCAAGTATCTGTAACTGACGGATCAAAAAATAAACGATTACTCTCGATTATTACATTCCGTCAACACAATTTTTGACATACCAAAGAACAACCTTAACACCGACCAATAACTTATATAACATACGGCGCACAACAACTGATACAAGCATAGCAGTAACGAAATCGATATAGACCCTGTAAAATGCGACTACAGCAACAAACAACATGATAATTGCCACCTTCTATAAACGATAGCGCCATACGCTATGTTAACGACATACATTTTGTGACAAATAGGGTGCTATTAGCAACCAGCTTCGCTTACTCCCTCTCTTCCATTACTGCTATCACCAACACACATACATAGTTTTGCCCGCGGTAGTTCCAAGGTGAGTTCGGGATTTCCCTAGCAAATGCAAAGATGTAATTGTTGTCCATGCACTGCGCGGCGAAGCGGCCTTTAACCCCGCAGTGTTACGAATGAAACGCCGTCGTTGAGTCACGCATAAGAGCCAGGCCCGAGTAGTTCAGAAAACAAAGCGTATACAAGATATGCGTTGCTAAGTACATAGCATTAATTAAATAAAGCAGCAAGCTGCAAATGTAGGCGTCCTTGTGTTGGCAACATTTATGTGATAGACGCATTCAACACGACAGCATCAGCAACTAATTGTCAAGCATGAACTATGCAAGTGAGCAGAGATTGATAAACTACGTAGTCGCTACCATGTGCGCATGCTTGTTTAGTAGTCTGCGGGCTCGAATGCTACACCCAGCGCAGAGCGCGGTCACGTTCAATGAAATGGGTAAAAACAGTCGTCTGATGACTTGTGGAGTGGGATTGTTGAGGTCATTTGCGGTCACGCAATGTACGGGAAACAGAGAGGTGGAGAAATTGCACACGCAGATATACACGGACAATGAGTATGAATTGGCTTCAGGCTTCCGAGTAGGGCAAATGTGTACACAAGTTAACACAGTGAAAACGGTTGAAAACAAACGGTGTTCTAGAAAATAGGAGGTGCAGGACAAGCACTGAAGTTTTCTAAGGTTGAATACCTACGTGCGCGTGCACACAATGAGAATAGGACTTGGTCCAGGCGTAAGGAACGGCAGTATACCGATAATTCACTGCCAGGAGAAATGTTTGCGTAATTATTTGCGTTACACCCAGCCTAACACCCGTCCTACAGACATCCAATGCAGCAGTGACACCAGTCAATATTATACTGCAGTCCAGCTAGGATGCTGTAATGCCGGGTCATTAACAGTAGATATGTATAATATATATCACTGCCCAGCTATAATATTGCGGCGGATCACAACTGGCCGATGCGTTGCTTGGTTTACACATGTGGTCTAAGCGGTCAAAGGCCTTAAAAAGTCGTGATTGGTGACACCAGCAACGGTTTCACTATTGGCTATTTTGGTTCAATGGCCACGTGTAACCAGTGGGTTGGTATTTCATGTCCGATACTGGCAAAATCCATTTTGCTCCTGCGCTTTGATGTTTGGCCTTTCAGGATAGCCCATTTGGGCCTTACCTCGGATCAACTCTATGAATTGAGAGAACCGGGAAGAGAATCACTGGACGATAATTCGTGAAATTGTAACCGCTACCACCCTAGCAAATCGAGGACATGGTATCCTGCTTCCACATGTTAGAGACCTGTTATTTCTCTAGACATCTCGGGAGAATTCTGGGTACTCACTCCATTATACCTGTAGCTGCCGCCTACGTTGCTTCCGGAGAAATTTTGTCAGCAGCGAGGGAACATGTGTGCGAAACGATAACAACTTCCTCTAGGCGGTCGCAGGACTTAAAATAACTTTGCTGGCTTGGTTAACAAACTCCAACTGGAGCCAGCTGGGTGGTTTTGGTTAATCTCAGTCCAGCAAACAGCTCGGCGACAATGTTCAAAGACCTGGTGGATTTTCGCCTGGCAAGTGTCTTCCCTACAAAATCCGCATAGGTCCGTTTAACTGAGCAGCGACGAGGCAGATGTGACGTGCCAATAAATAAAGTCACTGCCTCTTCCCTTTTTTGGATTCCTCACTTCATAAACGTCAGCCAGTTCGGAGGGTATCTTTACTTTTTTCGTACGATGGAAAAATAGCAACCAAAGACGCCTTCAGATCCACTTCACAAGTTCACACACCATGCCCACTACCACCTACACGTACATATATACCGAGACAAATCCCGTATGTTCTGCTTAATTTGCTTTATTTTATACAGTTTATAACCATATATGTCTGTAGTATCATGGTCGTGCCCCGCACTGACGGGAATAAAGCATTTTGTTTATTTACATTTAGCTGCTGGCATCAAGGGGAATGAAGCAGGTGTGGCGTTCCTATAGCGCGTCCAATATCCGGGCGTAATATAACCGTAGCCGTTTGGCTGCCATCACGACGGTTTGAGTAAGTCAATTTGGCTCACATTCCTTGGGCTCTTCCCTCGCTGCACAGAAGCTTGCTGCTGGCAAATATTCATTGTTGCTAGGCCCTGACAGTGTACTAATTAGTCCTCACCAACTAGTAAAATATAAATAGATGAATAGTTATTTGCTCTATGAAACGAGACACCAGTACAGGCATGCGCAAGTGGTTCACGTAGCCACGGAAACATTATAAGTGTAGGTACACCAAACCACGAAGATACGTGTTGGTAAGGTACATGGATGGAAAAATTGTACATATTTTCACCTAGGAAGTTTGCATGAATGGTGGGGCCGTTCATTGGTGTCTGAGAGAAACGTGGCGCCAATGCGCGGCAAAAGCTCTAAGTAAATAAATAAGGAACTACATTTTTATTTTCCGCTACGTGAAGCTCGCCATTAAAGGCATGATAGCAGTACTAGTACAACCATTAATAAGAAACGTGCAACAGTATAATATGCTTTTCAAATATTTTGATCCATAAATGTAGGTTTGCAATTTGGTACGTTGCTTGTGTTTGTACATGTGTTGCTGTATTTTGACTGAGTTCGATCGCGTCACCGGCGTCTGCAGAAATGGTTGACGTCCGTGGATTTGATAAGCTTGTCAGCCCAGGCTTTGGCAGTGAGCTTATTTAGTGCCGAGTCACATACGCTACTTCACTGTGTTGTTAAGCGGACATCTGTGGACTTTGTAGTGTGAAAGCTTGCCAGCGGAAATTCACCACGACTTGGAACACCGCCGCCGAACTAGGCGCGTGAACGGATTCAAGTCAAACCACCCAGCCGGCAACCCGGGTCGTTGTTCCAATGATCCCGGTGATTGAGCTCCATTTTCCTTGAGTGTAAGAACCCGATAGAATGTTTGATAAAAGCTTTGTGCTTGCACATATCTGTTACTGAGCTCCTTCTTTTGGTGACAAAGTAGGCAGTGACTTTATTTAATTAACGCGGGAAATCAGTCACGTCGCTATATTGTTAAACAGCTGGTTGTGGCCTTTTATATTGAGAACGATTGCCGGGTGGAACCCCTCAACGTCCTGAAACACAGCCATGAATCACGATTTAACTAACATTGAGATACTGGCAACGATACTGGAAAACCGATTTTCCGAACTGCTAAACGCGGTCATGTTGCTCTCGATTTTCCGTTGGCTAAACGAAAAGCATTATTCAGGATTCACTAGTAACGGTTAGGGCTGGTGGTACTGAACGGAGATAGGGCTATGGTGAGTGCGATGCAGCCATGCTCAGGTGGGCAAAATTTGAATTTATATGAAGAATAACTGTCCCAGCATATAACCCAAGGGCATAGTGGGTAGCGCAGGCAGGTCCAGGGGAGATTACCTTTGCAGGTAAGTGCGACACTTGTATGAAGATAAATATGTTGAGATATACCGAAATTAAAGGCAATTTAACTCCAATGTTACAAGTCAGTAAAGAATGCTGATCAAAGAGCTTACTGTGGAATTTCGAAGCAGATATATCCGCTCTCAGTGTCATGGCCCACAAAAAATATACATCCGAAAGTTATACCATCTCCTACATACCACAGTGGTGAGTTGGGGGTATTAGCCAAACCGTGTTCCACAAGTCCGTATTTCAACAGACGCTAACAAATGGCACGTATTTAATTCCTTGTGTACAACCAAATAGAACTGAAATTGGCAATATGGACAACACCAATTTGCACTAATGTTTTTTTAAAATAACAAGATTTCCGTACTGTTGTTTTAATGAAAAGTATCTAATAGCTCCTATATATTTAATAATTTTTGGTTTATGGTAGTAATTTCTTACCGCTGTCTGTGTTATCGCAACCTATAAGTTTATTACGTAGATTGCAGCCATACGAATCCTATCTTTCATCCTGACGAACGTTTAGTCGTCAAAATTGCTTTTGCAATTTTTCATCCATCGTAACAGAACGCTTAGTTGCGTTCATACATCAAGATGTGTTCGCTCATTTAGTTGTGTACTGAACCATTTTAAATATAGAACGTCCATAAAATAACATAGTAACATTATTTATTACAAGGAATTGGAATTTGGACGTTTTTCTAGTGGGAACCAGCCTCCTACCGCTGTTAGTTAAAGTTAAACTTTCGCGGTACGGACTATTGGGATGCCACAGAATATCCATGGTATGGTGACAACCAGTAGCTTATGATTCTGATATTGCATGGAAGTAATGCACTGACAAGTTGGGCGGAGCATAACGCTTAGGCATCGCAAGTAAATTAAACACTTGCGGGGAGACGAAGATTTTTGAGGGGTTGTTCCGAAGGTGCTAATGAGTTGAACTTAATTGTTCATACCAATGGCGGAGAAGAAACAAAATATTGCTTTGCTTGCCGGAACACAGGTATTCCCAAAAGAAGTATAGAACAGACAGTCCTAGTGAAATATAGTGACACATGTTTAATGTTAGACGATACTGGCGAGGTGGACGAAGAAACCAACGGATTCCTGACTCCAAGCAGATAAAGGTTCTGATATCAAGGGAAATAACGCACTGTGGAGGTCAGCGGAGTATAACGCCATGGCATCCTACGTAAGTATAACAATTGCGGGGAGGTGAAGCTTCTTCTATGCGATGTTCCGAAAGTGCACATGCTTTGAGCGCATAATTTCGAACCACTAGACGATACACCTCAAGGGGATAGAATGCCCGAGATAGTGGTCTGGGATGTCCACATAGGTCTTTGAACTTAAAGATTAACTTCAATAACTTTATCCAGACAGGACTATCCAGGTGTGTTTATTCAATACCTCTGCAAACCTCGTGGATGAGCAAGGT
Organism: Dicrocoelium dendriticum; assembly: GCA_944474145.2. Lineage (NCBI taxonomy): Eukaryota > Metazoa > Platyhelminthes > Trematoda > Plagiorchiida > Dicrocoeliidae > Dicrocoelium > Dicrocoelium dendriticum. The sequence goes on from OX104068.1 coordinate 38,100,860, forward strand.
AAATGTCAGCGAAAGGAGGGATTATGAACGTATAGGAAAGAGTTAGGAGAGCTGGCGACTTAGAGCCTTACCTAGCGCTGTGCCTTGTTTTACGCGCCTACCTGTAAACTCTGTAGTTAGCTGTTTATTTATATCTCGTAGGGTTGAATTGGAGACGTAAAAAAGCGTGTGCAGAAGCTCGGTGTCAAGATATGTGGAACATTGTCGCGGGAGAAAGATAACGCAATACACGGAAGGTGTAATAAACGGAAGACTGTCAGAGTCAAAGCGGTAAGTAATAAGATACAAGGCCGTAGCCGCAGCAAAGATAGCATTGTAGTGCCGGCAAAGCAGTGTATCTAACCAGGTGAATTATACTGACGCAGTGGTGCCACAATGGGTTAAATATGCCGGCCGAATGTGTGGCCCTACGATGTAACAAGTAAGACAAATCAGAACTAGAACGAAGAAAAGTGCTGTGTTATGCAGGTGACAGTATCCTCTAGTGGTGGAGGGACTAATGGACATGGACTGACCTGTGGTCAAGTGGAGAAGCACTGATTCGTAGAAACGATTCTCCTAGCTGTGGGGAATATAAGATAGTAGAGCCAGCGATGCTATAAACATAAAGTAGTGGAAATGGGGCAGCGTCGTTACAATAGACTAAATGAGGCAATCGAATGTGGAACTATGCAAGTTAACAGGTAAGTCAAATGGACAAAGTGTACAGAGAACCAAGAGCCTAATTGAACATGTAGAAGCATTCGATAGTTCTTTAATATACACTGCCTGGTTCCTCTAGTTGTTAAATCCAAGGGCTCACATTGCACACATACTACTAAGCGTCCCTTACTGACAAGTCTTTTTAGGTCCTGTTCCTAAGTGATTTCACCCTTACAGAACGATGGGGCTTGTTTACCGATGCGAATTTAGGCAGCTCAAGCAACTCACCATCAAACTGCATCCAGGCAGCACCGATAGTACAGTTGTCCGGAAAAGCACAGATGACAAATTCAGCAAGTTCTGTTATGGAGTAGTATTGCGGGATTACTAGAAGCACGTCAATATGTACTTGTAACTAAATAAAATAAATACATAGATTATGTAAGTAAGACTAAGCGAGGCAAGCATGCACAGGTACGCTCATGTTAAGAGTACAAGATGTAATCAGCTAATATACCATGGAACAATAGGATTGTTGTGTAGGTTGCCCGATGAATGTTTGTAGGTATGCATGTACACACGTGTAGTCGTGTTTATCGGATTTGTAAATTCTATGCCGCACCGTTGATCGTGCCGCAAGTACTAAAGGGAGGCTTGGTGACAGCGGACTTGAAGCGGTTCTCCGGACAAGCAAGAGAGTGACTTCAGTTGTTGGCGAGTTACAACTTTCATGTCACATTGTGGTTAAACCGACAGTTGCGGCTTTTTACAGGAGGAAAGCTTGCCAGGTGATAAACCACCACTTTCTGGAACACTGCCGTCGCACCGTTCTCCAGAGCGGGGTAAACCCAAACCACCCAGCAGCGATCACGATGAGGTTTTCCGGCCAGCCACACCTAACTCTTATAATGGCAAAGTGTGTTTACGTAATCACAAGGCTACAGTGGGCTCTCCCACTTTGGTTCCACGATCCTGAGATCGTCCTTCGTGAACACTGGAGTAAGCGTAGAGTTTTATTCCGTTCTTTGTCCGGTGGACGAACTGACATAGCTGAAGAGTGGAATGCTTGCAATAAGCTCTTGCCGGTCAGTCTGGAGATGCTCCGTAGAAGCTGCTGAAAGTTCTAGCTCGTGAACTTGGAAGTTCCCTGCGATGAGTATATGACCCTACCGTCACTGTATGACGTTTCCAAGGCCTATCCTGGCGGAATTTGTTCAGGAGCATAGATGTTGCGGAACGATAAACAAGTGCCAAAGGTAAGGTTTTATTGCGTCAGTGCAAACTGTGCCAGAGTTAATTTACAATCAGGGATTGTTTCCTAAGAGGGGCAGGCGACGTATTGGGTCTTCGGGGTCCGTACTTTTGGAGTGCAGCCATGTTCCCTCACAAACAGGATGCCCGAGTCATATTATGCAGGATGTAGCCACAATTCGGTAAGCTTGTTCAGGTAATCTTGCGCCTTTGGGTACAAGTAGGAAAGTTTCATTTTTTTCAGTAAGGAGCCAAGGGTGGGTATTTAAGGTCTGCTTTTGGGCCTACTGGTGGAAGTTCGGTCAATAATGGCTTATTTGGTTTCTTGCTAGTGAATTCACCTGTGTTATATCCAGGTATCCTACCCTTACTCCCTTGCTTTTTGCTTTGAATTAAGCGCATGGGTTGTGTTTTCCAGTTTCGTTGACTACTTGGGTGCAATTATTCGAACTCTGTTTGGGAGTTGTCTAAATTCAAGGCTGCTCTCACATGTTCGCTCAGGGGCGCTGTTTTGTCTCGGTGCTCGGATGCTGGCACGATCCGCATATCCCCCATATAAGAACGCCGTAGCCAGCTGTCTTAATGTAAGCATCGCTTACACCATTCTTGGACCACATCCTTTGTAGTTGGCTATCTGCACAGCCTTGTGAGCGATCGTGGCTTGACTTTTACCAGGCACAGTGTCTCTCTAGAGCAGCAATGCTAGCTCTGGTCATGAATGCACACTTCGGGCACAACATGAACTTCAGTCCCGAGAACACCTAATACCATGAAGATCCATGCTACGCATACCTGCCGGTGCTTTTCCAAGTCGTGCTTATGCTGTTTGTGTTCTCTCCACGATATATCCGGTAATGTGCAGATAGAACAAGGTCCGTACCGGAAATATTGTGCCGAGTATCTGATTTGGCTTCAAGGCAAAAGAACTAGGACCAATCTCGGTGTATCTTAGCGTTGCGAATATGGGGGACGGGCGCAGCGCACTATCTTGACCTTCCTAACGAAAGCACCAATGACATCACACAGGAAATTTTATTGGTTCCCATCACCCAGTTGTTTGACATTTAAGGAGCTTAAATTCCGTTCTGAACGGTAGTGCATGTGACCGCTGGTGCGTAATGTGCAACCCGGGTTAAGTACAATCACCCAGCCGGTCAGCACACAACCGATGGATGTTGTGTGCGTACAGCTCCGCCTTCCTCATATACTTTTGGCCCAGTGTCAATAACTGCAGGACTACGTTTCCGGTTGTCTTTGGCAACAAACTACTTCCATCCACCATTATTGTCGACGTGCTGCTGAACGCCTAGAACGGGCTGGAGGATGGACGAGGCTCTGGCCGTACTTATTTCATTTGGACTGGCGGTGAATTATCCGGGAGCATTAGGGCCACTGTTGTCCAAAGCCGCAGGCGAAGTAGCTATATCACGCTGCACTGCTTTATTACTCAGGTCTGAAGTAGCCATGTTGGTGCTCCTAATTTGTTCAATCATTGCCGCCGGTACTTGGCTCTTCTGCCGTTATTCATGTACAAACTTTGAGTTACATGACCATACATTTTGCACAGAAATAAACAGAAGCTGCTCAGCGGTTGTACAGGTTTAACCAGTGTAATTTGGGCTTAGAAAAATTAGTATGAAACGTGCCGCTGATATCATAACAATTAGTTATTGTTCGTATATTTTTCTGGCAGGAAGAAACACTACCAACTGGGTGCAATAAAATGGACGTTGGATTGGCGGTTACAAGACAAAGCATTGATCGATATTTACCTCGCTCTTTACCTAGCGCCTGCCCGTTGAACTGGCTACTTTTCAAGGTCGGCTCTGACGAGACTGCTTTAACTGACTAGAGCTTTCTCACGGAACGAGATCAAGTGAGCTATGCGTACACCAAGTGTGTAGTAGCTACTTAGCTTAACGCTCGACGGCTGTGGTTGTTGACTCTTCGGATAGACGGCAAGGTTGGCTCTAGTTTGAGGTCACAAACGTTGCTGTGTAAACCAATATACGATTTAGTCTTCGATGGTCATTCTCCGGGCAAGATAAGAGAGCCACAATGTGGAGGTAAAACATCTTCCACTTAAGCGCGATCTGATCGATTAATGCACTAGATAGCGCTGACGAAACTGGATCGAATTGGCGTAAACACACGTGTGTGTGTGTGTGTGTGATGGAACATGTGTTTGTTAATCCGATATGTGTACGAGACAGGTGAATTTACCTTTACACAGCAGCTGCATGAGAGGTAAAGATACAAGCTCAGTCAACACAGTAGACGACATATATATGTTGTCCAGCTAGACTCCAGCAAGGCGCTCGACGAAGTCCCACACAAACGACTTCTGCCTAAACTCTGGGAAATGCACCTCAAGGGAAAATTCTTTTAATGAATCCCAGAATCCTCAAGAAATTGGACACTTCGTGTATACATTATTCAAACGGTACCGGACCTTAAGTCTATAACTAGTGGCTTCCCACAAAGACCATACATTTGCCCAGAACCTCAGAAGCATTTAAAGCTGACCGCTTGGTCTATGTAGATGATTTCAAAGTATGGTCAGTAATACCTGACCTTGAGGACCCAGATGGACTTGAAACTAGGCAAGACAAGTCGCACGATTTGTTTATCATTAGGTAAATCGCTGTAAACCACAAGAAAGGTGTAGTCCAATCGATTGGTTAACGAATTCATTCAGAGCATACCACATTGGCGTCATTCAAAAATGTCACCCACAAGAAGGATCAGATGGTTATCGTGTCTCTTGACCTTAAAAACTTACAGCACCAAGCGATTGCTGTGCGGTTTACGTAAGTCCTTTAAACTACTCGCTGCATTACGAGTATTAAAGCCATATTGCTCTCCCAAGTCCCTCCAGGACTGCTGAATATGCCTCCGGTTACGACCTCCTCGCCAAACTTGAATGCGCCCAGGTAGAATGGGTTTGAAACATGAAACATTCTTTTTACCAGGAATAAAGCTGTTCTTTTATGAGTAATAAGGCGAAAAGTTTAGGGTGTTGTCATATGAAAATGCCAAGCAAGCTCGAAGTAAGTGGGACTCGCTTGTTAGCCGTGTTTTATCGGGCCTATATAGCATTTAGACAGAAAGCAACCAACGGCACCCAACCACGCCACCTTGTACAGCTAATGAATGAATAAGGTAGAGCAGTAAAAGGCAAATTCAGTAACATATAAACCTGGAGCTCTAGTGGTAGAAGAACAACGGGTTACTGCGTCAGGTAAGAAGCGACCGAGAGTTGAATGGGGCTGGCCTGAAGTATCAGATACAATAAGAAATATAGTTTCCTCAAGGTAAATCACAAGGATTATGGGCACAATGACAGTCCAGGGAGTCTTGAAATCGGCTGCAGTAGATGATGAGACTATATCGGTGGGCAGTGTGCACCGCGGTCCACAAACTCTCAGAGTGATGCAATCTAGTTTACAATTCATCCGGCTATGCTCTCGCGTGAAACGTAGTGGTTGAGTACGAAGTGGAGAGCAGGAGTAGTGTAGTTAGAGTAAATCGTACAGGGGGTGTACAGGATTAGACAGAAGTATAACCAAAAGGACCAACTCGCCCCAAAAAGGCCGGTGTTAAGCAACACAGGACGAAGGCACTGAAACTGTTGTAATTAAGCAGCGTCGGAGGCGTTGCTCGAAATCTGCCACTCAGCTTCGAGACCTTACCTACCCTCTCTGGCACTTAAAGCCAAAAGTTTTCCTAATAATTTGTCGCCGTGGCCTGGAGACCCCTATACTCGAAGAATAGTTAGAGGAGCAGTTGGATGTGCACTTCAGACACACATTCGGCTCAACGTTGACAGCTTGGCAAAGGACCACAATTGGACGTTTTACACTGAAAGAGTAATCCAGTTTGTTTAAAGACTGTCTTATCAACCGCAGCAGTGAATGATTGCACTAGCCTACCGGTGAGCACTACTGATTCACACACAGAGCTGTAGTACACATGTATTTTGACGGGTAATATTGGGCAGTTGTTATCAACCCCTCGCGGTCACCTAATGAAGCGGCATAAATCACGGTCTGGTCGGATTAGGACGAACTCGTCTGTCCCGTCAATTTACACAGCGCTACAGTTCGCTTCCAGATCATGTGGGTAGGGACTCTACGGGTAGGATCTTGCGCGTCAGCACGATGCTTTTGAGCAGTAACCCTAAAGGTTGCTTTTCCTTACTGACTCACCCTTACTGGTTTATTGGCGTGTAGGGAGCAGGGGAGACACATGTCAGCTCTATCGATTCCGATTCAACACAGTTTTGACGCACCTGGGTGCAAAGCGGAATTCCTGGTAGGCACGTCTCCATTGCAAAAGGTGCAGCAGAGCCCTGCCATACTCATTAGATGGCAGTCAAGTAGCTATTTAAAAAAACCCCGGTCAGTGCGTCCGCAATGCTCGCGGCAGGCTGTCCCAATCATTTCCCACACGGATTGATAGGGCAGCCTCTAGACGGAATGAGGTATTCGGCTCTTGTATAATCTACTTGTGGCCCCGTGTCTAGCCTTCCAAGTTTTTCCGAAACTGATTTTGTACCGCACACCCAAGTTCTCCTCTTGGGATCCGTTTGGTGTAGAAAAGATCTCTACGGCCCCTACAGCTATCCAAAAAGAATAGGTTCAGCTTTCAGCGTCGAAGGGCATAATAAATGTATCGAAGCTCCATGACGAATTTCGGGGCGCAACGCTGATCTCATTCTAGCAAGTCGCAGCCTGATTTTAGAAGGCGACGGGTAGCTGGAACTTAATATCCTAAGGTCGAGCGGATATGTGAAGTGAACAGCGTGCTGAAAACTGCCGGAGTGTTACGGAAGTACCAATTGCGTAGAGCACCCAGCCTATCTTTGCGACCGCGACCGTTCTCATGCTGACTTGGGATATCCTAAGGGCATGTAACACGATAATCCCCAGGTCCTTTACGTGTGTGATATACTTGAGGATATCAGCTTACGTGGTATACACGGAATGAATCCGGGATACCGATCGGAAGAACAGTAGTTTTGTCTGAGTTAACTGGCAGTTGCTACCTACCGCACCACTATTGCAGCTAGACCAACGCCGTTTGGAGTGTGTCCGCGTCTTCATGACTAGATACTTCTGCCCATAGTTTGAGATCAACAGCATGGACCACGCAGTCGGCTATAAAAGCTGCATGGAGGTCAGTAATGTAGAGTTTGCAAAATTCCGGTCCAAATGCAGATCCTTGTAGGATTCCGCCAATCATAGACACAGAGCCAGATAGAGTTTGGTTCACCTTCACTCGATGAGGCCCATTTCATAAGAAGTCCGCAACCCATGCAAGGGCGTTTACAGTGAGGCCAATTTCATTTAGCCTGAACATAAGTCGTTTGTGTGGGACTTTGTCAAAGGTCTTGCTGAAGTCAATATAGAAAACATCTACGTGTCTACGGTCGTCTGCTGCTTTCAGCTTTGCCTCTCTGGCAGCGAGCGGGTTAGAGATGCAGGAGCGAGCCCCCTGCGGAATCCGAGCTGAGCACTGGAAATGGGGTACAGGCTTTCGCAGTGGGTGTAATTGAAGGATCCTGCCTGCCAAAACATTTACGTCTGCCAAACCCACGCAAAATCTCTGTTACTTACCAAAATTGTTGTTTGACATTGCACCACCCCTGTTTTTCTATGGTTATTTGTTCAATAGCACCGTTATCTCGGCTTCGGTTTTTGTTCATGTTGAATTCCAGGCTTAAGAAGCTGTGCTCGACTTCCCAAGCGTTTTTAACACTTACAGGGCTTAATGTCCTTGGAATCTTTAGGTCAGTTGCTCAGCGGACTTTCGTGTCAGAAGAACGTCAAGACTTGCTTCTCAATTAAACCTTGAACATGCGTGGAAGGTGGAAGTCTTTCGTGAAGGCCTTGGAAGATGCCGAAGAACCTCGGCAAGTCGAGACTCTGTTTTCCGTCGCCGACGATTCTATTTCTTCCTCTGGTATGCAGCAGCGTTATCAATGTACCGTACACTTAAGTCCTCGTGATGTATTGGTTTCCTTTAGGTATGCTTAGCTTTAAAAGCAACATTTGGTAGCTGAGTTTGAAATAGAAAATCAGAGACGCATTCTACTGGCTGAAAACGAAATAGAGGTGGCCAAATTAAGTTTGGAGTAAAAAGAAGGCGTTGGCGGACTAGGTAGTCAAATTATAGCCGGCTGTAGCGTAGTAAGAAAAGTGTAGGTACGGGATAGTTTATCGACAAATGTCAGCGAGCCGTTTACCCCACGTCGACCAAATGCCATCGTTCCGTAGTTCACAATTGGATCTACGTAGGGGAGATCTTACGTTTATAACGGTAACACGGCAACCTACTGGAAGTTTAGCAAATATTTTGTGTATTATGTCGAAAGTCGCGTGCAGGACATTGGACAACTGTTGCTTTATTCGGTTTACTATTACAAGGACCGGGCAAAAGAAGTGATCAGTTGGTGTGTCTTGTTACTTCCTGGACAGTCCTGCGACAAGACTGGAGCCCTTTTTCTTGAATTGTTTGTCCAGTATCAGTCGCTGACGAGGCACTGATCGAGGGTATGTTTATAGGCTTGAGACAACCAGATGGAGACCACGATGCTCAAGCTGGTCACTTAATAAAGTTAGACAACAGTTACGTGGCCCCATCTCAGAAGAAGTTTCTAAATAAATAAATAAGTACTTATATACTCGATGAAACAAAACCCTCCAGTAAAGGGGTGATCAAGGGGTTGACGGAGCCATTAAAACATTAAAAGCGGGTATATACCACACGAGAGAAATACGTGTTGGCAAGTTAGATGGCTGACAGACTGCACCTAATATTGCATACGAATAATGCAGGGATGAAGGGGTTGCTCATAGGCGTCATAGAGAAAGGTAGCGCCCAAGCGCTGTACGATCACTAAGTGTTCCTGTTATTGAACCGCTGGGTGCGGGTTCGAATGGTTTCGGAGAGTAATCTTCATTTTGCCGTAGGCGTAGTAGTCCGATAGTTTCTGATAAACACCTGCTGGCAAATATGGGATATTGAGATCATCCTTCGTATGAAACAGTGGGCAGTGACTTTAGTTCGGTGGTGAGTCACATCCGCCACGTCGCAGTGTCGTTAAACCGACATTTGTGGCTTTTATAGGGAAAACGCTTGTCAAGCGATAACCCCCACGTCCTGAAACACTGCTGTTAACCACAATGTATATAACATTGAGATACTTGTAATGCTTTTGTAATACAGATTTTCCGAACGGCTACTCCTAGCCACAGGACAGCCGAGTTTTCGCTGGCCCAGTGGAAGGCTTAGTCAGGAATCATCATGAACGTTAGTGGACAGCGGTACTGCTCGGAGATAAGCTGTGTAAATTGTGATGCTACGTTATTCAGGTGAGTATGAAACTCAAATCCTACGCAGCATCTTTGTTTGAGCAAATAACCCAAGGGCCAGGTGTGTGTCGCTGGTAGGTCTACGGGAGGTAACCGTCGCAGCGAAGTAGGACGCTTTCATGGGGAGGACGTTTCGAACGGTCGAGAAGTTCGTTGTGGCCTTTGTAATCAGGTATGGCCAGGCGCATTAGTATTGACCACAGACAATATGCATCCAGAAGGTATAAAATCTTCATACCACACTGGCGAGGTGGGTGACGTATCCATTGTATAATGGCGTCAATTAGCTAAGGATTCAGGTACCAAAAAGAGGTAATCCACTGGCGAGGTGTACGGACATAACGTCATGTAAACTCAAGTAAATTGAACACTTGCAGGGAGAGGAAAATATTTTTTCAGATATGCCGAAACTCATAAAGGTTTGATCCAAATTGTTCGGACCCATGAAAGATACGGATCAAACGGCTTTCTGGAGGAAGTGTCCACTGGCGAGGTGGCGGGAGCATAACGCCATGGCATTGCACGTATAGTGATCATTTGCAGGGGGATGAAGCTGTTTCAGTGATGTTCCGGAGGCAATAATGATTTGAACCCAGTTGTTCTAACCAGTGGAAGCTAGGGATCAAAAAGCTTCCATAGTAGATAAGCTTCCAGACGCCTGGACTTGATGGCAGACAGCGAGGTGGGTAACGTATCCATCGGAAATTGACGCCAGCTATATGAAGGAGCTGGTATCATAAATAATCTACTGGCGAGGTGGACGGAACACAACGTCATGGCAAAGCAAGTAAGTTTCACACTTGCAGGGAGATGAAGCATGCTTGAGGTGATGTTTCAATAGTGAAAATGCTTTGAACGCAGCCGTTCAAACCGCTAGGTGATGTATATCAAGGGGACAGAATGTCCGAAGTGGTGGCATTAGCTGTCCATATTTGACAACAGGTCATATTTATGGATAATTTGATGCGGGTAAGTTTATTCAGCAACTTTTATGCAAGTCTCGCGGAGTGACAAGGAAGAAAAGGTCACAGAAAGGAAGAACTTCGAACGTAAAAAATGAAGTAAGGAGAGCTGGAGACTTCCGGCATTGCTAAAAGTTCCCCCGTTTTATATGTGAATCTATAAACTATGGCGTCATCTGTTTGTATGTGCCTCCTAATATTGGAGATGAAAATAGAAAATATGTGTACAGAAACTATATGTCATGAGATGTGGAGCAGTGCATCAAAGGAAAGAAGGTTCAGTACACAGTTGCGACAAAAAGCCTATCTCATTGGAGCGGTGAGTAACTAGACCAAAAGCTGTAGCAATGGATCCGAGGCGGTGCCAATAAAGCAGTTGAGCTGACTGTGTAATAAAGTGGAACAGTGTTGCCTTACCAGGCTGTTAGCCTCTCGAAGTTAGAGCTCTACGGTGTCACAGCTAAATCCCATGGACAGAAATGACTAAAAGAGAAGTTTCGGGACGTAGTACCTCGAAGCAACAGACCACCTTTAAGAGAGTATTGGACATGCACCGCCGAGCTGCCAGTTGAAACAAAGGCCGTTGATTTATATAATCTAATTCTGTAGTTGACGTTGAGATGGTAAAGAGGATCCAGCAATGCCATATTTCTGTAAATGTGAAAAATATGGATGCAGTACCACGCAAAACCGCGGAGCTATAATGTTGAAGGTAAGTCCCGGCAGCACCGTAGGTAGGTGGTGCCTAAGAGGTGAGGGAAGTCAGAGCCAAACACGAAAGAAAAGCAGCAGAACTAAACGGTAAATGGAAGCGCGATGAGGAGACAATTAGCAATGTTGTTGTGGTTAATAGGGTACCAATCCTGAGAGAGAACGGTGTCAGCTTGGCAATGAGGATATAATTGGGCAACGTAGTCTAGTACTTGAGGTCCTACGCACAAGCGTTCGGCGCTACAGTATGGAAGGTTAGGCGGTGTAGCTTCGGAGCTGGGTGGTACCTAAGATAAATAAATAAATATTTATTCTCGACTATGCGAGGTACACCAATTGAGGCATGATCAGGTATGTACAGCTGTACAGATATTTTATGGGAACTGTAGTGACAGTAGAAAATTGTTCATATGTCCACGCTTGGGACTGTGCGTTGGTGAACATGCGAAAGAACGATTGGGTTGTAGTGGGATCGGGATCCATTTGTTTGGACATAATCGCTCTGCCACATTTCGCAGTCATACCTCGAGTAATAATAGATAAATCCTGAGTGATCCATTGGAAGATAATTGAAGAGCTAGCTATCCAGTATGATGATTCTAATTGAGCTGCCAGTGTGAAGTTATGGGCTGTGACTTTATTCGGTGGCGAGTCACATTCGCCACGTTGCAGTGTTGTTAAACGGACATTTGTGGCTTTTTATAGGGAGAACGCTTGCCAGGCAAAAACCCACCACGTCCTGAAACACTGCCGCCAATCCATTGGATGGCAAGTTGTAACTGGCTATGTTTCTTGTTGAACGTTCTTTTGCTCCGTTATTCGCAGTCAAGTTGCGTCCCATTTTTCTGCTGACTGATGCGCTATGCGAGTGGCCTTTGCGTGCCTGGGTCCTCTCCTGTTCCAGATCGGTAGGTCAGGAACTAAGCATTCTTTCTGGATATGATGTGTTGATCATCAGCAGAACCACGTGAAGCCTCGAAGAATATACGTTGGAATATGTTGAAGTCTTGGAGGACAGGATAGGTCCTGAAGAAAGAATCGCAGATCCCCGAGGTATGTAGTGAAATTGAGTAGAGATTGTGGTAACTACGGCCATTTGAGTGGTCAAAGCGGATTGAAGAGCTTAGAATGACCGATTGTTCAAGCTTTGTATTGGCAGGAGAATGTGCCTTCCGTAGTCGAAAGTCCTCCAGTCAAGAGATATGTGGAAGAGGTATTGTAAGATAAACTGGACTCAGTGGTTCATGCCGCGGAAGAATTGATTGATTTGTCCGGTTAGTAAGTTGTAAAAAAGTTGATACTTTTCCGCTCATGTCCAGGTAGAGGAAATGTGTGCCTTGTATTGTTGTCGAAACGGATGACAATTCCTTGGGTGCGCGTCGCTGTACCTGTGACAGACTCGGGAGAAAACGGAAACGAACAGAGACAGCCACACAGACAGAAGAAAGGAATGCATCTGGAATGCAGTCAATCAATTGCGGCGATGCCTGAACTATTGTACCCCTATGCATGTAATTGCTATTTAAATATCGCATATACACGTATATCATAAGTGGCGAAATACGAGGAGAATCGAGCGGAACACGGATCAGTAAAGAATGAAAGATTGAAGATGAAGCAGGAGTGTTTGGGGAGGGGTCAAAAAGCAAAAGAGCTTTTAGATAAGACTGGATAAGTCAGCAAGATGTAGCTAGGCAGTCAGATTAAAGTGGGGATAACAGTAGTGAATGTCGCGAGCAAGTAAATTTGCGGGACTACAGAGGCTATATAAAAAGCCCGTTAGCATATCAAACGAAGCTCTCAGGCTGAGGGACAGGGTGTGTTGTGACTGCACAGCCTAGAACACGTGCGTCTCTGATTTCTGGAAACAGTCAGAAAATAGGAGACTGGTCAGACCAGGCTAGAGTGGAGCCAGGCTCGAAGTGTTATCCGTCCAATGGATAAAGGAAGGCAGACAGAGTGCGAAAATGAAGGAATGTAATCGTGAAGGAGACACTTAAAGGGAAGTGGAAGAGCCTACAAAAATCTCGAGGTGTTGCGAACAGACCTTTTGACCAGTCGATGGTTCAAAAGTATGGGCTCAGTATTCGGAAAGCAGGAGACCATGGAAATGAGATGAGGATATCGGCTCATGGAGAGAAAGCTGTATTATAAATGTCAGAAAGTTAATAGAGCGTCAACAGGATAGAAGTGTTAAAGATAAAAGCGGATATACTAGTGATGAATCATGAGCAGCAATTCTCTGGAGGCGGGGGAGACAGAGCATTGCGCCTGCAGAGACTAGATCATTTAGAACTCAGAAGTTCGAGAGAGGTCAGAAGGCAGGAGGCCGTACAGCCAGAACCAGAAGCCAGGCCAGAGTGTGAAAAAAGGCTCTATGGGTGAGAAGAGAACAAAAAAGAAAGCCAACGATATGCTCCAGGTGCTGTGCGCAGACCGTTGGAGCTTACGGTTTCTGTTCATTAGGGTCACGGAAGTCGGAAGGTACGAGCTCGTTGAGAAGAGCCCAGAATGTCAGCTCGTAGGGTGAAAGTCGTATAAGTAAAGTCTAAGTGCTGACAGAGAGCATCAACAGAAATGGACATGTTAAGGAAAAAAGGGGACATGATAATAAGGTTCAATCATGACCAGCGTTGGTCTTGCGGTGAGGGTAACAGGCTTACGTCGGCAGAGTCTAGATCATTAGATCACAGAAGTCCGAGCGATGTCAGAAGACAGGAGAGCGTACAGTCAAACCCGGCCAAGTCAGCAAGCTGAAGCTAGGCCTCCAAAGTAAGGTGGGAATAAGTAATGAGTGTCATCAGAAAGCAGTTTGGGAAGCAAGTGGCTATATGAAAAGGCGGTTGCATGCCGAGGAACGGTCTCAGGATAAGGAGGACAGAGCACCAAAACAACAGAGCCTAAATCGTTAACGTTTGGAATGTAAGGAAGTAGTCAGAAAGCAGGAGGCTGGTCGGACGCCGCTAGAGTAGTGCCAGATCCGGTGAGTTGCCTGACCAGTGGAAAAAAGGAGTGCACACAAAATGAGAAAAGGAAACGTTTTCATTGATGAGTGGAATGAGTCAGAACTAACAAGAGTAGTGAAGAAGTAGGGCTGGATAAATTTATAGGTTGGCATCTTAGTCAGATACCTGAGCTCTTGCGCATAAAAGTACGGAGCTACAGCTTAAAATATAAGGCGATGCAGCGCCGTAGATAGGTGAAGCATAGGAGGAGAGAAAGGCCAAAGCCAAACAGGTAAGAGGAGTAGTAGGAACATGTGATAATGGTTGCAGGATTAAAGGATAATCTTCAGTGGTGTTTTGGTTAATATGGTAACAATTATAAGAAATAACGGTGTCCGCTTCGCGATAAGGATATAAGTGGGAAACATAGCCCACTGCTTAAGGGTCTACGCACAAAAGTGCAGAGCTAGGGTGAGGAAGACGAGTTGGCGGAGCTTCAGAGTTCGGTGGTCCATAAGTGGACAGGAAAGCCAGGGTAAAGAGATAAGTGACGAATAGGATGAGATAAAGTTATAGCTAGGCGTCATAGTCAGATACCTGAAGTCTTACGCACAAAAGTGCGGAGCTACAGTGTGTAAGATACGTCGTTGGCGGACCATAGATAGGTAGTGCCTAGGAGGAGAGGAAAGCTAAATCCAAACGGGCAACAGAATTAATGGGAACATGCGCTAAATGGAAGCGGGATTAAAGGAGAATATTCCGTGTTGTTTTGGTTCATATGGTAACATTAAAAGATATAAAGATGTCCGCTTAGCGATAAGGATATACTTGGGCTACCTGGCATATTACTTGAAGTCCTACGCACAAAAGTACGGCGTTACAGAGTGGAAGGTAAGTCGGTGGAGAATCGGAGCTGGGTGCTTCGTAAAACGGAATGAGTCAGAACAAAAGGCATTAATGAAGAAGTAGGACAGGATAAGGTTACAGGTAGGCATCATAGTCAGATACTTGAGCTCTTACACATAAAGGTGCGGAGCTACAGTTGGAAATATAACTTCATTCAGCACCGTAGATACGTGGTGCCTAGGAGGAGGGGACAGCCAAAGCCAACCTTGTAAGAAAAGTAGTAGGAATATACGGTAAATGGAAGCGTGAGGAAACGAGTGTATCTTATATTGTGATTTATACGGTAACAATTAAAAGGGCGAATGGCGTCACTTTGGCGCTAAAGCTATAATTGGGCAACGTCACCTGGTACTTGTGGTCCTACGCACAAACGTGCTGCGCTAAAGCTTGGAAGGTTAGTCGGAGGAGCGTCGTAGGTAGGTGGCCCTTAAAGCGAGAGGAAAGCCAGAGCCAAACAGATAAGAGAAGTAAATAAATTAAATAAATAGTTTATTCTCAGATTTATGTAACCGCACCAAATCAGGCGTGATCAAACCTTCCAGGCACTTGTGTTTCACAACGATACTTTGGGTTCAATCGTGCGTAGTTTAAACGGTCAAGGCATTATAAGTGCAGTGAAACGGTACATGTAGACGGGGCGTATCAAATTCTTGCACGTGTCGGGAAAAAGTTGAAATACTATTCTAGATGACTTGCCAATATGTAGTTAGGGCAGTGAACTTTATACAGTGGCGAGTCATGCTCCACGTCGCAGCGTTGTTAAACAGACATTTGTAGCTTTTTATAGGGAGAAAGCTTGCCGGGTGAAAATCCACCACGTAGTAGGAATATATGGTAAATGGAAGCGCGATGAAAGGAGGATATTCTACGTTGTCGTTATTCATATGGTGACAATTATAAACGAGAATGATATCAGCTTGGCGATAGGGATGTAAGTAGGTATCGTCAACTGGTAATTGAGGTCCTACGCACGCCCGTTTCACCATCTAGAGCGTAGCCAGTTAGGTTGATGCGATTAGCCAGAGGCGGATGTCTCGAGCTAGCCAGATGTGGGTGATTTGAGGGAATGCGGCAGCATTCGGTATCCGGTGGTTAATACTTATGTGATGGAAAAACTAAGGGGCTGTAGGAGGAAGCAGGCAGATCGAAATATAAGGAGTCCGGAGAGAGGTAGTGTGGGAAGGTAAGAAAAAACAGATTAAAGTGTCCTTGTCCGTTTTCAAAATCCCTTCTTCTAGACAGTTAATATTTAGTAGCTTGCAAGCTTGTGTAACAAAGGTAGTTGCTTATAAAGAAGCGGAACTGGTTTGTAGTCCTAGAAGTCCTTATTGTGCGAGGTAAGCTATTCCATACCTGTGCCTATCTGTAGAGGTAGAAGTTGGAGGGAATACTACATCGCGTTCTTGGTAGGATAATGGAGTGGGGTCCATAAAGTAGTAGGTACGAAGTGTTGTAGGAATCTGAGCCAGGGGTTAGTAGGCCCCCATTGGGATTGTTACTATGCGAATATAGGAAAGCGAAAATGGCTTTTAGTCGGCGCAGCCATAAATGGGCGGGCTTAAGTGTGTTGCGTCGATCACGGTAGTTGAGACTTGAACGCCCCGGAAGACTTTATGTGAACCTACGCTTAACAGTTATGAGGGCTATTCTGTTGCATTTTCTTTGGATGGTGGTTGCTATAGAGCAGTACTCCAGCAGAGGCCGGGCACATGTTTTGTAGAGCGCAGTTCTAGATTCTTGTATTGTCATGCTTTTGCGGGTGTATCCGATGAGAGAGCGCGCGTTTGCTGTGGAATAAACTCCTTGTTCGGAGAGGTTCAGCAAGCAGGAGTAATGAACGGCTTAGTCCCGCACTGTTAGGCAGTTTCTTGATGACATGTTTTGCAGCACTAAGGGATCGGGTGGCAAGGTTCTTCTGTATGGTAAGAACATTGCATTGTACTGGGGTGCATGCTAACTTCTATGTGTCGCGCCATGCAGCTAGGTCTCTTAAGTCCTACTGCATATGGGAGAAGGCGGTGGGGAAGTTTGCCGGATTAAATAAGAAGGCAATTTTGATGTCGGCAAACAAGTAGGGTCTCCGATGTTTCAAAAACTGGAACACGTCATTGCTATAGAGTAGGAATAGTAAGGGTCTAATACGCTTCCGTGAATTACGCCATTTTTGACTGGTTTTAGAGGTGCCGTAAACTCCTCAACCATTATTGACAGCGAGCGAGATGTAACATATGAGGAGAACCAAGTATGCAGTTTGCACGAGATACCTTAGGATTCCAGCTTCATCAAAAGTTCTGCATGTCAAAGGCTTCTGTCATATCTAAGAAAATGATGGCTAGTGCTTGCTTGTTGTTAATCTGCTGAGTTACGTAGTTGAGGGACTCAAATTGGCAGGTCTAACAGGGTTTAGACGACAGAAATCCTTGTTGGTGTCGATTGATAAGGTTATGAGCAAGCAGGAAGGTGAGCATGGTGGCTTTGACTATTCGTTCCATTACTCTTGAAGCAATAAACCTGCGGCTGCTGGGGCGATAGTTTTGCATGTTTTCTTGACTGCTTTTTCGTGTTTGGGGATGACGGTAGCATGTTCCCGTGTGGCTAGACAAATCCCGTTTGTCATGGAAAGTGTGAATAGGTTAAAATAGAACTTCAATATCCTGGCCACCGAGTAACAGTAGTGTAGAGGGAGACCATCGGAACCAGGATGTGATGAGCATTTGAGTGTGCTGATTACTCGACTAATAGAACGTAAGTCAAAGCTAACAGTGTCAAGTGAGTCATTGCTGCGCTTAGATGGCACAGGTGGTGAGGTTCCACTGGCGGCAGTGATAGAATTGCAGAACTATCCGAAGCTAGACCTTCTGTAGCCACAATCGTGCGACATGGGCAAGCTTGGCAGCTTTTTTCCTCAAGAGAGAGGACGTATCATTCAAAGCACTGACAGACGTTGTCGCTACCAAAGCTCGAGTGGCGCTAGCAGGTTTGGACAACCGGCGACTACAAACGCTCTGTGTCACCAGAATGCCGCACAACCGCAGTGGTATGGGGACAACGGCACCGACAGTAAATTTAACGTTTGCACCTCATCGGAGCAGCCCAAGAGACCAGAATGCCAAGCGTGAGACGAAGAACATGACACCACGACAGGTCCAACGTGCCTTGTCCCGTACCTCCCCGAATTATGGGAGCTCGCACGATCCAAAGATGATTTTACAACTGTTTGAGACCATGCCATAGGGGTATGAACTGTCGAGATATAAAGGGGTGCAATCTCTCCCAATGTAGGGTGGTGCGCCATCCCCTGTTGCACGCGGTAAAGAGGCCTAGCTGGAGGAACAACCGCCACGTGATGCCATGTGGGGGCTTCGGGTTAATCCCGTTCTGGCGAAAAGTTCGGCTGCAGTGTTCCAAGACGTGGAAAATTTTTGCGTCGCGCGCCTTCTCCCTAAAAAAGGCAACGAAGGACGTTTGACAACACCGTGAGGTGGTGGATGTGCCTTGAAACGATATAAAGTCAGTGACCATTCCCAATCGGGAAGATCAAAACAAACTAAACCTCATCCATTTCGAAGCATAACATTGATCCAAGCAAAAGATGGAGAACACAGCATGTAAAACTGCCAATGCAGCCACACTATAAAACTCCATTCTCCACGTCGACTACCACAAACATCTAGGGTTTGGCAACATCCGCATTCGGCTTTGCCTGTCACTGTGGCCTCAATGGGGACGGCCACAGGCCACCTTCACCTACAAAGACAAACATGGGTGGCTTGCGCTGCATCACCCTCAATGCCACTCCCACACCTCATATCCAGTGTAAACCCGAAGAAATAAGACTCCGAAGCATATGGATGGGAGCCACGTTTCATCAACGGAGCCGGCCCACACTACTTCAACAAGCAGAACAGAAGCATTCAGGCGCAATTGGGAAAGCATGCATACCAGACGTACACATGCTGGTGGCTGGACCGTAGCCTGTTTCACACAGGACGGAACCACTCTTTGAGCCTAGTGACGTCAGGAGGACGGTGCACTCCGTCCCCTCCAGCGATGGCCAACTGTCTCCTGGGGCCAGTATGGACGAAGTAGTTGGTAATAGACAGGTAGGCACCTTGTCAATATTCACATCCAAAGCGTTCACACCAGGAAGCGCAAACAACATCTACTTCTGAAATGTAACCTTACTCAGCACGCAAGCAAATGTACCACATACGCCGCCTTATTGGCTTGGATTAGTAAATCGAACGGGAGCGTACGTAGCTTGACTTTATTCCGCGTGCAATAGTACCTTCTGCACCTGAGCAACCGCCCTTATGATCAGTCCACGGAGGTTGCATCTAGCAAATTTGACTTGGATTCGCAACACATCAAATCGACATGAGTTTGTCATAAACTCAACTTCTTCATGTGCTGGTTGTCTTATTTTCGGTTTGCTCGCGTACCGTTTCCCTGCACTAAGTTGGCCGTACAAAAGCGTATGAATATTTACGTCGAATTCATTCGGTAAACATACGTGCATAGATTGGCGTCATCCGTGTTTAATGTCAGTTCGAATACAACCTATGCACGTGCGTTCATTCAATATTAAGTGTGAGCTGTCACAAACTGGATAGAGACACATTGGGCATCCTGATCAATTGTACGACAAAGGTGTATGGGTTTCGTTTGGAGGTCAGGAAAACAACCACTTTCGCACGCATGACAATAAGTACCCAGTACGAACTATTGCTCTTTTCGTCAACATTTAGACATGACAGCCTTAAACCTTGGGAATCCCTAGTTGAAAGAACCCGATATAGCAATAGTGAAGCAATTGCTAGGTAGGATGATAACTAAACTACTGGTACAGTGAAATAGTGTGTACTTAGGCGTTGCCCTCTATATGTACAGTCTGGGTTGCTTAGTTGATGGGCAGATGACCGCACAGCGTGCGAATACGATGCAGTGACCACTTCTGTCTCTCTGTGGCTCTAGCCTGTTCATACATCTGCTGCGCCAGGAATGTTCATCTACTCAAAGAACAACTGATGCGCACCCTTTGCTACTGACAGGTGACATCAATTAAGTCCTGTTGCCCACTGTCAAACATGCGACCTTCCACAGTGTTGGCAATTTTGTGTAAATACCGAAGTACACAACCCCTTGTACCTACCGACGTGTACTCTACTTGTCCGTAAGTTATTTGCTAACGATCTACATCGCACGTCTTCGGGTGCAGTCATTCGGTGCTCCTGTAACGATTGACGCTGCGCTTCGTTTCCTTTCAGACATAATATACTACCACATCTACGTACCATTCCCGTTAGGGTCAACATTTTACTTAGTCCAACCAAAAGTTTGTCCGTGTGCCATGGTAGGCGTCGCTGCGCGTCTACCTTCCATCCGTTTAGTACGTGTGTTTTCATAAGCTCCGGTAAATTCAGTATGGCTGAGGGACAACTGCATTTATAACTATGCTCACTCACATCACTAGCCTGCGGAGTAGCACATGAACTGGTGACATTGTGCTCACCACTAGTCCGTCTCTTTTCGGTAATGTCTCTTATCGGTATTGGCCAGGGTGCCCAGCCCTAGACAGGAGGACGATTAGGGTACTCAGTCAATGCCTTTGGCTCAAAAGTCTCTCCGCAAGGCAGCGGGGAGGTGGCAATGATTTGGTTATACAGAAATGGACGCCATCCGATTTCAAGCGCTCAAGCTTGAGGACCGGGATTCTGAGTTTGTCTAACCTCTCACCATTGGCCAACCTGTTAGAGGTAGCTCTCAAGGTGCCCGGAGGCATCACCCAGTATAGCTCAATGGGTCAATGAGGTACGCAAGCTGTCGTACCACTTTAACTTCCAGTCTCTTTGCGTCTCCCAGCAAGGACTGCTTGTACACGATATGTTGGAACTAATTGGACGGACTGGGCTTGATGCGGTTTTGTGTTACTTCTATCAGTAATTCAGCGTTCGCCGTTCTCTGGTTCAACGACACTCTGAATTAGGAACGCCCACTGTATAATCCTATAGATCCAGCATCAATTGTAGTTGAATTTGCCCAGTACTATAGTATCCCGCAGCTCCTATTGCAATTGCGACAATCCTAGTGCAATACTGCCTAAAAGTAGTTGCGTCAAACAAGCACTGATTCGAAACCAAATGGGATGAAAAGATTCCTTCCTCCTGCTTCCTACATACAAGTGAACAGAAGAACACCAGCTTGTGGATTTTCAGGTTGTCAGCTGGAAGTAAACTTTGCATTTCCAGAACCCTCTGGTAGCGTACGACCCAGGGTTGATCGTGCCGTGATCCTTCGGGTAGTGCTTAGTAATGTGCGTAGCCTAAGGAACAAGGTATACTAGGTGGCTCTACTTGTAGACAAATCTGGTCCGACATACTTTGCCATCACCGAAGCGTGGTTGTCCCCGGAAATCACGGAAGGTGAAGTAAGTTTACCCGGATACGCACTGCTTAGGTAGCATCGCTCCGTTGGCTGCCAAGGTGGGGGCGTCGCTATTTATGTGCGTTGTAGATGATGTGCTGAGGACCTGTGGTTTCCATTCGTCGAAGCAAACTGTTGAAGCCCTGTCTACTATTGTGTGTACTTCCTCTGCTCAGATTACAATTGTAGTTGTATATTGAAGTCCTGGAAGTATCTCTATGGAGGCTAACGAATTTATTCGTACTCAGGCTGTCGATACGTGTCTAATACTGAGTGCCTTCAACCTCCCTGAAGCCTACTGAGCTCATCTATCCTGCAGTTCGGCGGTGGGCATTTTCCGTTCGGATCTTCTCGAGCTAACATTACAACTGCCTTTGCAGCAGTTCGTGGACAACCCTACCAGGCATATGAGCATCCAAATCCGTCTACCTTGCATCTCATTTTTGCGAATTCACATGGTTTCGTAAATGCTACTACCTACGGCGGTCTGCTGAGGGACAGTGCCCATGTCTGCATATCCATTCGATGTGCCATAACTAAGTGTCATTAGGCTACCGCTGGCGAGCAGACCATAACGCAATGCGAGACAAAGCTTCGGTTCTGCGTTGTACGATCAACTTGGTTGACACCGTTGAGACAGCCTGGAAGAAAGATAAGGCATACCGCAAAGCGATCTCTGCTCCCCACATGGTACTCAGTGAGAAAATTGTGACACGGACGCAGCGTCTTTGGATAGATCATGCAGGTAAACACCTGCGCAGGAAGCGCTCTAAGTGCTGGCAAACTTCTCAAGCGGCTTCATCAACCAGCACCTACCAAAGCTATCAAGCGGTTAGAAATAAATGTAAACATCATCCTAGAACTCTTCGTCTTCAGTACGAGGCGGATTTGTCTAACGCAGCCGTAACAAATCCAAAGAAGCTTTTACCTCACGTGCAGAGACGTAGCGGTACAAACTCGTCTATACCGGCTTTACTACGAGCGGACGAGACCCTTGAACATACCGATTATGATAATGTTTGTATACGTAGCGAACAGTATAGGGGTGTGTTTTTTCGTGTGGCCTCTCTACCTCAGGTTGAGCTGGTCACAAAAGTCCCGGAGGATTTTTGCTTAACGTAAATCAGCATGTCGGAGATACAAGTGTTCGAGCTATTGCAAGGGATAAATCCTTCCAAAGATTCTGGCCCTGCTTCAGTTCATCCGAAGCTGCTGCATGAATTTGCCGCTGAGCTAAGTGGCCCTCTGACACGCACGTTTAAGATATCGCTCCAAAGCTGCGCCGTATCTTCGCAATGGAAGGAGGCAACTATCTGTCTGATTGTAAGGAGAGTGACGGAGCTTTAACTGCGAACTACCGGCCAGTAAGCTTGACAAGCGTAGTAGTTAAGTTGTTTGCAAAATTGGTTAGTGATTCTGTGCAGAAGCACCTGATTAACTTTAGGCTGCTCAGTGCGACACAGCACGGATTCCGTACAGGATTTCATGTCTGAAAAATTTACTTGTAGCTCTTGAAAGCTGGGCTGAGGCAGTAGTCAACGGTCCCGCCATCGACGTGCTTTTCGTTGACTTATCGAAAGACTTGATACTGTCTCACGTCAACGGCCCTCCTTGCAGTTGAGCTCGTATGGGAAACCTGGGGCATTCCATAAATGGGTGGCTGCTTTCAAAAAGAGGAGAGAACCTTGCGTACACGTGTGGCGTAGCCTTTCGCGTAGACAAGATGTTCCTATTGGCTTTCCGCAGGGCTCGGTTCTAGGGCCGTTGCTTTTCCCAATTTAGGTCAATGACCTACCCCAGGAGCTTGAAGTACCGTTGTTATTGTTCGTTGATGACCTCAAACTCTGGAATATTGTGCAAATCGCTGCTCGCTCTGAGGCACTTCAGCGTGCCTTGGATAGGCTCTGGGATTGGTCAACCTTATAGTTGCTGACTATAAATCAGGCGAAATATTCTGTCCTCCTCATTGTACCTGCTAGTACCTCAAGCGCTATGTAGTTGGTGGACGTGAAGTCCTTCGTGCCACTCAGCAGGTTGGTCAGGGTATCACCCACATCTCTTAGTTTCACTCTGGGGACAATTGGAGGAAGGCTGCTTGCAGAAGGTTCCGTATGCTGTGGTTTATTCGCCGCACACTCGGTGTCCTAACGGCAACTATCTTTGTCAAGCTGTTCTCAGCTTTCATGCGACCCCACAGAACACTGTATCTAGGCTTGAGCAGCTTATTTTGTAAGGGACAAAATGGAAATGGAGAGGGTTTTGCTAGTGGGTACAAGGTTAGTGCGGGGCTTAAGGGGCAAACTTATCCCGAACGTTGCTTAGCTTGGGTACGTACTCAATGCACTACCGCAGAATTGGAGGAAACTTCATCCTGACTTACCGTACCTTAACGGGTAAGATCGGTCCAGACTTGTCCTGGCTATTTAGTTCCGCCAAGCTACCAAGTCTCCGAGGACACCCGTTGCAGCCGCACAAACTGCGTTCTGAACGGCTACGGACGGAAACTCCCTTGTCGCGCCGTTATTAAACGTTGGAACTGGCATCCATAACACACTGTTAGGGAATCTACGGTTGTGGGTTTTGAGCCTCAGCTAGAGGCTTTTGGGTGGCAGTACCAAACCTTCCACTTAGTCTAACCGAATTGTATATTCAACTTTGCCGTCGTTTTAGTTAAAGTTGCTTTTCAGCGCTTGGTATTAGCATTATTTAGATGACACTCCTCTTTTTTCATAGCTTACCCTTCACTCTTCTACTTCACCTAAACCGGCCTGGCAGGGACTGCTGAGCAGGAAAATATGGGCAGTAATTGGTTGGACAGGGTGTGATGCAGTTTCTGTTTTAGGCTATCCAACCTCTCAAACAGATATACCAATTCTTGGTTTAACGATACGCACAACAGGAACCTTCATGGGATTATCCTATCGTTCCGGTCCCAACCAAAATTGAACTACCATAAAATGCTTCCGCTCTTAGGTCACCATTCGACCTTGAAAGTAGCAAGTTTTTCTCCCGTTTATGTATGCCTTTCTACTCTGTAAGGGTCGGACGGTCGACTGGCGTTTTCAGTGAATGGTTAGGTTGGGTCTGTTATACTACGGTTACAGGTCTGAATGTGAATCAATGGTAAAAGGATTTGCAGGTGCTCAGTTTAAAAAGTTTCGCACGTTTGCCGAAGCGGAAAGGTTCTGCAGTAAGTACGTATGATCTCTCATTTAGCCCATCCTAAGGAAGCACGGAATGCAAAACTCCGGCTAAACAACCCACTTGTAAGTACTGGCTTTCCACTGCATTATATATTTTCTTACTTCAATTCACCAAAACTGCCGAGTATCACACCTGGCAGTGTTCATCTCTCTCTTCCTCGCTTCACCTAAACCGACCTGGCAGACTGCTGGGTATGAAAAATGGGCAGTGACTGGTTGGCTAGGGTGTGGTGCACTTTTGGCTTTAGGCCCATCAAACTTCCCGTTTAACGGTACTCAGGAGAAAGAACAATTGGGGATAATCCTATCGTATCGGTCCCAGCTGGAAATCAGACCTAAAGGTTCATGTTCTCAGGACCATTAGTGATGGTGATTCAGCAATGGTCTGGTGTCCGCTCCATGACGGTTGCAAACCCTTCACTGTCGGGGTGGTGTACAAGCTGCCATCGAGTAACGGTCCCCCTGTTCTGGACTCAGACAAAACTTAACGGCGAGGTAGGAGCTGCCTAATTGTGGGGATTTTTATGCACTGGATGTCGACTGGAATCTACTCAACTGCAGGCTCTCTCATGACTGTTTTGAAAATGCTCTTAGTGCAGTTCTATTGGCAAACCTATTGCAGCACTTCTCTGCGCCTACCAGGATAATACCGTGTCATCCACTGCGCATATTAGATCTTGTGCTGACACCAACACTAGCTGACGTCTCCGATCTGAACTCTCTTCACCAGTTAGCCATAGTGATAATAGCACTCTTCACTTGACCGCATTACTTAGTCACTTAGCGATCTCCTTTGGGTTATTCCTCTGTCTCTTCGATTTATTGCTGAGTGGAAGCGCACTTATGGCTTCCAAGTGCATAGATTGTGGCAAACGGATCTCCTCTCGATCAAAGGCAGTGCAGTGTAATCGGTGCAATGGATGACTGCACATAACGTGCTGTAAAATTGAAGCTGACCTATACAAATGCTTGAAACGAACTGAATCCCTAGTTATCAATGTGCACTATGATGTCTGCCGACGTTTGGTGAACAACAAGCCTGTTTTACCTAGTCTCACTCCACATAACTTGCGCTTGACGCCAGCACAATTAGATACCGTTCCTGATGAAATAGCTGCATCTTCTACTTTGTCGTCACCTTCAATTACCTCTGCTACCGCTGCTCAAACTCGATGGCATGCCTCTTCCAATTTATCGGCCGAAACTATCTCAAACTAAGCATCACAAAGATAAGAAAGCTGCTAGGACTGAACTCATGACGAAGACCTGTGCGGCCGTGACAGGCATGAATGTTGCTGAGGCATCTGACGCCGACCATGTTCCAAAGGGAACTAAAAAGAAGACAGGCTCAAAACATAAAACAACTCGTGTCCACGCCAACTCAAATGAAACTCGTTTTAGCTAAGGTTGTTTAGTTGCAAATGCTGATAAAAGACAAACCAGTTCCACTAAAGCCTGAAACCCTTGGAAGTAACAGAGCCCCTCGTGACCGCTGCCTAATAGTTATAAATGTTCCCGAATCCGATAAAGAGACCTCGGCTGAGAGAATTCTCGACGACCAAGCTTTTTTAAACGAATGGTATCCCGCCTATTTGACGAAGGCGAACAGGGTATCAAAATCGTGTCTGCTTTTCGCTTTGGGAGAAAGCGTGCTAATCCATACAAAACCCGTCCCCTTAAAACCCTCTTCCGGGATGAAAAACAATGTCCTCGCATTCTTAGACACACCTCACACTTAAAAGGTGAAACATACTATGTCATGAAATACCTTTTTCCTGAAGATCGAATCGGAATTAAACGAGCCGTCAGCAACCTGCGAAGCTGCCGAACGAACAGCGAAACTGATCTACATATTGCATTTTCGGGTGGTACGCAAAATCCCAAGAGCTATCGCAAAGAGACTGGACTTTAACGTGATGCGACGGTTTGCGTACCTCATCGACCCATTGAGCTATACTGGGTGATGCCTCCGGGCACCTTGAGAGCTACTTCTACCAGGTTGGCCAATGGTGAGAGGTCAGACAAACTCCGTCTCCTGGTCCTCCAGGTATGGGGTTTGAAATCGGATGGCGTCCATTTCTGTATAACTAAATCATTGCCACCTCCCCGCTGCCTTGCGGAGAGACTTTTGGGCCAAAGGCATTGACTGAGTACCCTAATCGTCCTCCTGTCTAGGGCTGGGCACCCTGGCAGTCTCAGACTACATACAACCATGCCATTTTCTTCAAACATAAACTTCATCCTGCATCGGCCATCGCACAGATTATCAAGGGTCGCCTTATCTGCGGCATACAGCAGGGCGGATAAGCGAAAACCTGCTGCTGCTGGCGCCTCTCTTCTTTCTCTCCCCTTTTTCTCTTACTCCCATCCCGACCCCCATTACTAACCTTCCTTCTATTATTCCCAGCTTAATTGACAGCAACCGAAGTGCCACTGGAGTAGAACCATCTGCAGCCACCATCTCACCACACCTATCGGACGCCTATCGGCAAAAGTCCCTTATAGGGCCACGCTATCCCGTTTCCATGACGACATGCAACGTCCGCACTCTAAGACAAACAGGTCAACAGGCTGTACTCACACGTACCTTGGACACACTGGGTATTGGTGCGTGTTGTGTATCCGAAACTAGGATCAATGACCCTAACGGAGTTATTGAATTAACTGCACCCGGCTTATCCTCTCGTTATTGGTTGCACGCATCCGCAGACGCCGATGCCGCACTCACGAGTCAAGCTGATGTAGGTATCATTCTAAGCTCCAAGGCCGAGTCATCCTTGGTTGATTGGATTCCGGGGAACAGCCGTTTATGTGCAGTTCGTTTGACGACATCAGCTAAGGTGGAGTCACGAAGTAGTACAAAACGCTGTTTGCTCGTGATTTCCGCTCCCACCGACTTCAGTTCAGATGTTGTCAAAGACACATTCTATCACGAACTGAATGCGCTATTACGCTGTGCTACTAGTTCAGATGGTATAGTATTTGCAGGGGATATGAACGCACAAGTAGGGCGCCTGTGCTACTCAGAAGCTCACCTAGGTGGTAAATGTGGGCTTAACTCCGAGTGGACTGACAACGGTGAGCGTCTGCTGCCTCCGTCGGAGGCCGAGGTCCGAAAGCCGATCATAGCCCTCAATCGTTTTCGTGTCGCTGGCCCGGATTCCCTCCCACCTGCACTATTTAAGGATAGAGGTGAGGTCCTCTGCAAAGAACTGACGTCCCTATTCGAACGCATCTGGAAGGAAGAAAGTATCCCGGCTAATTGGAGCGAATCGATTATCGTGGCAATATACAAGAAGGGCAGTCGCACAGACTGTTCTAACCACAGAGGTATTAGCCTAACGCCAATTGTGACAAAAGTATTGGCCTCGCTTATCGTTCGCCGCCACACTACGGAACGGGAATCTCGGATTAGGGAAGAGCAGGCTGGTTTCCGCTCAAGACGTGGCTGTATAGACCATATATTCACTTTGCGGCAGGTTCTAGAGCAGCGCCACGCATACCGCAGACCAACAATGGCTGTGTTTCTCGGTTTCAAGAGTGCGTTCGATTCAGTCGATCAATCGATTCTGTTCGAAATACTTGCACGGAAAGGTGTTCCCATGAAATATGTGTATATTCTTCGTGCTCCATACTCGAACACTACAGGCCGCGTCAGGGTCTACGGTGTCCTATCGGTTAGCTTTCCGACTACTAGTGGCGTTCGTCAGGGTTGTCCGATTTCCCCATTTTTGTTCAATTTCGCCGTGGATTCTATCATGGAGTGATCACTTGGGGAATCTCACGATGTAGGCGTTGAAGTGCTGCCTGGTGAAAGGTTAGTTGACCTACATTATGCGGACGATATCGTCTTGCTTTTCGGCGATGTCGGGGCGGCACAGTCAACTTTTAATAGTCTGTCCAGTGTGGTCCCATTATTTGGTATGCACTTCCCACCTTCAAAGTGCAAAGTGTTGCTGTAGGAACACTAGCCACCTGATGCCTCCTTGACGCTTGTAACGAGGAAATCGAGCTGGTTGATCATTTCACTTATCTTGGCAGCTGCATCAGCAATAATGGGCGCATAGAAACTGACGTCAGTTCACGCATTGCAAAAGCCAGAGCTGATTTCTTGAACCTGCGGCATCTTTTTCGACAGAAGGGAGGCTTCCTTCATCTGAAAGGCCGAGTATACAAGGCCCCAGTGAGTGCCGTTCTGCTCTATAGGAGTGCGACTTGGCCCCTTCAGTCTGACGATCTGATGCGCCTTCAAGTCTTTGATCATCGTTGTCTCCGAAACATTGCTGGTGCAAGATGGCACCAGCGTGTCCGCAACGATGATATTCCTAGGCGAGTACTAGGTGGTGATAATCATGCTAGTTCCCTAGAACAACAGATTGCACTGAAAAAGTTGCTTTGGCTAGAGCACGTGCTACGTATGCCTGATCACCGCTTACCTAGGAGGGCCTTGTTTAGTCTGCCAGGTGTAGGGTGGTACAAGGCTCTCGTTGGACATGTTAACTTGGCAACGGGAAATGAAGTCACTGACGACCAAACTGGGTGCCGTTGGTCCGTCTCGCCTTCCGGGCTGCAGTCCACGTGACTCGCCTTGTACTTGGCTAGAGACTTGACAGAATATGGCTCGCAACCGACACCAGTGGCACGTCTTCTGCCGTCTCCTAATCGGATCGCCTGTTTAAAATATGCTTGGGCGTGAGTTATCTGCGGGGTAGTGGCTGTTTATGCCGCGTGGCAGTGAAAGCCGCAAGGAAGCTGTCTCGCCGATGCCTCCTTATCTTTGCACGATAGCCAGCTGTTTGTGACGGTATGTTGTCTACACAAGTTGTATGCGCCTTGACCCTGAATGTTTGCTTAGGGCATTGAGGTTTTCATGTAAGTCCCCCTTCTCTCCCTCTTCTTATTCTTCATTTCCTAGGTCCTCATGGTTGTATGGCAGCGAAGCATCAGTGCAAATGGTGGATGTACTGCTGTTGATGATGATGGTGATGAGGATGATGAAGAGCCCGTTAGAAGCCATTCTTTTTGTTTCCCAGCACCCATGATGATGATGACGATGATGATGATGTTGATGATGGAATAAGAATAACAAGCGGGGAGAAAGGGGATTTACCTGAAAACCTTAATACCCTAAGCAAACATTCGGGGTCAGGGCGCCTACACATACCGTCACAAACAGCCGGCTATCTTGAATAGATAAGGAGACATCGGCGACAGCTTCCTTGCGGCTTTCACTGCCCTGCGTTTTAATCAGCCATTACCCCCAAGATAACTCAACACCAGACACACTTTAAAAAGACAATCCGATTAAGAGACGGTATCAGACGCGTCACTGGGGTCGTTTGCGAGCCATATTCTGTCAAGTCTCTAGCCAAGTACAAGGCGAGTCACGTGGACTGCAGCCCGGAAGGCGAGACGGACCAACGGCACTCAGTTTGGTCGTCAATGACTTCATTTCACGCTGCCAAGTCCAATGATATCTTCCTCAAGCCTTGCGCCATCCTATACCTGGCAGACTAAACAAGGCCCTCCTAGGTAAGCGGTGATCAGGCATACGTAGCACGTGCCCTAGCCAAAGCAACTTTTTCAGTGCAATCTGTTGTTCTAGGTAGATAGCATGATTATAACTACCTAGTACTCGCCTAGGAATATCATCGTTGCGGACACGCTGGTGCCATCTTGCACCAGCAATGTTTCGGAGACAACGATGATCAAAGACTTGAAGGCGCATCAGATCTTCAGACCGAAGGGGCCAAGTCTCACTCCCATAGAGCAGAACGGCTCTCACTGGGGCCTTGTATACTCGGCCTTTCAGATGAAGGAAGCCTCCCTTCTGTCGAAAAAGATGCCGCAGGTTCAAGAAATCAGCTCTGGCTTTTGCAATGCGTGAACTGACGTCAGTTTCTATGCGCCCATTATTGCTGATGCAGCTGCCAAGATAAGTGAAATGATCAACCAGCTCGATTTCCTCGTTAGCAAGTCAAAGGGTTAAAAAGTTGCTGGGAGTCCTGCAGCAACACTTTGAAGGTGGGAAGTGCATACCAAATAATGGGACCACACTGGACAGACTATTCAGGGTTGATTGTGCCGACGCAACATCGTCGAAAAGCAAGACGATATCGTCCGCATAATGTAGGTCAACTAACCTTTCACCAGGCAGCACTTCAACGCCTACATCGTGAGATTCCCCAAGTGATCACTCCATGATAGAATCCACGGCGAAATTGAACAAAAATGGAGAAATCGGACAACTCTGACGAACGCCACTAGTAGTCGGAATGCTAACCGATAGGACACCGTAGACCCTGACGCGGCCTGTAGTGTTCGAGTATGGAGCACGAAGAATATTCACATATTTTATGGGAACACCTTTCCGTGCAAGTATTTCGAACAGAATCGATTGATCGACTGAATCGAACGCACTCTTGAAACCGAGAAACACAGCCATTGTTGGTCTGCGGTATGCGTGGCGCTGCTCTAGAACCTGCCGCAAAGTGAATATATGGTCTATACAGCCACGTCTTGAGCGGAAACCAGCCTGCTCTTCCCTAATCCGAGATTCCCGTTCCGTAGTGTGGCGGCGAACGATAAGCGAGGCCAATACTTTTGTCACAATTGGCGTTAGGCTAATACCTCTGTGGTTAGAACAGTCTGTGCGACTGCCCTTCTTGTATATTGCCACGATAATCGATTCGCTCCAATTAGCCGGGATACTTTCTTCCTTCCAGATGCGTTCGAATAGGGACGTCAGTTCTTTGCAGAGGACCTCACCTCTATCCTTAAATAGTGCAGGTGGGAGGGAATCCGGGCCAGCGACACGAAAACGATTGAGGGCTGTGATCGGCTTTCGGACCTCGGCCTCCGACGGAGGTTCTAAACCAACCGTCCATGGCTCGTCCTGCATCACCTGAGTTGGAGGATGTCCAGCAGCGCAGGGCCGCCTAAACTGTTCTTGCAAGTGTTACGCCCAACCTGCCATACGGTGCTCCTTACTGTGTATCAGTGCACCTGAGCTGTCTCTGATTCTCTCACTGACGCCTCGTTTCCTGGTACCATTGTTGCAGATCAGCTGAGAGAGCTTGCGGTAATTGCCTACTGCTCATGCCTCCTCTATTTCTTGAGCCCTACTGGTCCACCAGGTTTGCTTGTTAGCACGTAGGCTCCGCTTTAGTTCGCGCCTAATAGCCCGTCTAGTCACATTGTGTTCGGAGCCAGCCGGCAGCTTTCTTCTAGGTTCCAACAGATTCACTGACCTGTCGGATATCCAGTGACTAGTGCGGTGACGATTGATAGTGCCACAAACAGATGCTCCTGCATCGCGCATGGCGGCCGAGGGTCTATTCCGCTGAAGCTCAGTGTCATTAGAGCAAGGCAGTATAAGTTCGGTGTGCAGTGCGTTTTGATAAGTTTGCCTGACCGAGGGCTGAGACAATTTCTCCTTTGCCAATCGTAGGGGACGCTTGGTGCGCCTCCTGGTGAAGTTCATGGAGAAACGATAACGTACCAAGGCATGATCAGAGTCGACACAGGTACTCCAGTACGAGCGGCAATCCAGGATGCAACCACGCCATCTGTAACTCATGGCAATGTGGTCAATTTGGATACATCACTGGCCAGCTACAGGAGGACGCCAGGTGGCACTTCGGCGCCCACTGTGTCTAAAAGCGGTGCTACTACGAAACAACTGGTGCTCCGCACATAGTTGCAGCAGACGCTCACCGTTGTCAGTCCGTTCGGAATTGAGCCCGTAATTACCACCCAGCTGAGCTTCTGTATAGCACAGGCGCCCTACTTGTGCGTTCATATCCCCTGCAAGTACCATACCACCTGAATTAAGAGCACTGCATACTGACGGGTTCATTTCATAATAGAATGTAATATTCCTTCGGTCCGGCGTTCTGGACTCTTTCTTGTCCAAGTAGTGTGACAAGCTGCAATGCAAAATAAATACCTCGTAGACGGCTGTACGCTCGAGCCGCCTAGTAAGAGGCCGATGTAAAGGAAGCAGCTAAGGAAGCACGAAAGAGGGAAGGAAGAGTGCCGGAAAGGAATATGAGAGTAATGATGACAGGAAGCAAAACCGACCGACCTCTTACCCGTTAACGTGTTACCGTGACACCCGCGGACCGGCTACAGTTAGCACTAGAACTATAGTCGGTGGGAGCATAAGCGGAAATCACGAACAAATAACCTTTTGTACTACTTCTTGGATCAACCTTAGCTGATATCGTCAAACTGGTTACACATAAACGACTGTTCACTGGAATCCAATCGATCAACGATGGCTCAGCCTTGGAGCCTAGAATAGTATCTACACCAGCTTGACCCGTGAGTGCTGCATCGGCGTCTCCGGATGCGTGCAACCAATAACGAGAGGATAAGCCGGGTGCAGTTGATTCAACATCCCCATTGGAGTCATTGAACCTAGTTTCGGACACACAACACGCATCAATACCCAGTGTGTCCAGTGTGCATGCGATTGCAGCTTGTTGACCTGTTTGTCTTAGAGTTCGAAGAATGAACGTCGCTATGGAAACGGGACAGCGTGGTCTTATAAGGGACTTTTGCCGATATGTGTTGTGGAATGGTGGCTGCAGATGGTTCTACTCCAGTGGCACTTCGGTTGCTGTCAATTAAGCTGGGAATAATAGAAGGAAGGTAAGTAATGGGGCTCGGGATGTGATAAGATAAACAGTTGGAAAAGAAAGGAGAGAGGCGCCAACAGTAGCATGTTTTTGCTTATTCACTCTGCTATATGCAGCAGATAAGGCGATCCTTGATAATCTGCGCGACGGTCGATGCAGGATGAAGTTTATGTTTGAAGAAAATGGCATGGTTGTATGTGGGCTGAGATACTGCCAGGGGGCCCTAGACCTAGACAGGAGGACGATTAGGGTTCTCAGTCAATGCCTTTGGCTCAAAAGTCTCTCCGCAAGGCAGCGGGGAGGTGGCAATGATTTAGTTTTACAGAAATGGCCGTCGTTCCCTTTCAAGCGCTCAAGCTTGAGGACCAGGAGTCTGCGTTTGTCTGACCTCTAACAATTGGCTTCCTTGGTGCCCGGAGGCACCACCTTTTATAGCTCATTGGGTCAAGGAGGTGCGCAGACCTTTGCGACGGACCAGTTTCTTTGCGACCTAGCGTTTTGCCGTTCAAGCACGTCCGAGCATTTAAAAGGCTTAGTCATCAGTGGATGCAATCGCTAACGGCATTTGTGAGTTTCAATATGACCTGGATGCTGGCCTAACATTTGAATCTTGGTTCAGAAATTACGAAAACGTTATCCTGTCCGAATTTACCGATGCTGATGACGGATGGATCCGCAGATTGCTTTTGCGGAAGCTGGGAATCAGGCAGTACTAAAAGTTGCCCAATTTTATTTTGCCGAAATGCTCTTAAGATTTTGTCTTCGATCAACTTGCACCTCTGTTAAATGGCATTTTGCGAGAATAGTTTTCCTTATTCGGCGTCTGGTACAGCTGCATGAAGCTCGTTAAGTACAGTTCAGCTGATTTCGTAACTTACACGACTACCATCAACCATCATTGCGAGCTTTTTAAGCTAAACTAAAATAAGGACGGTCTGTTAAAGACCTTTATTCTCGTCTGTGCTCTCCAGGCGCCCTAGCATGCCGAAATACGCATGAGGCTGCTTAGGAAAATTGCTCAGGGCTCATGCATCAACCTTTTGTCCATCACCTCCGCATGCCAGAGGTTAATCAACTCGAACCACGAAACGAACCTGCTTGCCCAACACTGCGGCTTATGTTCCGTGGATGTGCTGGTGGAGACAAACCAGCGCGGATGTCCACTGACGATCCAAAACTCAGCGAAGTCAACCAGACCATCATTCGCATGCTGGCGGTATGTGGAATGGCACTTCGTCAAATTCTGCCCGTTCAAAAAGCATGTTCGTTAGAAATGCAACAAACGGCGTCACGAAGAGGATAATTGCGACGTAGCTGTTTTCAACAATAACGTCTCCAGTAAGTATTCCAAATAGCTTGTACCCACATCGTTAGCAAAACGAGGATCCCAGCTTTATCTTGTTTTTGTTACTTTTAATGCAGGAGCCAAAAAGCGCAGAAGGTTCGCTACGGTGGTTGTGAACGAAGTCCCCGTAAACGTTCAAGTAGACACTACTTCCGACATCATGATCATATCCGAGGAAACTTGACCTGAAGATGGTGAACCCTCTGTACAGAGAACAACTTAGACTGCAACCATTGCTTCAGTAGGACCACTAAACTTGGTCGGGGAAGTTTCTTGCCCTATAATGTTCAAAAACTGCCAGTTCGAAGAGATTTACTACGTGACAAGACACCCAGACCTGAACCTACTCGAGCTCGAGTGGATTGATAATATGAAACTGCTAGATGTTTTCTTGAATTCCGTGGGCAGCAAATTTAACGACGCAGCTCTGGATCGGACGAAAATCCTACTGAAGAAATATCCACAGGTGTTTCAGGATGATTTGGGAGTGCTCGCAAACCAAGACTAGTTTATCCATACGGCTGGATGCAAAGCCGGTCTTCCGACCGAAGCGACCGGTTCCACATGAAGTGGTTTCAGTCGTCAGCCAGGAACTTGATAGACCAGTCATCCGGAGTTGTCAATCCGACCAATTACTTTTAATGGGCAACTCCCATTGCGATTGTCAAGAAACCAAAGGGAGGGATTAGTTCATGTGCAGATTACTCCACAAATCTGAATGCTGCTATAAAAAGGTGTCAGCTTATACGCCGTAACGACGCTTCGCTGCCGCGCGACCACCACTAGTCGCGCGCGGGCTGAGTATACCGTGAGGACGCCCACCCCTACGCGAATTCGAACCGGTGACCTTATGGTTGCAAAGCAAACGTGCAGACCACTCGGCCACCGGCCGACGAATGCTGCTATAGAAGATCACAAGCCCCCCTACCCCTTCCTGAAGGCCTTTATGCACGTCTGAACGGTGGCAAGTGTTTTGCCAAACTGGACTTGTCTGACGCATAGTTCCAGATTAAAATGTCGGAGGAATCGATTAATACTCGCAGAGGACCATTCCAGCATACACGCCTGACATTTGGTATCAACTTGACCCTGGCATTGTTTCAGCAACTCATGGATACGGTGCCACAAGAAATACCGTATGCCGCTGCATACTTGGACGATGTCATTAGCATGAGATCTAAGCAAGGGAAACTGGACCAACTAACAGAACACGTGCTTGACAGGAAAAAGGAGTATGGATTTTGCTTAAGAATAGACAAGTGTGAATTTTTCATGACCACCACTAAATATCCCGGCTTTATCATTAATAAAAATGGATGATGATCTGATCCATCAAACATCAAGGTGATCAAGGAAATGCCGCCACCTAAAGATGTAACGACGTTGCGATCATTCGTACATTATTTACCTGCCGTTCACACACGACCTACGGGGACCTGTAAACCGATTGTTGATGAGGAACATTCGGTGAGCTTGGATCACTTTCGACAAGTTATTAACATCAGAACTGATGCTAAACCAATACGATCCAAAGCTGCTAATTGCCGTGACATCCGATGCTTCCAGCTATGGAGTCGGTGTAGTCATCTCCCACGTATCCCAAGATGAGCGTGAGAAGCCAGTCGATCATACCGCTCATTCTTTGACAGCAGCATAAAGGAATTATGACCAATTTGCGAAGGTGGCTCTCGTTATTTTATTTATGGTGAGGCATTTCCACAAAATGCTACATGGTCGTCATTCTACCCTACTAATGGACCACAAACCACTTCTTACCGTATTCGGCTCGAAGAAAGGAATTCCGGTATATACGACCAATCGTCTGCAGAGATGGGCGACGACTGCTAGAATATGATTTCAACATTAAGTACCGATCGACCAGCGACGTTGGTCAAGCTGATGCGTTGTTACGACTGTCGAACGAACAGCACCAACCAGAAGACACTGTCGTTACTACTGTCTCCATCGAAACGGAAGTCAGTCGTGTGCTCTCGGATACTGTGAGCCAGCTCCTAATATCTTTCAGTCTGCTAAGAGATGCCACCTTACGGGGCTCGTTGTTGTCAAAGGTGATCACCTTTTATCATTCACATTGGCCACGAAAAGTTTTGAGGCACAGCTACAACAATTGATCCAGAGTCGAAATGCATTATCCCCTAACACGTTAGCTGGAGGTGGAAAACACCTCAGCTATTGTGCCGCAATACAAAAGGCAAGAAAAGAAAAAACAAACAAACAAACAGTGGCACGCCCGCTGAGTCCCCAGTAACGGATGGACATCGTTCCGGAGAGCTAACAGCTGGCTGCCGTAAAAGAAAGTCATATTATGCCTAACGATTGAGATCGTGATTGGAGGGGGATGCTAAACAGGAGGGGGATGGACAAAGGAACTCACAACACAAACGCCATTGGGGCCGGCTCCTAGCCATATCAGCAAGTGTGTCCAGCCAAACGTGTTCACCGTCCTTAGGACCCCAGCCAGGCAGTCGGGATGCACCAACCGACGCCAACTTCGAAGTGAGGGTTTTCATTTCTCGCGACCAAGTCATCACTTGGCCTCCCCTCCTCCTCTTCCAACCGCACCCACAACGCGCAAACAATGCACGTCGTGGGAGTCGGTGTGCTGGCATGCGCAACACGTGGCCCAGCCAT
Organism: Dicrocoelium dendriticum; assembly: GCA_944474145.2. NCBI lineage: Eukaryota > Metazoa > Platyhelminthes > Trematoda > Plagiorchiida > Dicrocoeliidae > Dicrocoelium > Dicrocoelium dendriticum. Next base: position 38,137,918 of record OX104068.1, read on the forward strand.
CGGAGCCTGGTGCGTGATATAATCGTGCTGAGCGGTTCACTCGCTCTTCCTGCACCAAATACGCGACGTCGAACACGCTCATTGCTCTCGCGGTGTTCCCACCAGACATGAGCTAAGCTGCGAAGGCAGCGATGATCGAACGTGACGAGTCTCTTCATGTCTGTCGACCTGATGGGCCAGGTTTCACAGCCATATAGGAGAGTTGAACGGACGGCTGCGTTGTAAACTCTGCCCTTGAGGGCGAGAGTAATGTCGCGTCTGCGCCACAGGTGGCGGAGATTGGCAAAAGCACCTCGAGCTTTTGCTATACGGTTCGTAACCTCATCTTCAATCCCACGGGTGCTAATATAGCTGCCCAGGTACTTGAATTCCTGAACGACTTCTAGCAGATCACCACCAAGCGTTAGCGCAGGATTGGGTCCCTGCCAATCTTGGAGAAGTACTTTGCATTTTGATGGAGCAAAGCATAGCCCAAAACGACTGACAGCCAGTGCTAATCGGTTCAGTGCTGTTTGGCATGTTTGGGAGCCGTCACAGATTAGGGCAATATCGTCTGCATACTCCAAGTCAAGAAGTCGCTCACCAGGGAGTAGCTCCACACCTTCTAGGTCGTGTCCAGCGAACGCTGTTTCCATGACTTCGTCAATAGCGAAGTTGAAGAGGAAAGGTGACAGCGGGCATCCTTGTCTCACACCGCTGGTGATACTGAAGGGTGGCGAGAGTTTGCCATAAACCCTCACCCTGCCCGAACTATGTGCGTACAGCGCTTTGATAATGTTTACATATTTATCAGGCACACCTTTCCTCAACAGACAGTCCCAAAGGGCACATCGATCGACTGAGTCGAAGGCACCTTTTATGTCAAGAAACACGACAACGGTGGGTCGCCAATAAACATGGCGGTGCTCCAACACTTGACGCAATGTGAAGATGTGGTCGATGCAGCCCCGACCTCGACGAAATCCGGCTTGCTCTTCACGAATTTGGCTTTCACGAGTGCCAGTCAGTCTGTGGAGAATGAGCGAGGCAAGCAATTTAGAGGCAATCGAAATCAGACTGATCCCTCTATAATTACCACATACCAAACGGGAGCCTCCCTTGAAAATTGGGACAATGACGGAGCGGTTCCAGTCTGTCGGGACTGTCTCCTGCTCCCAAAGTTTTACTAGCAACTCGTGTAGATCACCTATTAGAGCAGGTCCACCGAACTTGAAGAGGGCTGGAGGAATAGTATCTGCCCCTGCGGCCTTATGCAATTTCAACAGCCTGATCTCACGTTCGACTTCAGCGCGTGAGGGCGGATCCAGGGAGACGGCCCAAGGAGAAGGGCGTTCAATGCCCGAAGAAAGTGATAACTCAGGTTGGTTAAATTGCATAGCAAAGTGTTCAGCCCAACGCTCCAAGCGTTTTGACAGGCTGTGGATCATCTGCCCACTCTCGTCGCGTATGGTCTCGCTAACACCAGGTCTCCTGCTGCCTGTTGCCCGTATCAGACGGTATAACTTACGATGATTACCAATGGCAGCGGCTGTTTCCATCTCAGATGCACGATGAGACCACCAGGTTTCGCGGTCCTTCTTTAGGCTAGCACGTAGTTTCGCCCTGAGATTTTTGCGAGATTCATTGTGTTCGCTTCCAGCCGGAATACGTCGGCGAGCATCCATAAGTTCCAGAGACTGTGTAGAGACCCAATGTCCGGTTTGGCAATTTGTTTTGCCACATGAAGACATGCCTGCTAATAGCAACGCTTGACGAGTGTGCGACCAGTGATCTTCAACGGTGTTTAGTGGGCGCTTACTCAGCCCAGATGTCAGCGCATCTTGGTACACATTCTGAACATCTGGCTTCGCCAGCTGGCTAGTGTCAATCCGTTCACATCGACGTTGCGGACGTCCACCGAAGCGCATCAGGAGGTCGGCACAGACAAGTGCGTGGTCAGAGTCCACGCTCGTGCTCCAAATCGAGCGACAGTTTTGGACACAGCCTCTCCAGCGGTAACTGATCGCGATATGATCGATTTGCGTCCATGACTGGCCCGAGGCTAGTGGCCGCCAAGTCACACTTCTGCGGGTGCTGTGTCGAAAATTAGTGCTCGCGAGAAACAGGCGAGCATCTTCACACAGCTGGAGCAATCGCTCACCATTATCATTACGGGAGCCTACACCATGTTGGCCGCCCAGATGAAGCTCATCAGAGGACAATTTTCCGACTTGGGCGTTTAGATCGCCAGCCAGCACCACAGTATCCGTGCTTCTTCTGTAACGAAGGAGCTCGTGAAGTTGCTGGTAGAAATCATCTTTTATCGAATCAGTGCTACAGTTTGTAGGGGCGTAGGCCGCAATGACAAACAGGCACCGTTTGTCCCCGCGCGACTTCGAAGCACGGAACGAACCAGCTAATCTAACGGCGCACATCCTACTGTTTACTGGGATCCAATCAAGCAGGGCAGCTTCAGCCCGGGGACTCAAAACAATGCCGACGCCGGCTTGACCGGCATTTGAAGCTGCATCATCGCCAGATAGGCGCAATGAGAATGTGCCGCCAGTGTCGCATGTGGGGGATCTCAGGGTAAGCACGGAGCTCGAATCTTGCAGGCGGGTTTCTGATAAACAGCAAATATCGATCGATAGGGTCTCTAGTGTGCGGGCAAGTGCTGCCTGTTGGCCAATCTGCAGCAAAGTGCGCACGTTGAGGCATGCCAATCTTAGCGAGACACGAGGACTCCAAAGGGAAACGGATGAACTGACGTTGTCCGCTTGGTTGAACATGGACTTATCGACTGGATTGGAGCGAGGCCCTGCGATTGTGTGTGATTTGAAATTAGAAGACAAGCGACTATTGAAGTAAGCTGGGGGAGGGCCAAGAATTGGGGGATTGAAAATGGGGGGGATATAAGTAAAGTTGGAGCGGGACAATAAGGATGCAGAAGCACAAGAAGGGGTATAAGAAGACGGGAAGGCCTGAGCAGTAGCATCCAAACCCCTATCCACCCTGCTCGATGCAGCAGATAGGGCGCCGTTTATTATCCTCTGCGACGGCCAGAGCATCAAGAAATTGTTGTAGGAAAGGTTCATTGTATTGCGTGGGCAGAATACTGTCAGGTTGCCCAGGCCTAGACAGGAGAACGATTAGGGTTCTCAACCAAAGCCTTTGGTCCAAAAACCTTACCGCAAGACAGCGGGTTTTGGCACTGGACTACATAGCCCGTTTTATGAAATGAGGAGCCACCCCCATTCCAACCCCCAACCTGGAGGACCAGGAGGCTGAGTTTGTCTGGCCTCTAACCATTGACCAATCTGGTATGAGTGGCTCTAAAGGTGCAAAACAAAGCACCACCCAGCATAGCTCAATGGATCTCTGAGGCACGCAAACCATCGCACCACGGTAAGGTCCAGCCTCATTGCGATGGAAAATGCATTATCTGTCGTCCAAGACTATCTAGTTTGTTAACCTTCGCCACTTGTGGCGCCGGTGCGATATCACTCTCTCCCTGAAGCATGGAGTCTACAATGCAGCCGTACGTCGACCCTGCTGTAAGGCTGTGAAACCTGGCCCATTAAATCGGCAGACGTAAACAGGCTAGTTACGTTCGACTACCGGTACCTTCGCAGTTTGGCTCATATCTGGTAGGAACACCGTGTGTGCATTGAGCGTGTTCGACGCCTTGTTGATGGCACAGGAAGAAAAAGTGAACCGCTCAGCAGCGTTATATGACGCACCAGGCTTCGATTGCTGGGCCACGTGTTGCGCATGCAAGCCCACCGATTTCCGCGACGTGCGTTGTTTGCGCGCCGGGGATGTGGATGGAAGGATTGTTGGCCAAGTGATGACTTTGTCAAGTGGAATGAAGGTCTTTGTTTAGCAGTATGCCTCGGTTGGTGCCTCTAGACCCCCTGGTTGGAGTCCGAAAGACGATGGACACATTTGGCTGGATACACTTGTTGACATGGTGATGAGCCGACACCAATGATGTTTATGTTGTGTTTCCTTGTTCCCCCCTCTCTCGCCTAGCTTACCCTCTAACCACGATCTTTATTCATATGCGTAATATATTATTTCTTTTTGTGGCACACTAGCTGGCTGTTTGCTCTCCGGAACGATGCCCATCCCTTACTGATGACTCAGCCGGTGTTGTGTCACGATAGCTGAGCTGTTTTCCACCTCTAGCTAACGTGTATGATGATGATGACGATCGCGTCCTCATCCCAGCCGAACTACAACCCTAGGTGCTACATCGGTTTCATACTGGACATTCCGGCTTCAAGCGAATGAAGGATCTAGCAAGGAGTTGCATGTACTGGCCATTTATAGATTCCCAAATTGAGGAGTTAACAAGTCCGTGTTTAAAGTGTGCTCTATTAGCAAAATCGCCAAGGGAATGCGAAATGTTCTGCTGGCCGACGCCCACGAAACCATGATCAAGGGTTCACCTTGATTTCGCTAGATCCATCAAGGACAAAACTTCTTACTTATTATAGATGCATACAGCAAACAGCCAGAGATCTTCCAAATGTCGAACACATCAACATCGGTTACCTTTACAATCCCCAGGGAAGTATCCAGTCGGTTCGGTTTACCGGAAACAATAACATCCAACAATGGACCTCAGTTTACCACCGCTGAGCTTTGTGCGTTCCACGGCATGGAGCACATGCGCTCACCTTATCATCTACAGTCAAATGGACAAGCTGAACGCTTTGTGGATACTTTCAAACGACTTCTGCTTAAAGTTGAAGGAGTCGGACCATATCATGAGGTCCTTTTCTGATATAATACAGGATTACGCTTGACAGAAAGTCTCCAGCAGAATCGCTGCTGCACAAGGCATCGAACGAAATTTGATCTGCTAAGGCCACCATGTAGAAAAATGAAAATGGATAATTGAGCATCAGTAAAACCGAAGACATCGCGCTATCCCCCGACATTTTGAAATTAGGCAGGTGTTTTCTAAACACCATCGGATCAATAAAATCTCCTAGGCACCTAGATTGGTCATTTAAAAATGGTCGTCTATTATGAAGTGTCCGTGGACGATAACAGATGGGTTCGCCACATCAAACATCTCAGGAGCTACAACTCATTTGGCAGAAAAGATGTTCTAATCACCCCACTTAAAATACTTATGAACGAGTTCAAACTGCCGACGACAGGCTATTCAGCAAGATAAGCCTATCATCCCACCAGCTATATATATATATATATATATATATATATATATATATATATATATAAGCGCTCACAAGGCGGTGGCTGGACCGTAGTCCGCTCCACACTGACTGCATGGAACCACTCTTTGATCCTAACACGGCCACAAGGACCGTGCACCCTGTCCCCTCCAGCAACGACCAACTGTCTCCTGGAGCCAGTATGGACGAGGTAGTGGGTAATAGACTGGTAGGCACCTTGTCAACTTGCACATCAAGCGCAGCCACACCGGGGATATTAAACAACAGCCAATCACATGAGAGAGAGAGAGAAAGAAAAAGAGAAAAACTCGATTAATGCATAAGGAAACGGTGACAAACCTTAATTAAACAGCATACGTAATAAGTTGTTTACAAACAAATCCTAGCTAAGTGCACGAGGTCAGGAAGTATAGTTCACGGAATGCCACGAACACAAAAATGTTATGGAAATCGAATACAATTGGCTGAAGCGATGTGTGCAAGTTAATGGAATAGAGTACAGGGAGATATTTATATGAGAAAGAAAAGCATTAAGGTAAAAACTGTAAACCCACCACCTGAAATAAAGAGACTTAGCATGCAAGCACGCGGTTAGTAAATCGAATTCAGCGTGCCTACAAACGCTGCGCCGGCTCGTCGTACTTCTCTGCAGGACCCGTCGTCGCTTCTGTAGTTGCCCCAAATGGCACAGCTCATGGCCCACTAGACATTTATATGAGAAAGAAAGGCATTAGGAGAGAAGCGAAAACCCACCACCTGAAATAAAGAGACTTAGCATGCAAGCATGCGGTTAGTAAATCGAATTCAGCGTGCCTACAAACGCTGCGCCGGTGCTGCCTACGTTCACTGCGGGACCCGTCGTCGCTTCGGCAGTGGTCCCGAGTGACCTCGCTCATGGCTCACTAGGCCTGCCTGACTAAGGCACTCGCGACCGCATGTGCTACAGTACCATGCGCTCGATGTCGATGGAGTACAATTCATCGGTGCTTGCCGCTTCCGCACTTGCCGCTTCTTCTCTGCATGCATGAGGGCTATCTCCCGCACTTCAGCAACTGCCTTCGTGATTAGATCGCGCCATGCACCACGATCAACCGCCTTCGATTCCCATGATCTGCAATCAAGATTAGAACGTGAGGCTCACTTTAATCATGTCCTGGTAACGTAACTTTGGTTTCCCCACGTGCCGCTTCCCTATACTCAGCTGACCGTATAAGAGTTGTTTCGGTATCCGCGTCGAATCCATACGGCTCACATGACCGAGCCATCTCAGGTGTCGCAGTAAAAGTATGCAGTCCACTGCATACATCCCACTTCGGCGCAACACTTCCGTGTCTGCAACTCTGGCGCCCCAGCCGATCCGCAAAATTCGTCACAGACACTGCTGATGGAACCGCTCGAGATATCGCACATCCCGCCGGTACATCGTCCACGTTTCACTGCCGTATAGAATAACGGACAGTACCATGGATTTGTACACCATCAGCTTCGTGCCAATGCTAAGCTGATGGTTGTTCCACACTCGGTACTCAAGCTTCCCGAATGCCGCTGCCGCCTTCGACACGCGATTACGCAACTCAACATGTAGCTGCTGATCAGTCGACATCACACTCCCAAGGTAGCAGAAGCGGGAGGTGGTTTCCAATACTTCAGCACCAATGCTGAGTTGCGGTCACACTGCAGATTGCACTTCCGGTGAAGGCTGAAAGAGACAGACCGTTTTGCTTGTGTTGATGGTGAGCCCGAATTTGGCCGCTGTCGAAGCCAGAGCACTAGTCATGTGCTGCAACTCATCCGCGCTGTGTGAAAACTATGCACAGTCGTCAGCAAACAGCAACACACGGATAGTTGTCTCACAGACTAGAGTTCTCGCACCGAAACGGCGGATGTTCAGCAACCCACCATCAATACGGTGCTCCACACGAACACCGTAAGCACAAGCCGCATCAAAAGCACAAGACAACATTGCATGAAGATAGATATTAAACAGGGCAGGAGCTAACACACAGCCTTGGTTCACACCAGAGACAACTGTAAAGTCATCCGAGGTCTCTCCACTCAGCTGCACCCTCGCTCGCATACCACTGTGCAGACATTTAATTAAACTTACAAACTTACGCGGGCAACCAAACTTACCCAACACCAGCCACAGTGCCTCGCGGTTCCCGTATCAAATGCCTTGGTGAAATCAACAAAAAGCGAGTACAAAGGCTGGTGTCGTTCTCTGCACTTCTCTTGCAACTGACGAGCCGCAAACACCATATCTATAGTGCTGCGACCCGAACGGAATCCACATTGCTCTTCCGCCACGTTTGGTTCCACCATCTGACTCACGAGGCGATTGAGCAGGATTCGGGCAATCACCTTGCCCACACAACTCAGCAAGTTGATGCCACGATAATTCGTGCAACATTGCTTGCTACCTTTGCCCTCGTACAGTGGTAGCACAAGGGCATCCTTCAGCTCAGGAGGCACCTCCTCCTTAATCCACACACGTTGCATCAAGTGGTGCAGCGCAGTCAACAACGCGGGTCCGCCGTGTTTCAATACTTCAGGTGGGATCCCGTCATATCCGGCACATTTGCCGTTTCGTAGCTGAGCAAGTGCTCTCTGCGTCTCATCCAGTGTCGGCGTATCCGCCAGATCCGCCTTCACATCGTGCTGCTTCAGGCCGTTCAGTGTAGGCCAGTCGGCCTCTGAACGGTTGTTCAAGAGACAGTCAAAGTGTTTCCGCCAGACCTGCATTATGTCTGCAGTCTGGGTGCAGGTAGCGCCTGAACTACCATCGATCAGTGTCCTCAGCGGCTCCAATCTCGGTCCATACACCGCCTTCAAGGAGTTAAAGAATTCCTTGTGTTGACGGCGTTCGGTGTAGCATTCCATCTGCTTCGCCTTCTCCGTCCACCATGCATTTTTAATACGACGGAGCTCTCGGGTCAGTCGCCGTCGAAGTTTGCGAAACTGACCCTTCTTCCCCAAGTCACTGGGGTCTGCCACATGTGCAGCAAATGCTGCATTCTTCTCTGTCAACCGTCACATTGTTGTCATCAAACCAATCAGGCCGCTTACAGTTTTCGCGCCCGATGGTCTCCTCCGCAGCAGCTGTCACCTGGTCGCGAATGTGGTGCCACAGGTCGCCCACTGTGGCTATACAGTCAACATCATCACACAGGCGTGCAGCCATCGCCTTCTCCAGCTCAGTACGTTTCGCCACAGTACCGAGGGAGAGAATGCGAAATTTACGCCGATTCACGGCGGGAGTGCAATACATCGATTTACGAAAATATATGTACAGTTTGGTCCGAACCAATTTGTGATCAGTGCCACACTCAGCTCCACGCAGTACACGTGTCATGCGCACTTCACGCATATCACACTGACGTACGATGACATAGTCGAGCAGGTGAGCGTGACCACTCCGTGGGTGCGTCCAAGTTGCTATATCACTCGCAATCAGTGCAAACCGAGTGTTCGTGATCGTCAGGCCTTGAGTGGCACAAAGTGAGATCAGCCTGTCACCGTTCGCATTCGCTGAACCAATGCCATGCGCACCGATAACATCTGTCCACGCTGATGCATCACGCCCAACGCACGCGTTGAAATCACCCAGCAGAAATAGTCGGTCGCTCCTCGGCACAGACCGTATCACGGAGGATAGCTCAGTGTAGAACTGATCACGCGTGTCATCAGGATAACACATGGTCGGACCGTACGTGATTATAAAAGTAGCAAACTTACCTCTTCCGAGTCGTAGGCGAACAGTCATCAGCCGCGCGCTGATGCCCGTTGGTTCGCCCACCAGCTGGCCATTCAGGCGGTCGGATATTGCAAATCCGACCCCATGTTCACGTGGTGCTGAGGCGGCGTTCCCCACCCAGTAGAATGTGTAGCCAGCACCTGCTTCATGTAACTTAGCTTGCTCAGCGAGCCGAGTTTCACTGAGCGCCGCAATATCGATGTGGTAGCGCGCCAGCTCCATTGCGACCAGTGCAGTGCGTCGCTCCGGGCGCTCGCTGGAGTTCCGGTCCAGTAGTGTGCGCACGTTCCAGCACCCGATGCTGAGTGCTTTGCGCGCAGACATACGATTGCATTGGTGGGCAATCGCACGCGAGGTGGTCGTTGTGCTTCGGAGGTTTGCTTGAGGGACTCCACCTGGAGCCTTTGGCTCAATAGCCTGACCCACAAGGCAGTGGGTGGTTTGGAGGTTTGCTTGAGGGACTCCACCCGGAGCCTTTGGCTCAATAGCCTGACCCACAAGGCAGTGGGTGGTTCGGAGGTTTGCTTGAGGGACTCCGCCCGGAGCCTTTGGCTCAATAGCCTGACCTACAAGGCAGTGGAGAGCAGATCCAGCTCGGGAATGTGATTGCAGAGACAGATTGGGATCTGCTTGACGGCCGTCACACGCAGCCTTTGAGTTTCTGGAACAGTTATCATATGTTTTGCGACCGTAATTGGATACGCACCTGCGACCACGGCCAGACGCAGGTGGGTTTTTGGCGGGTTTGCACCAATTTGACCAGGGGCTGCCTGGCTTGAGGCGGGCAGTAGCAAACCATTGAACACCCGGAGGTGTCCTCCCACCGTCAGAGACAATGCGTGGCACTCGTGCTCTACGCCAATCGAGCTTTGAGAATATCACCCGTAAACCTGTTGTCTCCCATGGCTAGGTTTTACGGGAAGTGGGCCATCGACCACTTCCTAACCTCCGGAGAGGATGGACTAGGATACTGCCAGGGCGCCCAATCCTGACAGGAGAACGACTCGGGTCCTCAACCAAAGCCTTAGATTAAATGAACACCCGAAAGGCAGCGGGTCTAGAACATGGTCAGTTAGCTGACTCATGCGGATTGGTGTCCTGGATCTTAGCAGGGAGAAGGGCGAAACCTAACTCCCACCTAGCGGTCGCCACGTGGAGGCGCCCAGGGCATGAGACTATGGCGCAACAGTAGCAGCAGTGGGTAGACCATCTGTCAGGATCTAGCCACCACCAGCCTCAGCGCACCATAGGCTCTCCCGCCACATATATATATATATATATATATATATATATATATATATATATATATATATATATATATATATATCAGGTACAACTTGTAGTCCGCAAGATCACAAGCCGAGGGCGTGGGTTCGAGCCTGCTAGCGACTGGGCGACTCTCGCAATATCCTTAGCGCGCGTGCGACGCCGTGTTTGCGCGACAGCGAAGCATCTGTACTGTGTACCGGCGTACTGCTGATGCATTTCTTGCATGGCTCAGGTCCTCTGGATCGGCTGCATCCATGATTGAGTACCTTATCAGATATGTAATGGTCAGTGGTGGTTTGGATTCGTTCCTTCATCTGACAACTTTAATTATTAATCATCCTCTCTGTAGCCGTGGTATCTTGGCGGCGTGTCAAGACAGCTGGGTCCGTCGCACGTATTGAGTTAACTAACTGAAGAACTGAGCTGAACTAGTGCCATACTGGTTGTGTGTCCGCCACGTATTAGTTTGCTACTGTACATGCTACTACTCAATGCGTACAGTCGATATCCGTCCATCGGTATTTGGCACCTGACGGGCGACTCACTAAACAGTCAGTTAGATTCTATGCTGGTCAGATCACATTTTTTCTATGCTAGTCGGCAGATTCCTTTGACATTTTTCACTACTCACTTACTTCTCCGTCGCAAGACATTTCTATTGGGTGCGGTATACTTCATTTCTCAGCTCACAGTTTATCGACTAAATTGACGCAGCCGTTATCTACGCGGTGTGTTCTCTCAGACCATTTGACACAGAAACTAGGCTTCAGTTGTTTCGCACGTACCTTTGTCACATTTATCGTTGTTATTTGTTATTCATCAAATGTTGTGTGTATACTGTTCTCAATGCATCCTCCCTCCCGAAACTAGCTCCGTATCCATCTTAGTTGCACACTTTCATCTCTAGTCCACACTGAGCAGAAGGGAGTACGGGATAACGTTAATGTGAAAGTACACTGACTTACCATAAATTTCCTGCATCTGTCGATCTTGGCACTTTTACTAACTTGTCTCCGATCGAATCTGTCGCCGTCTCTTTCTGCACCTCTCTTCTTTACGACATAAATCTCTACAGGGGAATCCGGCCTTCGTCACTTCTGTTATCATAGATGAAAAATGAGAACATGTTGTGTGGGTTCATTTCAGGCGGTGTAGTTTGCGTCTCGATGGCATACAAATAAAGACGTCAGCCGGTTTCCTCTACGTCCTAGGTGCGAGTTATTGGTGTGCGTTCTCTCGACACGTGTAACTACGTACGAAACAGGTCATGGAATTCGGTGTCCTGAGCGGCTAATACCTAACATTTGCCCGATCGTATTTTTGCTTGCCATCATATACTACACACGTTAGCTAGTGATGGAAAACATCTCAGTTATTGTACCGCAATACATGTGAAAAGAAGAAAAACATGCAACAGGCATGCCAGCTGAGCCACCGGTAACGGATGGGCATCGTTCCGGAGAACTACCAGCCTGCTATTGTGCCACAAAAAACGTTACATTATACTTACAAAATGAGATCGTTGTTGTAGGGGGTTAAGCGAGATTGGGAGGGACAAAGAAACTCACAATACAAACGCCATTGAGGTCGGCTCATCACCATGTCAACAAGTGTATTCAACCAAACTTGTCCAAGTCTTTCAGACTACAACTAGGGAGCCTAGAGGCTCCAACCGAGCCATATTTCTAAATAAAGATCTTCATTCCTCTTAACCAAGTCATCACTTGGCCAACGCTCCTCTTCTTCCATCCACACCTCCGGCGTGCAAGCAACGCACCTCGCGAGAGTCGGTGGGCTTGCATGTGCAACACTTGGTTCAACCATCTGAGCCCGTTGCGTGATATAACGGTGTAGAGCAGTCCATTTCTTCGTCGAACACACTTCCCACCAAACTGCCGACCCGTCGCCTAAAGGTAACGAGCTAGTCTTGTAGGATGACGAGGCAGGTTCTAGCCTCCGTAGGAGCAGGGCGACCCTCGCAGTATCCTTAGCTCACGTGTTATCGGTGGTGGGGGCTTGGCAGCGAAACTGCGGTACTGCCTACCTGCGTACTGCTGATTCCTACTTCTTTCATAAGCCAAACTGCGAAAGCACCGGTGGTCGAACGTAACTAGCCTCTTTATGTCGGCTGATCCAATGGGCCAGGTTTCACAACCGTACAACATGGTCTAACATAAAGCTGTACTGTACACTTTACCCTTCAGGGATAGTGTGATGTCGTGCCGTCGCCATAGGTGGCAATGGTTGTCAAAAGCTCCTCGTGCTTTTGCTATACGGTTTGTGACCTCGTCTTCGATTCCACAAGCGCTGGTACAATCGCCTAGTTAGTTGTTTTCAAATGACTTCCAGCTGACCCCCATTAGGGTCAGCTCAGAAGGTGGTCCCTGCCAATTTTGGAAGAATGCTTTGCACTTCTAGGGTGCAAAACATAGCCCGTAACGGGTGACAACCAGTGCTAATCTGTCCAGTGCTACTTAACACTGTCAAATGTCACAGATGGAGGCAATATCCTCAGCATATTCCAAGTCAAGAAGTTCTTCACCTGAGAGAAGTTCCACATTTAAGTCTTGTCCTGTGAACGCGATCTCCATGACTTCACCAATGGCGAAATTGAAGTGGGAAGGTGACAGCCAACATCCTTGTCTTACACCACTGGAGATATTGAAACGCAACGATCGCTTGCCGCAAGTCCACACTCTGCCCAAGCTACACGCGTAAAACGTTCGCGTTATATTTACACCTTTCCTTAGTAGACAGTCCCAAAAGACACAGATCGACCGAATCGAGGTCACATTTGATGTCGAACATGGCCACGAAGGGCCACCAATATATGCGACGGTGCACCAACAACTGAAGCAATGTGAATAAGTGGTCGATGCATTCCCGAGCACGACGAAATCCCGTTTGCTCCTCACTAATCTGGCTTTAACGAGTGCGAGTCAGTTTGTGAAGGATGACAGGGGTAAGCAATTTGGAGGTGATGGAGATCATACTGATTCATCTATGGTTGCCGCATTTCGAGCGTGAGCCTCCCTTGAAAATTGGGACTATAACGGCGTGGCTACAATCGGTTGGGCCAGTTTCTTACTTTCACCGTTTTACTAGTAATTTGTGTAAATGGGCAACAAAAGTAGGTCCCTCGAATTTGAAAAGGTCTGGTTGAAGATCATTTGGTTCCGCGGCCTCATTCAACTTTAGCGGTCCGATCTCATTTTCGACTTCTGTGCGAGAGGGTAGATCCAAAGGGACAGCCATGAGAGCGGGGAGATGACTAGCCTGTAGGGAATTCAACAACACCGATCGCTTAAATTGCCTTTCAAATTGCTCAGCTCAACGCTTCAAGTGTTTTAACAAGTTGTGGATTAGCTGTCCACCCTCGTCACAAATGGTTTCAGTAACGCCAGGTCTCCTGCTACCCGTTTCCCTTATCAGACGGAATATCTTCGGTGGTTACCTAGGGCAGCAGCCACTCTCATCTGACGCACAATGAGGCCACTAGGATTCACGGTCTCTCTTCAGGCCAACACGGAATTTTGCCCTGTGGTCTTAGCGAGTCGCACTGTGTTCGCTTCCAGCTGGAATGTGCCGTCAAGCATCGATGAGTTCCAGAGACCGCGAAGAGAACTAATGTCCATGTCGTCTACTAGATATACCATATGAAAATTTGGTTGCTGCTAGTAAGGTCTGGTGAACATGCGATCAAGGACCTTCAGCTCCATTAAGTGAGAGCTTAGTTAACCCGAATGCCAGCGAACTTTGATACGAATTCAGAACATTGGAGTTCGCCAGTTGGCTGGTGTTTACGCGCTCACAGCGTCGTCGTAGGCGTCCGCGAAATGCTCCTACAAATCAGCATGTATAAGTTCATGGTCACTGCTCACACGTGGTCCAAATCGAGCGACTGTTTTGGACGCAGCCTCTCCAGCGGTAACTGATGGCAATGTGAACGCTTTGCGTCCATGGCTTCTTCTAGGTTGCTGGGTGCCAAGTCACTCTTCTGCGGGTACTGTGTCGGAAGTTAGTGCTCGCAAGAAATAAGCGAGCACCTTCACACAGGTGTAGCACCTGTTCACCGTTATCATTACGGGAGCCTACACCATGTTGGTAACCCAGAAGCAACTCATCAGTGGACAATATTCCGACTTGTGCGTTCAGATCATCAGTCAACACTACAGTCTCCGTACTTCTTGTATGACGTAAGAGCTCGTTCAGTCTGCCGAGTCATTGCCAGAGTTTGTGGGGGCGTAGGCAGCGATGGCAAACAGACATATTAGCCCCGTGTGACTTCGAAGCTTTAACCTAGTTAACCAGTCGGACCGCACACTTCCTGCTGCTGATTGGGATCCAATCAATCAGAGCAGGACAATGACAACAACGGCTTAGCCAGTACTCGAAGCTACTTCGTCCTATTCACCTGGAAGGGGTCACAAGGCAACCACAGAGTTCTAGTCTTGTAGGCTGGTTTCCGATAGGCATTGGATACCGATCGTGAGGGTCTCTAATGTCCAAGCAACTGCTGCATGTTGACCGATCTGTAACAATGTGTGTACGCTGAAGCATGCAATTCTTAGGGTGGATCGACGGCTTCAAATAGTAGCCGTTAAACTGGGCTTGGCCGCTTAGTTAGACATGGACTTGTCGATAAGGCAAGTGTGACTCTCTGCGTTTGTATGAGTTGAAACTAGCAGATGAACGCCTATCAAACCATGGTGGGGGGGGGGGCAAAATTGGGGAGTTGAAAACGGGTGTGTTAAGGGAAGTTGGAACTGGACGATAAGGCTGAAAAGCGTAAGAGAGTGAATAAGAAGACTGAAAAGCTTGAGCAGCCCCATCCTTACCCCTATCAACCCCGCTCGATGCATTGGCTATGGCGCCATTAATTATCCTCTGCGAGGGCGCAGAGCATCAAGTAATGGTTTGTGAGTCAAGTCATTGTGTTGCGTGGACATGATACTGCCAGGTTGCCCAGACCTAGACAGCAGCACGATTAGGGTTCTCAACCAAAGCCTCTGGTATCAAAGCCAGACCACAGGGCAGCAGTTTTGGCACTGGGCTGCATATTCCGTTCTAAGAAATAAGGAGCCACCCTCACTCCAGCCCCCAACCTGGAGGACCAGGAGACTGAGTTTGTTTGGCGTCGAACTATTGACCAATCTGGTACGAGGGACTAAAGATGCAAGTAGCGCCGCTCAGCATAGCTCAATGGGTCGCTAAAGTACGCAAATTATCGCACCACGGTAAGGTCCAGCCTTTATGCGATGGGCATTTATATTTGAATCATCGGGTTGGACTAGATAGCATTCACACCATTCCATTTTTCTTTTTAACAGTAATCGCACCAACTTCTGATCGACCACACGTGTTTACGGATGGCGCGTGCATCGGTCCGAGTGACAACAGACAAGCGGGATATGGGGTATACTGGGGCCCAGGTCACCCCCGGTAGGCTTCACTTAGCTTTCTAACATTATTGTTGCAGCAACCTTTCCAAGAGACTTGGCGGTGAACAGACCAACAACCGTGCTGAAATTGAGGTATGTTATCACCATAGTTATTCGCTGAGTCAAAACGGAGTTTACTTATTGACGTACCGCATCACCCTAAAACAAACAGGTGCAAATCACTGGAAGTAGCTTGCAGTGTCACCGTTCACTGCCTTTTTGGATTGTATTGCACCAAGTGCTGCACACGCACACCATAAACTGTTGGTGTTTGAAGATAACAAGATGATAGGCTGTTTATATTATCCTACTGCTCATGATTATTCTTTTTCTGCGTTTATACGTTCGATTTCGGGGTCCTTGATTTCCATCACTATTTGAAGGTCACTTAAGTGGTCCATAAGGCGCATTATTTTACCGGAGCTTGGCCACTTGGTAGTCGGTCGTTGCAGCTTTTCGTCAAATGGTTTCAGTTGCTGTTCTTTTTCAGGCTGCAATCGCTGCTGCCAAACAGGCAAAAAGTGAGGGACTTTCCCGGATCGCCATCGTCACTGACAGCAAGTTTACCCAAATGTGCGCAACTGAGTGGGGACCTGTTTGGGAGAAGAATGGCTGGAAGTTGGCTGATGGCAAGCCGGTTAAGCTACATGAACCCGTGAGGCGCCTGCTGAAATACACTAGAGATTCTGGTGTTGACGTAGAATGGGTCAGTTTTCATTTCGTTCAGTTCGACTTATTCTTACTATTCGCCCATGGCTGAAATTTTTTGATCGTTGTCTTTTCTATCGTTTTATCCCGTTTGTGCAGTTTTTTATCAATACTATATGCCGAATTGTATCAATTACTTGCGGAGAGACCTAATCTTCTTACTCTGAAACGATTTTCCTACCACAGCATTTTGGTGATTTGTGATCATTGGTGTTTTCCATTCAGTGTGTGGAGACCTCAGATACACCGTTTTCAACACTCAAACATGAGAGGATGGTCGCGAACTACGAGCATTGCTTGATTGGCATAAAGTAGGACGTCACTAATCGCCTCTAACGGGGTGCACTCATTTCTTGTGATTCACCAGAACGCCTCCAACCGACGAGATGCATACTGGCGGGGCTAGCATGCCATTACTAGCGTCTGTAAACATTCTATCGAATACTAGCTAGACGCGTGCGAATCATTAACACCCAGTTAATTCATACTGTTGGAACTCGTCAGTAGCGCGCACCCACCGGATCCGGACCCATAACCTTACTTACGAGTCAGCTACGTAGGCTACTGAGCAATGGGTGATGACGGCGGACCACCACAAGTGATATCTAACTGCGATATAGCGCAGCTCGTCCTCCACTGTCATGCATGTTGAGGGCATGCGAGGAACAAACCTGACCTAAGGCGTAACGGCCACCGAGCGCTTTCTTGGATGTGTGTTGACCGTCTGTCGGAGTCTAACTGCGACGAATCTTCTCAAAAACAACAAATCTTCCTACTATTCACTAACCCGCTAATTCAATTTTTTTCAGCCAAGTGAATTATTTGCGAATCGAGCACTGAAGTACTATGGATATGGTTGTAATGATTCGCGTCTATCGTAATGTAAGCATCTGGAAATATCGGAATGAAAATGAACACGAACACATACCATTTCGTTGGGGAAGGAGCAAGAATAAATGGTGTTCTAACGGAGAACATGCCCGACGATGGCAGTGAATGCGGATTAGGATCATCTATCAACCATGCGCTTTTTCTTTTTGACCCTCTCGTGCTTTTTCGCTGCACTAAACAGGATGCATGTGTAAATCGTGATTTGTTCAAAGCGGTGGTTCAGACCTAACGGATGGCTCGCTGCCGCGCCACGCGGTTTGTTGCCAACTAGTGAACGATGCTTAGCATGCAACAGTAATTGAAAACGGATTATTTTTTCATGAATTCAGTGGCCATTAGCCATGCCTTTGATTTAAACGGTAACCTCATTCGCTCCAACTGCTTCATCAGTAAAACAGCAATTTCTCCATAGATCATCCAGGTTTTGAAATGCTGCATGGGCTTCCCTAATTTGCGCAATAATCTTTTCGGTGCTTCCACTGTGAAAGTTGCTACTCCTAATGTACGGTGGCATGTCGACCCATTCATACTACACTTCCTTGCACGTCCGGAGTCTTTTTGGTCGCCCTCCATAACCCTCTTCCTCATCACCTACACAGAATGTGGATGCAATATTGATCGCTTTGTCAAACCTGTACTCCAGACGAAATAGGGAACAAAGTCAATTAACGACATTGAAGCAGAATGCGCAACTACCGATCCCTTGATTTATCCTCTTTCTGATGAATGAAGCCACCATTTTAGCATTGTCCAATGACTCTTAGAAATGGTTGTACTGATCACAGGAGCCTCACAAGACGTCAGTAGGTGCGGCCTTTTTGGTCTACATTCTCGTCTGCAGCCCTACCGAAGAGTAAGAATCCCAGCTGTGAACAGAACAGGCAAAGTTTTTATCATGACCTTGTCGTCAGCCCAGCGTCAGGCACACCGTGAACAACTATGTGTCTCACAATTTCAGCAGCTCGATCGGGTCAGCTGATCGCTCTGTTCTATTCACCCGCGCGAATGTTCTTATGAAGTATGTAAATCGCTTCCTCACTCTGTACACAAAAACTTCAGATGGCGTAAAAGTTTATGGAAAATCTGCAAACATTTCCCCATAGAAGTGGGCTTCGCCCATTTTATCTCCAACTATCGTAAATTTCCTCACAAAATATTCCCATAAGGATTCAGCTGTCAATGTGATACCCGATGGGAGTCTCCTAGTTTACACTGACTGTACTGCCTCTCCACTTGTCAATTTTGAATCCGCACTACCAAATCTGAGCATGTTACCGCCAGATTTTCAGGATTCCCCCACTGTCCAATTCTCGAGTGAGATATTATTGTATATGTTCGATCTTTGGGTCACACCTTAGAGTCTTGATTTGTCTCTGTTGATTCTAGCCAACCCCTTCCCTCTGACTTGATATCCAGGACGTACCGTCTGTATCTGCTAATCAACCGACAGTGCTAATTTCTCTTTTTACCTTTTCCACGTCCACTTCCGTTTTGTATTTGGAGTTGCGTCCCAAAGCTTCGCGTCAGCTTATGATGCGTTTAACTTACTCCACTTGAAGTAAACCAATTTAGCATGATGTAAGCACATTCGTATTTATTCAAAATGTTAGGTCGACTTATTGTGGATCTCCGACTGAACTCGCAATATGTCAATCTGACTTCACGTTCGTATACATATTGCTCGCCCAGTAGTGTCGCTGGTACCTGTATCTCTCACCAGTGTTGACTACTGTCGCTCGGCTTGCAAACATTGAATCAGTTACTTCTGCACAGTTTTATATATTCACTCGGTGTATTCCATGCAGCTGGAAGCCATGCGACCCTCATGTTTCTTGTCGCCGCCTAACTGTATGCTCTTGCCTCCGATGTGTATTTTTCTCTTGGTGGTTGTTTCTGCCTGCCTGCTCTATCATATTTGTGCACCTTTACCACCATGGAAGAGCACAGATTAACTCTGCTCTCGCATCTCTGATGTCCCATTTGTCCGTTTGCATTTGCAAGTGTAGACTGGGAAATCCGGTACGGTGCTTTCATCGTGGATTTGTGGTTTCCTCACGCTCGTTCTGTCGATCGTTACATGCATTCTTTATCCTTGACCTGCTATCGGCAATTCACTCGTCTATGGACTCACTCGAATCGTCCGTCGGTCTCGTCTTCTGAACATTGCTCATCTACGCCATTCAGTCATTTACGGTTTCACCAGTTTCCATGGTTCCGGCTGATTTCCCCCTTACCCACTTCAGTTCCTTTTCTCTCGCTCACTTGCTGATTATGGCAAAGAGGAAAGCGCCGTTTTATCTCTGCTTCGCTCCATTAGTTTGTGTCAACATCAACTATACCGCTTCATTCTCTCCACTTGTTGATCTGCTCATACTTTCTGTTTTGTTTAGTTGTACGTTCCCGGTCATTCGGGTGTCGAGGGGAACGAAGCAGCGGACCGATTGGCCAACGAAGGGGCCAAAAAACCTCGTTATACAGAATAGATCAATTTCTATTGATGTCTGCGGATTACGCTAATGTATGCCCCCATCCTTGTCCTTAATAAAGCTTTGCTTTGTATATGTTGTTCGTGTTATACTTTGCTGTTGTAGAGCGTTGCATTGAGGACGCACCCGAAAATCCCATTCTTGTCACAAACTCTGTCCCGACTCTCGATACAGCATCAGAGTGTACAGGGGTCACCCCTTCGAGGTTCCCACTCCAAGTAGGGTCCGCAAGGGTTGTTTTGCATCTTCGGTTTCAACTTTAGGATCAAAGCGCTCATAAGTGACGGCTCCTGCCGAGATATCCCTCCAAGAATCCAAATCAAAGTCTGGGCCTTGTTCGAAATTCTATTACTCCAAGAACAACAGGGTCATTTTTCATTTCGTACCAATTAGATTCACTCACAGTGTGGCGCATTTCCTCCGATTGTTTCCCTCATGGCATTCGCTTCTGCGCTGTTCGTGTTTTTCCAAATCAACTGTGCTCTTGCTGTCTTCGACACGCTCATTAGAGTTTAACTTGGGGTTTCGCTACTAACAAGCAAGAGGTCAGCCTGGGGTCATTGCTGCTCAAACGTTAACTACCACCACAGTCCCATTAGCCTCCTCTGAATTGCAAGCCTTGTAAAGTGACCAGCTGTCAAACCCTGAGATATGGATAGCATCGCTCTCCTTCGGTCAGACTAATCGGTTGTGCAAACACTAATGAATAGACTGACACGCAGTGGCACATAGTTTGCAATTCCAACGTGTAAAACACTACTACAGGACTGGACCGATATACCTCCGGCTTTAGCTATCAATGGACAGCCTCTAGATGTGATGGATCGATTCACTTACCTCGTTAGTTGTGTCATCTCTCGTGTTCACATCACAGTGAAGATTCCTTAGCGTACCAGCAAAGCCTATGCGGCTTTTCAATTGCTCAGTCATCTATGGGGGCGGTAGGCTACCAGCCTATCAGTTTTTCGTAGAGTGTAGGACGCTGCGACAAAGCCAGTATAAATGTAGGGATCATCAACATCGCCACTTTGCTTTTAAGCAATTAGGGGTTGGTCGTTTCTGATCACCAATATTTGCAGAGTATTGGTTCTGTCAGGTGAATGCACCGGGTGAGCAATACGGGTATCCAACAATTCTCCTTTTTATGTTCCTTGACCTCTGTATGCATTCTATGCTATAGCTGCGCCTATTTGAGTGGTGCCTAGTCAATATACTGGCATAATAACATTAACTAAGAGGATTGTTCAAGCTGTTTCGTGCTGTCTTCAAGGATAGGGGTCTCGGATTCAATACATCAGTAGTTGAGGATCACATCTAGCATACCGATTGGTTTTATTCACTTTTTCTAACCAATTTCTCCTATCTTGTTTCCATTTTATCCCATTTTTTCGCCCTTTTTCTTCTGGTGGTGCGAGTCATGGCAACTGGATTCACCGCATTTCGATGCCCTGATAGAAGTTGTTCACCTAAACTGAGAGGATATCTCCATTTGAATTCTCATATGTTAGTTCTTCACATCTACTGTTGGCTCGTTTGTCGTGATGGTGTCCTATCGGAGATGTCATAAACTTCGTCACTGGCTTTCAGTATTACATCTGTGTTTACTTTACAGCACTGCTTGTTTCCAGCATGAGTAAACATGTGTTTACCATTGTCGAGAAGGACACAACGCCGTCTGATGACCAAAAGCTTGGAACAAGCGGTTTGAGAAAAGCCACCAAGATTTTTCAGCAACCTGGTTACTCAGAGAGATTCATTCAGTCCATCTTAACTGCTGGCCTTGGAGACGCATTATCTGGCGATCAACCCGTTCGCCTGGTTACTGGTGGAGATGGGCGCTATTTCTCACGTGACTGCCTGAAGCGTATCATCTTACCAATTTGTGCAGCGAATGGAGTGAGTTTTCTTGCCCTATGCCGCTGTATCGCTCTATATGCCATGCTAACAATTGTCTCTTCATTCTCTGCGCTCTCGGAGGTTGACCACTGACATATTTTCTTCTTTTCTGTTACCTGACTTAAACCTACTTAGGCTCAAGCATGCGATCTTCTTTTCCATCCCAATCCCTGCTTGAGCGCCACTGTTGGTCGTGGCATGCGGCATTAGTCATAATCAACAATCACCTGCTCTCTAGGAACTTTAGCATATCCACATTTCAATTCATGTGACACTGCCGACGTGCACTGAAACGTACAGCGGATCTTCGACCCCCCCATATGTTGCCTCATGTGTCCTCATGACCATTCCTTTCCGATGTTAACGACGTGACTCTTTTGATTCAAGATGAATCTGCTTATTCGCTGTAAATCACCCATTCTGCTGAATTCTCTACTTTGGCCATTTCTTTTACTTTTTCTGCCTTACTAGCTTCGAGTACTCTCCTCTTGCATTATGCATAGTTGGCAACCTTTTTTCGCTATACATTTGCCTCGTCTCGTTGATCGTGCACGGGAAGAGCGACCCTTTCCGAATTATCTGCATCGGTCATCTTCGGAAGGATGGACAACCTCACCGATTTCGTTGTACATCAGTTAATCATCTTGATATCGACTCAACTCCAATGCGTTGGGGCATAACACGAGCTTATGTCGGCCTAGTTCTCTGACACCAACAACACCGTCTGGTCGTCAGCTGTTTACTTCTGTCCGGGAATTCTTGAATATGCAAACTGACTTTGGACAGCCGGTCTTCTGTACGGACAACAGGAGTATAGTCGTATAGTATGATGCAATTTACTGTTCATCATTCAGCACTAGAGTAGGTCTCACGTCATATACTTCATGTGATCATTCCCTCGTCTTCGTGTAATTAACTGTGTTGGTTTTGTGCGTTTTGGCTTGTGCACATTTCGGACATATCTGACACGCTCATGCAGTCTACTTATGCTTCTCGTGGATCTCTTAGGTGCGCATTTGCTTTCCCCCATGTCACTCGTGCACCGATTCACTTGCTGTCGATTTCGCGTTTTGCTGACTTTCATATGCCTTACGACTTCGTCTTCTCTTCCTTTTGATGTGGTCACCATTCGTCATTTTTTTCGAACCATTGAGCAGATTTGCCTGCCATTGGTTGAGGGATTTAGACATCTTGCTTGTAAACCGCAGATCACCTATTCGAGCATGCGTAGGCGCTGGCGACGTCACGGTGTCCCTAACCCCCACAGCCAACTGTCAGTGGCCAGGTGACAGAGAAGCGTCGATGCAACGTACCAACGTACCGCGGATGTTTTTATTTCTCACAGATCTATCGGTAATTGGGCTGACGGGGCTGCGTATACATCATATTTTCGGTCCGACTGCACTCTAATAGCTGCTTCTAAGTCCCTTGTTGTGCGTCAGGTTTAGTTAGTACCTGTTTGTCCGATGATTTGAGCTCGATCACTCTAGATCAGGGTTCACCAAACCACGGCCCGCCGATCGTACCCGAATTAGCTTGTTAAACCATAGGGAACACGAGGCGCTGTAATATGATTTACATTTCACACTGCTTTTCTCATTGTCAATGACCTTACGCTGTTTAAACACCAGCCCGAGTTATTACATGTGAGAGCGTATTACCGTCCAATAAGTGACCCCACGTCGTTGGAACACTGATGTGAGTGTGGTCACGCATGGAGCCTATTCATTTGTGCACCCTAACGTGTTTTTGTTCACCTCACAACTTTGTGCCTCAATATTTGAGTTGGTTCGCCTACTTGAAGCATGCGTCATATAAAACAACACTAGTTCATGCATGTGTCAGTTTTGGAACCATAATTGTAATAACTTGCAGGTTGATAGTACGGAATTGCGCTTGAAACGCAAATTGTTGCAGTTCATACATTTGGTATTACTAAATGCCCAATGGCCCTGCTCCCTTTTTCCGTCGTTTCGAATGCATTTTTATTATATTTATACTTCAACATCTTTATTTTTGTTTGGATCCCATTTATTTCAGCCTTTATTAAAACAACGGAAAAAAACAAAAGCCTATACCCTGAGCGTCGCGTTTTCGTTGTCATTATTCTCAGAGTTTTCGTTCTGACTTCAAATAATTCTGCATAGTCCCTTTGTTAGTTATCAGGCCCGCGTTAGTCATCTTTCCAGTAATCCGGCCCGCGCCACTCAGTTCTTCTAGTTATCCGGCCCGCTGTGAAAAAACTTGGTGACCCCTGCCCCAGGGAATTGTTAGTCGTTTCTGGGAGGTACAGTCAGTATTCTTTACAGTGTTGGACTCAATGAGTGTTTCCATCACGAAACGAGCTACTGCTCTGCCACCGCAATGTGCACGTCCGACAGGTATAATTCCGCTAATCTTCTTCATCTTTGTGTGACTTGCACACATCTATTTCGCAAGTGATCTGCGCAGAAACTGCTCTCTTTTCTTCCTCGTGTGTGTTTCATCTGCAGTTTGTGCGTTGTTACAACACTTAGGTATTTTCATTCAGTTTCAACCCACCCATGGTTGCTACTTGTGTCGAAAAGGAATGGATCGGCTCCAGCTCATCCGTTACTCCTCTAGATTTCACTCCCTCTAAATTACACTGAATATGAGAGGTCTAATGGATCATCATCATCATTATACACATCAGCTAGAGGTGGGAAAAACACCTCTGCTATTGTGCCGCAATACATGAAGGAAATACATACATACATACAATACAATACACAAAGGAGAAGTAGCTACAACAGTTGCATGCCAGCTGAGCTACCAGCAACGGATAGGCATCGTTCCGGTAAGCTTCCAGCTAGCTACTAGGCAAAAAGAAATTTTTTTTTATGTTTTACCTTAGGAAATGAGATCGTAGATAGATGGGGAGACTAAAAGGGATGGGGAGGGACAAAGAAACTCACAGCATGAACGCCACTAAGGTCGGCTCCTTGCCATGTCAGCAAGTGTATCCAGCCAAACGTGTTCACC
This sequence comes from Dicrocoelium dendriticum, assembly GCA_944474145.2. Taxonomy (NCBI): domain Eukaryota; kingdom Metazoa; phylum Platyhelminthes; class Trematoda; order Plagiorchiida; family Dicrocoeliidae; genus Dicrocoelium; species Dicrocoelium dendriticum. The sequence continues at coordinate 38,162,552 of OX104068.1, forward strand.
GTCTTTTGGACCCCAACCAGGGAGCCGTGAAGCTCCAACCGAGGCTAGCTCCGAGGTGAGGGACTTCATTCCCCTGGACCAAGTCATTGCTTGGCCACCTCTCCTCTTCTTCCACCCACATCCCCGGTGAGCAAACAATGCACGTCGAGGGAGTCGGTGGGCTGGCATGCGTAACACGTGGCCGAGCCATCGGAGTCTGGTGCGGGAAATAACGGTGCTGAGCGGTTCAGATCCTTTTCCTGGGCCGTAAACAATGCGTCGAACACGCTCGTTACTCACGCGGTGTTCCCACCATATGTGAGCCAAACTGCGAAGGCACCGATGGTCGAACGTAACTAGCCTCTTCATGTCCGCCGATCTTATGGGCCAGGTTTCGCAACCGTACAGTAAGGTCTAATGGAGACTACTAATGTTGCGACACTGGCCACCCAGAGTTTCTCCAGGTACCCGCTGTTGTATTATAGCGGAGCCGTTCGGTCGCTATAAACTCAGCTTCGTCATACCTCAAGGAAGATTCAGAGAAAGACGAATATATGGCGGGATAGACGTTTAGTTATCGAAACGCACAATCCGGCTAGCTGAAGGCACCGCAAAATGTTCCAGCTAGGAGGAAGGTGTAGTCGCCAGTCTAGACGCAGCGAACACTCTTCGAAGCCGAAAGCAGGACGCGCGCGAAGTGCGATTCGTCTGGTTGACTCAAACATATGTAGACACCATTCGAACAGGCAATCTTTTTAAGTTGGATGGGTACCAAATGATATTATGTTTTAATAATATTGAACACAGACAAACAGAGGAATCTCCAGGTCACTACGGTGCTGCTGCCTTACTTCACCTCTAAGACTGCGACCGTCTGACTGCTCAGTCATGCGCCCAGCCAACCGAAGGAATGCAAAATGCCAAGGCTCGATAGACAGAGTATATCTACATGATATGTCAACTGTATTTATTGGTGAACGAAACATGCTAATTTTGCAAACTACGACCAACCACTCTTCTGCGTCTGGTTCTCAGCCAATGTGAGTGAATTCCTTCCCACGTGTTTGCCATATTTGACTGAATAGTTCGACTCCCTTGACGTGGGCTTGTATTTACTGGCGGATCAATTCGCACCCGATTCCCAAATTCGACGGAAAGCTCGAAGGTCGTTTCACGCCCGTCATGATGACCTTTGCATGTAGCAGACAGCACACGTGCTCCGCGGTAAGTTCGCGCGCAACCTTGTTTCTGGGCATTGGCTCCGCTTACCTCTCTATTACCTCCTCCTTCGAATTGATTGATCTTCCCTATTTTCCGCACTTGATCTTGATCCTTTTGTAGCCATCACGGACTCTTTCTCCTTCGACTTGGTCTACATGGCAGGCCGTGTGGTGCGTGTTCGACCGGCTGCGTTCCGCTTTGGTATCAGTTCCGCTTTCCAAACGAAATGTATCTAGTAGTATATCCCACTGTAGGGCTGCTGGTTCTTGTGGTATTTGGGTATTTCCATGCCGCGGTCGTAGATAATTAACGTGTCTGGTCCACCTGTCCTTTCTGACCCTTATCTCATAAATAACCTTACCCCACTTACCAATAACCGTTCCACTAGACCATCTTCCCGGTGTTTGGAAGTTTCGTGCGTACACCAAATCTCCCATCTCGAACCTCCGAAGCCTGTTATCCTGCTCCTCTCTCGTTTGCTCGTTGCGTTTTCCTACCTTTCTTTGGACCAGGCTACCAAATGTCCAAATAGACATTCAGCAGGGGATTTGCCCTCCGGTGTGTTTGGATTCAGAGTGTTTCGATACGTCCACAAAAACAGCTGAATTACATCTCGTGACACCCTCGTTCCTTCCGCTTTGAGCACAGCACGTTTAAAGGTATCTACAACGGACGAGGACATGCGCTTTTCATCCGAAATCCTCTTATTGATCGCGGAATTTACCACTTCATTTCTCCTCATACAGTAAGTGTGGTGCCATGGATAACGACGTCTTGTTGAAACTCGAACCTTGTGTTCTGCTACGGGACTTTGCATCCTCCTCGCGGAGTCCTGAACTCTTCATTGCCTTTGAGCTCAACTTCTTTGCATTGCGCCGTGCTACCGAGTTCGAGACCGCAATTCGTGAGGAAGAATATGGGTCGCTTGACTGGCGAGCTTAGCTGAATGTGAAGCATTTCGCACAGGGTATACCTTTATTGGGGGTACTCACGTGCTCCCACACAGCTTCTCGGTCCGCACCCGGGACTTAGTATGCACTGTTGCCGTGTGACAAGACACGTTTTGAAGCACAGCTACACCTGATGTAGTCTGAGTGTTGCTGTTGGATAAGTCACCTGTTCACATAAACTCAGTGCGCGCTACTGCTACCTAATAAGCCACCTGATGGTCTTCATCCATGATTCATTCCTGACATTGTGGTCTAAATATGAGGATTTGCTACTTCTGTTCACCTTTGGCCGGATCTGTTTGATTGCTGCTGCCAAAGGTCAGTCTGGTTCACTGTTCATTTTTTGAGTTTGCATTTCGTTTCGCATTTAAGATTATTCTGTTGGACGGTGCTCTTCTTCATTATCCATTCAATGGTTGGCATTCACGTGTCCATAGTCGATCCGGATTCCGTCCAGTTTCTGCTTCTGGGACACAGACTATATCTCTTAATGTAGGTGGGTTAGGGCAACTTGACGGCGTTTTTTAAACACAGGAAAAATGGGGACGGAAACAATTTGGGACGGCGTTCCCAGGCTGAGACACACGAAGAGAGTAAAAGTTCCGTCAACATTCTAGCCAACTGTATTGCGTGACTAACTTGAACTGATGGCCCCTCAAATTCTTATTGTAGCTCAGTTGTGTTAACTGACGGCAGACGTAGTTGGGGTTCCTTAGAATCTGGTATGCCATAATAAAGTCGCCACGTAGTCACCGATACCGGACGCTGTATAATTTTAGGGTCCTCAGTCTAAGTTGATAAGGAAGATTGAACAAAGTTTACTAGGTACGCCTTTCTTTTGCTTTCCCCACTTATTGCCTTTTGTTTCACATGAGTCGAGTAGTATACTGCTCTGGTAGCACAAAGAGACGCAGACCACATTAAAACAAAGCTACAGTCAGCTAGGTCATCTCTATTTATGCGATGAGCGAAAACCTCATAAAAATAAACTTCTAAGTTGAACTGCCGCTGATGTGTGTGCCTGGAAAATCGCTCTGATCTGCAATGTCATCTGCTTTCCTTATCCCCATCTGTGTGAGGCAATGTTCCTTTAGATTCCCTTTTGTGTCAACATTAACTTTGTTCGACTTCCTACAGAAGAGCGTCTTCTGATATTCAGTACGCACATAAAGTCTCTTCAACATGCTCATATCTATCGGTTTCATGTCAACAGATATGCGATATGTCGCGCCAATGTTTTCGCTCTCGCAGCGCAGTCACTTTCCTAGGCACTTAGCGACTTTCATAAAAGCGCATTTTTGTGTTCCCGTGTCTGCAGCTTCTACAACTTTTATCCGTGTTCCACCACTTCACACCGTCGACTCTTCCCTGCATCGTACCACCTTACCGGACGAATCGATCTATACTGTTGAACAAAATTCCCTCGTATATTATTCTGCGACACCCCTTTATCAACATCTGAAGCCGCCTGTATAGCTTTCTGCCAGATCAGTCGACGGGCATAGGGTCCGTCGGTGTTCCATAATCATCCGTTTTTGCTGCAATTCGATCCATCTATGGCCCCATCACAATCACATCATCCCTCACGTAGCTTTTGTCTACCTTTCATTTTTCTGCTTTTATTCTTCTCTACACTTTCCCCACATTTTCCTCGCTGCCAAGTAGTATTTTCATAACTGATCTAGTCATTGCAGCTGAACCCAGCGCATTTCACTGCTCCGGTCTTATTAGTTTGTCATAACAACTGTTACAAGTTCTCCGTACTTTTGGACTTTGAAATCCACCTCTGGCTTGCAGATGGCAATTCACTTAAATTAAACCGACGAATATGCTCATCGGTCTGCTGGTGAACAACCTTTGCAGACTCATGGCTCTTCAAGCCATAGCCAGTCGAGGTACGGAAGCATGTTTCTCAGATAACTACTCATGTTACCACTACTACTACTACTACTACTACTACTACTAATAATAATAATAATAATAATAATAATAATGTCAGCTGTACGCTGTCGTGCGACCACCAGCGGTGGCACGCGGGCTGAGTACACCGCGTGGACGTCCATCCTTACCTGGATTTGAACCCACTCCGCGAGATTACGACACATGCTCGTTACCTCTAGACTACGGGTCGACACAGACTTGAAGCTCCAATTACACTAGCTTGAGGTCAGTAACAGATTCTGGTGAGTCTTAGGAAACAGGATTGCTAAGGCGGTTTTCATATGATTTCTTTGCGTTTTCCATGGCTTACATTGAGTGCTTTTTACAGACTTTTAATGTGTCTCAAAGGAGTAGTAAGAAGATTTGAATACTATAAGTAGGAAGTCATCACATCTAGATTCAATCAGACAGTTACCACACGCCCAAAAAAGCACTTAACGGCCGTTTCATCTTTTGGGCAATCGTCAGCAGTGCAGTGTGGCGATCGAACCCTCAACTTGACTGTTGACAGCCCGTGTTTGAGACCATTGCGATACGGGGACGGTAACGACCATCGTGAATAAGTTACTAGATGTGATATAGCGCCGCTCACTATCCGCTGAATTTCATGTTACTGCTTCCCCACCAAGCGATGAGTTTCTCAAGCTTAAGCCGCCAATTCACTTATGATCGCTCCCACTTATTGGGCCGTGTACCTCCCGTCGGCAAATATACAAATTTATTTATTTATTTATACTCAGTTTAGTCTGCGTACTGATTACGATCATCATCATCATCATCATCATCATCATCAACAGCAGTACATCAGCCATTTGAACTGATGCTTCGCTGCCATACAACCATGAGGACCTATGAAATAAAGAATAAGAAGAGGGAGAGAAGGGGGACTTACCTGAAAACCTTAATGCCCTAAGCAAACATTCAGGGTCAAGGCGCCTACACCTTGTGTAGACAACATACCGTCACAAACAGCTGGCTATCGTGCAAAGATAAGGCGGCATCGGCGAGACAGCTTCCTTGCGGCTTTCACTGCCACGCGTCATAATCAGCCATTACCCCGCAGATAACTCAGCACCAAACACACTTTAAAAAGACAATCCGGTTAGGAGACGGCAGCAGACGCGCCACTGGTGTCGGTTGCGAGCCATGTCCTGTAAAGTCTCGAGCCAAGTACAAGGCGAGTCACGTGGACTCCAACCCGGAAGGCGAGACGGACCAACGGCACCCAGTTTGGTCGTCAGTGACTTCATTTCCCGCTGCCAAGTCAACTTCTGTCCACCTCGAGCCTTGCGCCATCCTACACCTGGTAGACTGAACAAGGCCCTCCTAGGTAAGCGGTGACCAGGCATGCGTAGCACGTGCCCGAGCCAGCGTAACTTATTCAGTGCTATCTGTTGTTCTAGGGAGCTAGCATGATCATCACCACCTAGTACTCGCCTACGCACATCATCGTTGCGGACACGCTGGTGCCATCCGACACCAGCAATGCTTCGCAAACAACGATGATCAAAGACCTGAAGGTGCCTCAGATCTTCAGACCGAAGGGGCCAAGTCTCACTACCATAGAGCAGAACGGCCCTCACTGTGGCCTTGTATACACGGCCTTTCAGACGGAGGGAAACTCCCTTCTGTCGCCAAAGATGACGCAGGTTCAAGAAGGCAGCTCTAGCCTTTGCAATGCGTGAGCTCACGTCAGTTTCTATGCGCCCATCATTGCTGATGCAGCTGCCAAGATAAGTGAATTGATCAACCACCTCGAGTTCCTCGTTAGCAAGCGTCAAGGGGTCATCGAGTGGCTGGTGGTCCTGCAACAACACTTTACACTTTGAAGGTGCGAAGTGCATACCAAATAATGGGACCACTCTGGATAGGCTATTCAGGGTTGATTGTGCCGCCTCAACTTTGTCGAAAAGCAAGACGATATCGTCCGCATAATCTAGATCAACTAACCGTTCACCAGGCAGCACTTCAACACCTACATCGTGAGATTCCGCAAGGGAACACTCCATGATAGAATCCACGACGAAATTGAACAAAAATGGGGAAATCGGGCAACCCTGTCGAACGCCACTAGTAGTCGGAAAGCTATCCGATAGGACACCATAGACCCTGACGCGGCCTCTAGTGTTCGAGTATAGAGCACGAAGGATGTTCACATATTTCGTGGGAACACCTTTCCGCGCAAGTATTTCGAACAGAATCGATCGAACACACTCTTGAAATCGAGGAACACAGCTATTGTCGGTCTGCGGTATGCGTAGCCCTGCTCTAGCACCTGCCGCAAAGTAAATATATGGTATATACAGCCACGTCCTGGGCGAGAACCGGCCTGCTCTTCTCTAATCCGAGATTCCCGTTCTGCAGTGAGGCGACGAACGATAATTGAGGCCAGTAATTTTGTCACAACTGGCGTTAGGCTAATACCTCTGTGGTTAGAACAGTCTGTGCGACTGCCCTTCTTGTATATTGCCACTATAATCGATTCGCTCCAATTAGCCGGCACACTCTCTTCGTTCCAGATACGTTCGAATAGGGAGGTCAGTGCTTTGCAGAGGACCTCACCTCCATCCTTAAATAGTGCAGGTGGTAGGGAATCCGGGATTACGAAGTGGTAGAATGATTTTTGAATGGTATGACTAGCAATTCATCACCCGCATGCCACCGTCCTATCCACCCCGCGGCGACGTAGGAAGGGTTGAGCGGGTACAGCATGTGGCCGCTAGGCTTGTCTTCAATTTACGAGGTATGCCGTACGAATACCGGTGTAAGAGAGAAGGGTTTTACACCCTAAATTGTCGTCGATTACGAGTTGATCGCATAATGATGCACATGATATTACATCTCTGCGACTACTCCATGTTGAGGCCTCTGCTGCGTTTAGGCCCACTAAACAGCACACGAGGGCGCTGGTACAAACTTGTAGTACCGGATTTGAACCGGATCGCCCACCAATTATGTTTCGAACGGAGAGTGATGTATGTATGGGACAGCCTTCCGCAGCACGTAGTTGAGGGAAAGTCAGTGTCGGAATTTAAGAAATTCCTGGGCAAACACTGCCGATATAAAATATATCGGACGCACTACAACATGATGCGTCATTGTACCTGAGTTAAATGTAACTCACACTGACCCATCATTTACGGAGATACCTTTTATGTCTGCTTCTAATCAGTAATCAGTAATCTAAATTCAGTGAGGAGGCTACCCTGTCCTCTGCACGACAGTAACATGCATGTCAGCGGATATTGTGCGGCGATATGGCACATCCTATAAGTTAGTCACGTCGGCCGTTACCGTACCCTGTAGCCCAGCGGTCTTCATCACGGACTGGTAACAGTTGAGTTGCGGGCTCGTGCCCTACAAGATTCAGATGGAGTGCGCATTGCTGACTTTTTTCCGAAAGGGTGAGACGGTCGTACAGAGCTTTAAATGTATATATCGTAGTCTTTACTCTGTGGGTCATGGTTTCTCTGCTTAAGTACACAGTCTAGCACAGCGTAATCCGAACCCCCTCTCATGCACTCAATGTTGGTCCGAGTAACGCTACTCGCGGATACAATCATGGGACTGTGGGTTGTACCAACGTCATAATCACACCACTTGCCGCACGGTATACTGTGGTGTGATCACCCATTCTGTAAACCCCAGTATCCCCTCAAGAAGATTTATGCTGCTGCGGCACAGTAGCTGAGATGTTTCCCACCTCTAGCTGACGTGTATAATGTATGATGATGATGATGACGCTCCTGTATGCTTCCGTCCGAATCACGTCCCGATACTATGAAGAGCAGTTGGCTCAATTATGCTGATGTTTGTGCCACCCTATCCTCATGCCTCAAGTGTCCCTTTTCCAACTAGCTTAACGCTCGTTTCTTTTAAGGCCATGAACACCATGGAATGACCATTAATTGTCTCCTGCCTGGTTCAAGTACCTCCTGCCTACTCATTTGGAACTAGTTATGCATAATCTGCACCTCTCAATCCGTACCTAATAGTTGAATGTTTTTTCATGGGCATGCCAGTCGCGATGGCGGTTCACATGTGCATTCCTCTGCTGCCCTCTCGAATCACCAGTTATATGGGTAATGTACACAAGTCATAGATGCACACACTCCGATGGGCTTTTCCGTGACTCAACTGCCGCTGATCTGATTGCACCTTTTCACCTACCACATTCGCGTTCTTTATCCGTTCGGTTTGTTCTCTTCCGACTACTTTGCCTTGACAGTTTTACTTTTATCTTGGCGATAAATTAATACTGTTGTATTCTCAACCCTTGCAACATCTGTACACGTCCAGCAGGCTTGGTGAATACTCCAATTGGAATATTTTGCTCTCAGATCATTTGCAGTTTAATATGATCATTTTTCTACTAACTGTTGGTTCTATGGTGTCTGCTCTGCATTCATCTCTAGTTGTCACCAACACTTGCTCATTAACACTGATCGTCGCTTTCTCCACCCCTACTATTTCACTCTGTCCATCAGGGACGCACCATTTGAAATCTTGCCATGGTTCGGTTTGTTAACAGCTACATACGGTTACACATTTTGTCGGTTCCTTTGTACAATTTTAACATAGTGACCTGTAACGACTGGGTCAATTTGATTAGGCGTTGATCGAGCCGTTCCACTGGGTCATTGTGTTCACTGTGTACCGCGGTTCGATTTTGGATTTCTTCAGGTCTCCGAAGTTCTGGTTGGGCAGGACAGTATCCTATCCACTCCGGCGGCATCTTGTGTGATCCGCAAATACAACCTCAACGGCGGCATCCTTCTCACTGCCAGTCACAATCCTGGTGGCCCGAACGCAGACTTTGGTATCAAGTTCAACTGTGAAAACGGTGGCCCATCTCCGGAGAAAGTTACCAACACCATTTATGAAACGAGCAAAACCATCAATCGATATAAAACTCTTTCCGATCCACTTGACTTTGATCTGAGTGTGATCGGGTCCACTGAATTTCACTTGAGCAACGATACAACGTTCCGCGTGAGTTCGAGTCATTTTTACTTACAGCGTTGTTTCCTCGCTTTTATCTCAGCCTGATACTTATCGGAATCTCTAACAATTTTATCTGAACCTGAGGCTTGTACTCCATTGCATTTCTATGCACATCTCTTCTAACATGTTGTTGTCGTCATCCTGTATGCTTATGTTTTTATATTTACGGTAATTGGTAACAAATCACGGACCGTTGATAGATGCAGAAAGCTACGCGGCATCGCACTTTCTACCACTTCGTTCTATTATGTACGCTTTAGGATTGCTGTATCTGTTTCGCTTTGATGGCTTTGCGAAGTGTGTAACCTTGACCTGATAGGCGTACGTGCCCGAATCAGTACAGTTGTTCATTTTGATTAAACAATTATGATCCAGGCACCGAAGTGCGATGGATCCAGTTGCCACGGCTCATGTCGTCAGAATAAATAACAACGGTAAGGAAAAGAGGTCGAAAGTAAATATAATGTAAATAATTGGAAAGTACGTTAAGCTAAACGGGTTGGAATTAAATTAAGAGCTGGAAGCAAGAAAGCGAATGCAGGAGGGCCACTGACTGCGCGACTGCACCATGTCTGGAAGGGTCTCCGACCACTGGTGTTGACCATCCCATGGCCCCCATTCACCAAAACAACAGGCATCGGCCTGACCAAGTCTCTTGTTCATTTTCTACATGCCGTTATGCCACATCGAGGTTTCACCCAACTTGGCGCAACGACAACGTATGATGCACGCCGAGGAAGCCGGTCAACCATCATACGGAGGACAGGACCTAGCCAACGTGAGCAATTAAGACTCAGCAAACACTAATGAAGCATCAGAAGAATTCTTGACAAAAACGAACTGGCGGACCTCAGCATTACTCGCCCGGTGTTCCTACCAGACGTGAGCAATACTCCGCAAACACCGGTGATCCAACACTGCTACTTCGCTGGTCTACACAGTAAGACCGATCTTATCGCAGCGTTACCTTACGTGCCTGAATCGCAGTGAGTGTTCGGCCATTCCACGGGCTTTGCCATTGACGATTCTCACTTCCATCTTTATTATACATCATCGTCGAAGCAGAAGGCGCTTGAGCCTTTACTTCTACATATTTGGTTCGAGCGATATTAACCGCGGTTCTGCATCCTCGCTGAATCGCGTCATGGTGTCACAAAGTTAAGGAGGCTTGCTTCTGGAAACATGCCAAGGTGAAGTGCTATTGCTCACCTCTGCACTATATCTTCGGTTGACGATATTCTTCAACACACACACACACACACAAACCACTTTTCACTCATTTTCGTCGACCACTCCCGTTCCAAACGCTAATCGTTCCTTGTACCTTGTCGCCATATCCACAGCATCTCGGCGTTGAGTCGCACTGATGCAAACGCGCTTCCGTGTCGTTACTCCGATTTGCTTTAACGAACTGATTGGATCTCTTAACAAGCTGCTGAAACAGACATCCCACAACCTCATTACTTCAAATATTTGATTTTCTGTTCTCACCCTTTTCCGATCCGGCGTGGCGTAGTGATTACTCCATCTGTCTGTTGGATACTCTAGTTTTGCTTCCGTAAAACCACTCTCGTGCCATCCGCCTTCGTGTCGCAAAGCCCCACTCCCTGTGCGATAAGCTTCATGGTCATACTCCGTATGCCCCTTTGTGCTGTTTATTTTGCTAGCTGTCTAAGGCGACTACTCAAGGGACCGCCAAAAATTGTTCACCTTGGAGAGGTGGTCGCCATGGACAGGTTCATGTATAGGGATATTGCTCAAAGGAGAAAACGTTGGGGATGTTTTTGATTGTTCGCCGTAGCAGGTTGGACTGTACTTCGCTAGCTGCTATGTATGTGGTATTTCATCTTCGATCTGCAAGTTCTAGCTTTCTTAGACAATCCGAGCATAGATGTGAGTTTTTAGGTAGGCTGCCACCCATGCTTTTCGTGACTACCGCCATCGCCTGTACTGCGCTTTGTGAGGAGAACACCAGCTTTTTTCTATCACGCTGTTGTCTGTACTAGTTTCTCATTTTCACTTCAGGTCAATGTGATAAGCAGTGTGCGTGATTATGCACAACACATTCGTGCACTATTCGACTTTGATGCAATAAAAGCCCTCTTTTCTGACGAATCTGGACGCAAGCCTCTAAAACTACGTATCAGCGGCCTTCACGGAGGTTGGTTAATTTTATACTACTATTCCTTTTATCAGTAGGTGTAAATGTATTGCCTATGTTTTTCACCATATGCCAGCGATTCACGTCCTGGCTTTTACGCCATATCTACAACCGTTATTTCGTCCAAGTCACCGGACCATTGAATAGTCAACGAGTTGATTGCCGATCATTTTGTAGGGGTTGTACTAACCGACTATGTGCTCTATCGCGAATGCGACTTTAGCGTCTCCCCAGTCTGTCCATGCGCTCATGGACCACGCTTGAATAATGTGCTCGAGCTACGAGCATTCTGAATTGCTTTGCAGATTAACCTCCTCCGCAGCCCTCTAACCCGGTCTAGTGTTGCTAACTTTTGTCTTACTGCAGTTGGCCGTGTACGTCACATTGGATGTAGGCGGATGGTGTCTAGTTTGGTCGTTTCCTTCTTCTCCACCAGTCTCGTGGTACGCACACTTTGTTATGCATCAGTAGGACGAAATACTTCTCAGTCTTCTTGACTAGGTCCATCAGCACAAATTCCATTTTCACATCTTTACGTTGTAGTACCATTCTGGCGAACTTTCCAGAATGCATTAGAGTTCCCAAGTCAACTATCTTGAAGAATTGAACCTGACTACTTCGTTAAGATACACAAAGCGATTGATGTTCTACCGCATTTTCAAAAATCACTATTTCTGCCATAAAATATTGTAATGGTTTAAAACTATATAATTAGAAGCGTTCTCTTATTCTTTCTTGATTCAATTAATTTTGTGATCTTCGGAGGGCTTGTAGTAAATGTTCCTGACGGCTGCTCGTATGGGGTGATTGAAACTAATCCATTCCCTGCTTTTCATCTGCAACAATACTTGACTGGTAGTTTCACAGCCCGCTGTTTTATATGAATTCTATTGAACATGTATTACAGCGAACCTGAGCAACTGCCTTATCTAACGAAGTTAGAGGGGCATGACACCCCCAGGTCTTACCGCTGAAGTTATCACCTTGTCATCTCACAGAACCTGGTTTATTTTTTGCGGTGTTTGGAGGCATTCGTTCTGCTTTCAACTACAACCCCTCTTTGTCTTGGAAGCTCATTTGGCCTCGGTCGAACTGTTTCCTCTTTCGGAACATCTTTCCTCACTTCAAAGTATGCAGGTTAGCAAATAAATTTACCCGGAGGCTGGGATTTCTTCGCGTCTCACGGATAATATAACCGTTCTTCAGAACGTTCGATATATGCCACGTCGGACATGTTCATTTTTTGGACTAAATGCTGTTAACACATGCCAATCAGGATATCTAATCCCATCTGCATACATCTGAACATCGTTTTATACAAAGTACTTCCAGGGGACAGACACTGCGTGCTGAAAAAGTGTGATACGTGCCTTCTTTAGCCATAGCTGCATAGTGTTTCTCACATTTGGTTCCAGTTCTTAACGGGAACTCGTACTATCATCAAGCCATTTTTTGACCACAAGCCCTCCAGTTCCGCGATAGCGCTTCTGTTGTACACGAACTGCGTACGTTGGCAGGATTGTACACCGATCATCTGCACTGCTCCTAGTTGGGTAAAATCGCAATGTGGGGCCCACTGGTGGCTTTATCACATTGCGTGGATGAATACAACGAAAGATGTGGTCCAGAGGGTGTGTGTGTGTGTGTGTCGATTTCCTGAATGGGGCCACGGGATCGGTCACATCAGCGCTCGCCCCGCACCCATTCACTTGCATGTGGCCGTTAGTCTCTACAATTTCCTTGTCTTTTACTTAACATCTTATTTACCGTATATTACTGAATATAAGCCCGTCCATAGATAAGCTGACAGTATAACTTTTCAACATCAAATTTGTCCAGTCGTAAGTCCTTATATAAGTAGACCTCCAACAAATCAGCAAAAAGAGAAACGAAATTGTTTCTCCACGATTTTGACTTCATCACTACCCGCTCTCATTTGAGTGTGTTCTACTATTGGTCAGTTCTGGTGACCGTACTATGTTATAATCGTGGTTACTGGGACGTAGTGCCGTCAGAACACAGACTCATCGCACTGATCAGTGCATTGACCAGACATCAAGTGACATGAAACAGATAAGACAACCGATAATACGTGGTAAGGTGAAAGGGTATGTCAGACATCGCCTCGCATACTCTGGGGTCTCATGTATCTGAATCTTAGTGGAGCAGCAGGTGAGAGGGAAGTTCACGATCAGTGGTGTGAGACGACATTGTACTTTTAAGTTACCGAATCACCCAACGTAGCATAATGTACAAGCGCTTTGACTCGCTAACCAAAACAGCGCTAACGCGACAAAAAGGAATGTGTCCACATTTCCTGCGATCTTCCAAAGCCGTGAAAACGTGAAGAAGTGTCTCAACAGAAGCGATGTGTCTACTTATAGGCACTTCAAGTCCCCGTCCATCAGTAGCGGGTGTTACTAATGGGAGATAGGGTCACAGATATGCAGCGAATTCCTGGGTGGATTTAGCATGTGACTTTTTATGAGCCGACCCCCCACTACAGAAATGGAACCTGTCCAAAAACATCGGCTTATATTCGGTAATATACGGTATTTTTTCCGTGCATTTTCTTCGCTTCCGTCACCGTTAATAGTTTTTCTTATCGTGACGATAAGAGTTCACGACAGCCGTATCCGCTGTGTTTTGGCACTCGGACTATGAACGATGAACTTGTCAGTGATATCGAATTGTGATTCTTGTAGTATATTCCCCAATCAACTTCCACAACCTAATGACGGTTCTCTGCTTTATCACTACTACCCACACATTGCATACAGATGACCACTTGAAACCGATGCTAATGTTCATCTGACAAAAATCATGCATTAAGGCTTAGGTTTGTTGGCTATCGTATTTCGGTGCACATTAAGCATTTTGCGATTGACTCGATATGCATTGGCGTCCTCCTCAACTTTCAGACTTTTTTCCCGTTTCGCTTATTCGCCCGTTGCTAACTTCTCTACTCTGCTCTGTGCTCACGTAACTCATCGTATGAGGCGGGGTTTTGTTTCCTAACCGTACTGCCTTTGTTTTGAATTGTATGAGGTTTCGACTCTTTCTCGTTCAATGCGCTCTTTCGTGCATCAGTCTCTCGTGTTGTGGCGTAACTGACCACTTAATTCCGTAATCTGAAGTATGTACATCACGGCAGGCGGATGAACAACGGCTGGCTACTAGATTCAGTATGAATTGCCATTCGAACACTAATCAGTTGTATGAGTTACTTTTTCTCAACGGTTTTCGTATTCAACGACGGTTCTGTTGTTTCAGTTAACATTTCCTGACCTCTGTGTTGCTAAAATCGAGCTGTTCGAGCGCCCTGAGTAACTTGTCGTGTTAACCAAGCTTTGTTACTAGCTCCCTACCTTTCCAGACACCTTAATTACCCCAGTGCCTTGTGAGGCAGGTCCTTACGACCTAAAGGCTCCGAGTGGGGTCTCCTAACTCAACGCTCTTCCTCAGTTTGGACAACGGGGAAGCTCTATGCCTACACATCACACAAACATCCATTCCTTTGTCTATACTTACAAGTTTCTGTCTGCCTTGACATACCCATCTGTCTGCGTCAATTTGCTTTTACCCAAGGATCCTTGCTGTTCCTTGTCTGTGGTTCCGTTTATGCACCAGCTCAACTAATCTTGTTTCGTCGTTCATTTTGATTTGAATGAGATCCTACACACTTTCGCTTTACTTCCTGTCCTCTGTCGTTTGCAGTCACGGGGCCTTACATCAGACATCTTTTGTGTGAGCAACTAGGTATGCCAACCGAGTATGCAATTAAGTCCACTCCGTTGGAAGACTTTGGTGGTGGACATCCGGATCCCAACCTAACTTACGCTGCCGACCTAGTCCAGGATGTGATTGACGACCCGTCAATCGATCTTGCTGCTGCATTCGATGGAGATGGGGACAGGAACATGATTATCGGTCGCATGGGGTTCTTCGTATCACCGTGCGATTCGCTGTCGGTGATCGCAGACAACGCCACTCTGATCAAGTACTTCCACGAGACCGGAATGCACGGATGTGCTCGCAGCATGCCAACGAGCCGTGCGGTCGATCTGTGAGTCCTCTGTCTAACTCCGTACTGAACTGTACTTTTACAATTGACCAAAACTGCTTCTCTTTAGGCATGTGCGAAAACGAGCCAAAGCGGTACCGACAACTAAGCAGCGTTTTGTTTACCCGATAACACTGTGTTCCACTTGTACTCAGCATTGCTAGAAAGATCTCATTGCACTACTTGTACCACTCGCTGACTCGGTGCCCCTTTGCTGTATGACCCCGGTGCCGAATGCCGAAGTCCAGCTACATACTTGGGCGACATCTGTGTTTTTGACCTCCGGTCATTTGCTTCTATCCTAATTAGGCTGTTCTCAATCGCTACAGGCAGGACTATTGGGCCTATTTCTGAGATGACCTTGGTGACGTTCACTTAGAGTATCAGTTGAGTAGGAGCAGCAGTTTTGCCTTTCCCGTTGTACTTCATAACTGTCACTCTTTATTCCCACCGCACAGAAGAAAGTCTCGCTTCTCCAATTATTTGGATTTTGTTCTGACTCTCTCATTCCAAACATTTACCACTATGAAACTGCTGTAGCATGTCATCACGATCAGTGTGTTCCCCTCGGATCAGGTAGGATATTTGGCTCATTCTCTACCAATGCCTTCAGAAATCACTTTTCCCAAACCAACCCATGTTTGAGTCGTAAGTGTGGTTTAGTTTGACAGCAGTGTGGGGTCCGCTTCTTGTGCTGCGTTAATATCCCAGCTTCCTATTTGAAAATCTAAATTTTTTCCTGCTACTTACTCTCTACTGTTCTCACTTTCCCCTGTATCATCTTTTTGAGTTAAACCCTACCAGCAGCTCCAAACGTCCTCTTAATTCGTACGCTGAGGCGGATCAGCTCCCTGCATATCTAGGTTATTCGCGTTATCTCATATGTTTCTTCTCTCAACATAGCCATTCGTTGACCATCCGTATAATTTTTCCGATCTGACCTTTGACGTTTCAATGATGTAACAACGGGCTTACTCCTCTCCATTAGATTGGCTTACTCGGTGAAATCCACCGATACCCCTCTCGGCCATTTGTATCACTGCCTGAGGTCCTGCAGTGATAGGGCCCACGATGCCTTTGCGCTCACCATTATTCTCCAAATTTGTACTCTTTACTACCATTCGGTTCTTTTTTGTGTCCTGTTTCTACCGCTCATTTTATTTTTTTGAATTTTTGCCATCTAGTGAATGCGGCCCATAGCAATTCGATCTCGATTATCTTGCTTTTCCGACCATAGTTAACGACCAGCAACGGCTGTTTGCGCACTGTAGGAGTTGTCCCTACTTCCTTAGACTTAAGCCAAAATTTGGTCACCAACGTACACGCATTGCGTATGCTGGTCCTTTGCCCACACCCTACCATTCCACCAGTATCGAGTGGCTTGCTCATGAACTCAGCGGGAATGTTTGCATTCCGTCCACACACACAGTGTTTTTCTCCCCACTCCTCCCCACAGACACACGTGCAGTGAAGCGTCAGTGCTTCTAACAAACGGGAATTACATACTTAAGCGGCTTTCAGACACGCATGATTCACCTCCGACCCTAGTTGCTTTCTACTCTTCAAAGCATACTTTGGCCATTACTGTCTCTATCGCATCACAGACCCGTCAAATGTCATGCTAACTTGCTCCGGTTGTGCGAAAAATTATTATGTTTGTCTGTCGTCTAGAGGTGCACGTGGGACGCAACACTTCATCTCCTTCGCCATGGTTTGCTGTTTTTCCCAAGCGTTCATTCGCATTGCTCCTCTCCTGTGTTCACTCGTTGATGGTTGGTACGACGTCGGGCTTACCGGGTCCACTCCCAGGTCATGATTGAGCCACGCCAACTTACGGTAGTTGATTAAAACAGAGTGGTATCAGCAGTACGCAGTACCGACCCATCGCTACCTCGTAGCCACCACCAGTCGCACGTGGGCTAAGTATACTACGATGGCCAATCGGTCCATACGCAGGCTCGAACCCGCTCCCTCAGATTACATTGCAGGCTTGTGATCCTTAAGGTTACAGGCCGGCGAGTTGTGCACATGTGAATTGTTGACATGAAACTGGTCGTACACTGTACATCCTTGGTGGTTCCTGAACTCCGAAGACTACAGACACTGAAATTGGCGTAAAGTGGCCAAGGGACTACTTGCTGTTGAGGTTATCGATAAGAATTCCCTTGCGACGTCATCGTCTTCATTATCCGCGACGACAACATTGCACTAATATTTCGTACTGATGGTTCGCTATCATTTAATCAAAATCTGCATAGTCACTTCTAATAAACGTACCGCTTCAAACAGTGAGATATCGTATTAAGCTGTCAATGACTATGTAGGTTATAGTAGAGTTGAATGGAAAGGGGTGCTGAACGACGGTGTGATTCACGTATTGCGAAGGACGTGTCCGACAGAATGAAAGTCCTTACTTCGAAGTTGGTCTCGGCTGGAGTCTGTCAGCTCCCTGGTAGGGGACCGAAGGGTGATGAACACGTTTGGCTGGATACACTTGTTGGCATGGCTAGTAGCCGACCCTACTGGTTTTTATCTTGTGAGTTTCTGTCCAATCACGATCTCATTCATTAGGCACGATGGAACTCCTTTTTCACGGCACCATAGCCGGCTGTTAACTCTCCGGAACAAAGTCCATTTATTACTTGTGACTCAGCTGGTGTGCCACTGTTTCATGTTTTTTTTTCTTCTTTTGTATTGTGGCACAATAGCTGAGGTGTTTTCCACCTGACGCGTTCATCTAACGAACCGGAACGACTGATTTGAATACACTGCTGAAATGGGAGGACAAAGCTGTTGTCCGGCTGTGGTAATTCCGACGCTAACCCGGCACTCACCACAGTGTTAAACTGTGATCCGTTTCGACTGGTAACCTGTTTCTCATTTCACACTCGAAGTTTTCATTCCGCAGTAAAGCATTGTACGAGAATCGTATCCTTGTCTTTGCCGACCTCTGGTTGCTGCCTGTGTGATTAACTCAAATAGTGCAATCTCCCTCTCGGGGTTCATTTCCACAATTGACTGATCTAGTTTGCCCTTTACATACTTCTTCAAACGGTAAAGTTCTCTTTACAGTGCCTCACCACTATTCTTAATCGGCGTGGGTACGATGGAATCGGAAGCTTCAATGCAGAAGCGATTGGTGATATGTGAACGATGTTTTAATTCCCGATTCTAACAGTTCTTTCATACTGCCGTCGTATTTCAGCCTTCTTTATCTATTCACAAAGCGATTCAGATGTAAGAGACCAATTGAAGCTTTCCTGAACGCACTTCGCTTAACGATCCAGCCCTTTTTACTATCTACTTCGTCCTGGGCAACCGGGTTTTTTTTTCCCACTGACGAACCTTCGATGGATCATCCCCTTCCCTCCCCCAATAAAGAACTTAAAAACTTCGAGTTAAAAAATGGACAAAAATTGTTTATTTTCTTTGTTCATTTAATCTAACCCTCTTTTTCTATTGTGCCATGGTTCCGATGGCACAATATCTGTACACAGACTGTGATCAATATATATGGTTGCCGGCATCCGGTTTTGGATTTGCCTGTCACTGTGGCCAGCCACAGGACGCCTGCGGCTACAGAGGGACCATGGATGGCTTGCGCTGCACCACCCACAGCTCCAACCACACACCACATATCCAGTGTAAACCCGAAGGAATAAGACCGGGAGGCATGTGGATGGGAACCACGTTTCATCAATGGAGTCGTCCCACACTCCTTCATAGGCAAACACAAGCACGCTGTATTTGGGAAATCAAGCGCACACAAGCCGGTAGCTGGGCAGTAGTCCGCTCCGCACTGAGTGCATGGAACCACTCTTCGAGCCTAACACGGCCACAAGGACCGTGCACCCTGTCCCCTCCAGCAACGACCAACTGTCTCCTGGAGCCAGTATGGACGAGGTAGTGGGTAATAGACAGGTAGGCACCTTGTCAACATGCACATCAAGCGCAGCCACACCGGGGATATCAAGCAACAGCCAATCACTTGAGGGAAAGATAACAAAGAAAATAACTCGATTAATGCATAAGGAAACGGTGACATAAATCTTAAAGTAATGAGCATATGAAATAAGTTGTCTACAAAGGAATCCGAGATAAGTTCACGAGGTCAGAAAGTATAATTTACGGAAATGCCACAAACACGAAAATGTTATCGAAATTAACTACAATTGGCTTAAGCGACGTTTTTAAGTTTATAGAAGAGAGTACAGGTAGACATTTAGATGAGAAAGAAAAGTAATAGGATAAAATTGAAAACCCACCACCTGAAATAAAGAGACTTAGCATGCAAGCACGCGGTCAGTAAATCTAATGCAGCGTACCTACAAACGGTGCGCCGGTTCTGCCTACGTTCTCTGCAGGACCGGTCGTTACTTCCGTAGTGGTCCCGAGTGGCCTGGCTCATGGCTCACTAGGCCTGTCTGACTCAGGCACTCGCGACCGCATGTGCTACAGCACCATGCACTCGATGTCGATAGAGTACAACCCATCGGTGCTTGCTGCTTCTTCTCTGTATGTATGAGGTCTTTCTCCCGCACTTCGGCAACTGCCTTCGTGATGAGATCGCGCCATGCACGCCGATCAACCGCCTTCGATTCACATGATCTGCAATCAAGATTAGAACGTGAGAGGCTCACTTTGATCATGTCATGGTAACGCAACTTTGGTTTTCCCACATGCCGCTTCCCGATGCTCAGCTGACCAGATAATACTTGTTTCGGTATCCGCGTCGAATCCATACGGCTCACATGACCGAGCCACCTCAGGTGTCTCAATAAAAGTATGCAGTCCACTGCATACACTCCACTTTGTCACAACACTTTCGTATGTGCAACTCTGTCGCCCCAACCGATGCGCAAAATCCGTCGCAAGCACTGCTGATGGAACCGCTCGAGATATCGCACATTCCGAGGGTACATCGTCCACGTTTCACTGCCGTGTAGAAGAACGGACAGCACCATGGATTTGTACACCATCAGCTTCGTGCCATTGGTAAGCTGATGGTTGTTCCACACTCGGTACTCTAGCTTCCCGAATGCCGCCGCTGCCTTCGACATGCGGATATGCAACTCACTGTGTATCTGCTGATCTGTCGACATCACACTCCCACGGTAGCCGTAGCGGGAGGTGATTTCCAATACTTCAGCACCAATGCTGATTCGCGGCAATATTGAAGATTGCACCTCCGGTGAAGGCTGAAAGAGACAGACAGTTTTGCTTGTGTTGATGTTGAGTCTGAATTGGGCCGCTGTTGAAGCCAGAGCATTAGTCATGTGCTGCAACTCTTCCGCGCTGTGTGCAAACAACGCACAGTCGTCGGAAAACAGCAACATACGGATAGTTGTCTCACAGACTACGGTTCTCGAACCGAAACGACGGATGTTCAGCAACCCACCATCAATACGGTGCTCCACTCGCACACCGTAAGCACAAGCGGCATCAAAAGCACAGGACAACATTGCATGCCGATATATATTAAACAGGGCAGGAGCTAAGACACATGCTTGCTTCACACCAGAGACAACTGCAAAGTCATCCGAGGTCTCTCCACTCAGCTGCACCGTCGCTCGCATACCACTGTGCAAACATTTAATTACACTTCCAAACTTTCGCCGGCAACCAAACTTACCCAACACCAGCGACAATGCCTCACGGTTCACCGTATCAAATGCCTTGGTGAAATCAACAAAAAGCGATTACAACCGTTGGTATCGTTCTGTGCACTTCTCCTGCAACTGACGAGCCGCAAACACCATATCTATAGTGCTGCGACCCGAACGGAATCCACATTGCTCTTCCTCCACGTTCGGTTCCACAACCTGACTGACGAGGCGGTTGAGCAGGATTCGGGCAATCATCTTGCCCACTCAACTCAGCAAGTTGATGCCATTAACATTTATTTTTGACATTTGCATGCATGGCTCGAGGGATGAGCTGTACAGCAATATGCCAAGAGAGGACGAATGTCCCGGCAGAATAGGAAACACTGATTGAAATAAAACTTCAAACAGTGGTCGGAACCGCGTCAATTGTCACCGTGTGGGCTTGGGTGCATGTTATGTAAGGCGTGATGATGCACCACGCATGTAGGTGTCGTAGACCTTCAGAGTCAGACGAAGAGTAGAAACACAGAGGTCAGAAATATCAAGTGATGTCATCCCGAGTGCGGTAAGATGTTTGGCTGAGGTGGAATATATCATCCCTCGATTATTGATAACGACGGGGTGGTGAACAATATTTGTCGTCTCAGGAAACTGTTCACGTATGTATCGCGATATGGCTGTGGCATTCTCCCCTGATCCGTATTTATCCACTTTCAGTTTATAAGTACAGTCCATTCGGTACGCGTCACAGATGGCCACGTCCACAATGTGAACCGTAGAATTTCTAACCGCAAGCAGGTCTGGCTTGATGAAGGAGGTGGCTGTCGGAATCCTCGGCTCCATAACAATGTTAATGCTTCGGCGCCGCAATTGCCTGGCAATCTGTTGGGCAATTTCATTATGACGTTTACAGCGGACATCATGCGTGATGCAGCACGTCTGAAGAACATGTGAGAGAGTCTCTTTTTGTCCGCAGCTCCCGCGGCAGTTGAGAGAAGCCGGGTCATTTGTAGATCTGCCTCTGCTCCGTCGCGTTTTGGTAGAAAGAACACCCCCCCGTAGTTGGACACCCCGTATGAAAAGACGTGGAAAAATCCTGGTGGGGTCCCTCAGCCATTGGTGAGCGGAAGGTGACGTGACCGCGTTTCGCAAGGGAGAGCCATCCACTGAAGCAAGAAAAGCATCTCTCCAGGCATCCGCAGCTGAGCTTTTATCCATGACGACGCGATTACCGATGGTAACAGTGGAGCGCGCTAGACGATGGATGGCTTCGGCTGCAGGGTCCCGGATCGCCCAACTGGTAACTGGATAGCAGTTGGCTAGGTGTTGTTCCAGCCTCTTCTTCCGTAGCAGGGGAATACTCGTTGACAGACACTGAATACCCAAACCAAAGCTCGCAATGGGAGCGTGAAGATATGCAATGGACGTGTCTGACGGCAAGCGCAGCCATTTTCTGACGTGTGATCTGACAATGCGATCCAACCGCTTCAATGTATTCCGGTGAACCACTGCCAGAGCTAACTGATGAACATGCTTGGGGAGCAGATAGGTCCTCAAAATCTCAAGTCGTTGTTGTGGTTTAAGCGGTGCCTTGGTAACTTCGTTAAGTTGCACAGTAATGTCGTCGATTACTGTTAGAGGGAGCTTACCCTTCCAGTTAAAAGGAAGGCCCAACATCTTGAACTTTTCATCGGGCTGAATGGAGGGAATAAAAATAGGACCACAGTCCAAGGCATTCGTATCCAGTATAGTTCGTTTGCGAGCGCCATCAACAATTATATTTACCGAGAAAGATTTTAGATGGTTGATGTTGAGGCCGACGCACTGCAGTCGTTGATGGAATCGCTGAAGGTGATCTCCCAGCGAAATGCGGTCTTGAGCAAAGATGATCACGTCGTCCGCGTAAGCGAGGTACTCAATCGGGCCAGCCGGTGATATCCAAGGCGAAGTGGCGACTCCGTGTAAAACTTCATCCAGGGACATTATGAAGAGCAAAGGCGAAAGCGGATCTCCTTGCCGGACCTCTCTATCAGGATGAAGTTTGACATCATTAAATATTGAGGACGCGGAGCTGTAATATGATGCCAAGTAATCTAATAATAGCGGGGGGGGGCTCCGAAAGCAGCTGCTGCTCGAAGTAAGGAGTGATGAGAAATGGAATCGAACGCCTTCGAGATATCCACTGCCGCAAATGAAAGGGGGGTACGAGAAGAATGAGAATGGCGAAGAGCAGCGTGGAGTTTGGACGGGGCTTCGAAAGCGCCATCTTTACGAAGAAAACCAAATTGAAGGCGGTCGGTAGGGGAAGTCGGAACCCAACGATCAAAGAGGATACGATGAAGAAGGCGTGTGAAGACAGATGAAACTGCGATTGGACGGAATTGGTCATTGGAGATGGGCTGGGAAACTTTTGGCACGAAGGTGATCCGAGCAGTGTTCATGTAGATGGGAAATGGGTAGGAAGCAAGAAGACAGTTGAGAAAAGAAGTTACAAAGTAGGGATCCATCCTTGAAATATCGGCTGGCTTGATGCGGTCTACACCGGGAGCCGAACCCCGCATCTGTTTGAGAACACTTTGCATCTCCTCCAGGACAATTGACTTCACCAAGTCATCATTAGCTGGAAGGAATCGACGCGGTGCGCGCTCATCATTAGCAGAAGGTCTGGAGAGGACATTCTTCCAATATTCCGTGAAACCTGGAATGTTCTCGTCTTCATTAAGAAAGGCAGTGCGTCATCTTCCGTCAATCACCGTACTTGCAGCGTCTTTCCGGCGAGTATGATAAAGACGTTGAATATGGCCATATTGTAGGCGTCGCCGGTGCTGATTGTTTCGAATCTTAACGGTATGTACACGTTTTTTCGATGGCCTCCATCTGTGTGGAAAGAGAATAGCACACACATCGTTTAGGGCCTCACTAAATGCTATCCTCGATCCATCAGTAGCGAATGAATTCACCAGATTCCGAAGTATGCGGTGTTCCTCCTTGGCAGGAGAGGTGCAGTTGCAAAGAAGCTGTTGGGCAGCTAGCAGCAGAGTGCGGAATACTGGTGTTGGCGCGGACGCAATGGAAGCTTCGTAATTAGAATTGGAAGCTTCTGCTTGATCCTGTACCGCAATGGCCGTGGGGCACGTAGTGGACGGAGGGGCCATAGTACCAGCTGAAGTTTCGCTAGAGAAACTTATGGTAGACGACTGATCCTGAGGGCATACTGTCGCCTCTGGAACTAAAACTGCAGATGAGTGAGGCGAGGTTGAATAATCAATCGAGGCAGTGGGGGATGGTACATTGAAACGCAAATCAGCGTCGGAGGAGGCGGTGGTCACCGCAGGATCGCCTTCGTACGATTCTCGAGGGGTTTGTGTAGACACACCCAAGTTAATAGTTAAAGTGGGCTGAGGTTGATGGAATTCATCGGACGTTATGGTTGAGGAGGGTGACGCTCGTACGGTTCCATCTGGAGGCCTGATTGGATATTTGGTTTCAGTCGATGGTTGCGGAAAAGCACTGGAAGTGGACGTTGTGTGGTGTTGATAAAAGAACCATCTAAGTCGTTGCAAGCGTTTTCTGATACCGTCCCTGGTGCGAAAGGGGAAGACGTGCCTCAGTCATTCTAAAAGGATATTTAAGGAAGGAGACGTAACCGCAAAACGTGAGGCTGCTAAAAGTAGGGATTTGTCATCCCTGGCTGACCAGTTGTAAGATTGTCTCGGTAGTCGGGCTAGACAGTCTGCATTGTAAGTGACAGGATGC
This sequence comes from Dicrocoelium dendriticum, assembly GCA_944474145.2. Lineage (NCBI taxonomy): Eukaryota > Metazoa > Platyhelminthes > Trematoda > Plagiorchiida > Dicrocoeliidae > Dicrocoelium > Dicrocoelium dendriticum. The sequence goes on from OX104068.1 coordinate 38,187,233, forward strand.
TGATGTCTCCAATGCTGAGACAGGCCATTTTTAGTCGAAAACGTACGGTGACATGTTAGGCATTCGAAACTGGAAGTATTCCTGGCAGCGGTTGTAGTAAGTAAACTCGTAGGGTTCCTGAGATGGGCCGCCAAATGGCGCCGCAGGCCGCTCCTAGATTTAAACGTCCTCGAGCACAGTGAACAAGAGGGAGGCTGGAGTACGTCAGAGATCGTCGCCGGATCGGAGGCGGGAGATTCGGATGTTGATAAAGTAGCTTCAGCAGGAGAAACTCTTCGTCGTGGTGATGGCAGCAACTGAGGGAGGCGATCAAGTAGTACATATGGTTGTCGTGATCTCGATGGTAGGGCTATGGATGATAAGAGTGAGTGTGTGGGTGACGGGTGGACGCGGTTCCGAGAGCTGGCTATAGAGTCGGCAGAGGCCGGTCCGTTTGATTCGTTGAAAGAGCAACCAGCAAATCCACTGCTCTGACTGTGCAGGGCAGGGGATGAAGGGAAACAGGTGGGAGCCTGCGCCGCGGGCCGTTCATAGGCCCCTATCCGCGGCTGGGGTGAGGGGGGTGCATCGAGTTGGGCGTGTATAAAATGGCATTCGGGTCATTGGAGGGGTTAAAATCTGGGGCGTTGGTGATAAAAGGGTTGTTGGGCGATCCGGGACGACAGTGGAGGTGCGAAATAGCCGGCTGGCGACGAGTAAAATATTTCCAAGTATAAAGTACTTCCAATTCTTTGTTGCTGTCAGAGGCAGATGATAAGCTGGATGATGTACGAGAGGATGCTTAGGCGGTGGAAGGCGCAACAGGAGCAGAGGGGCGATGTGATCGATTCTCTGGAGTGGGTGAAGCGGTCTCTTTGGATGCTAGGGATATCACAGGAAAGCTCGGTGTGTTTTGCTCCGGACTGTGGTTACTGATTGTGTCCTCAGTAATATTATCGGTTACACCCGTCGTGGGTGTTAACGACTGTTGAGGTTGGTGGCCATGAAGGCGGCGGCTTGGAGGGCGTTTCCATTTTAGAAATTGGAGCCGTTTCCTTATTGCTGTCATCGTTCGGAAGGGGAGTTTAGTTTGTAAAAGTGGCAGAAGCTGCGCTAGTGAAGATACAGATTCGCCTAAATGAGCTGCGTGCAGTAATAACTGAGCATCTTCCTCCGCAGACCAGTGTACTGAGGATATGGCCTTTCGGGATGACATCATGTCTTGGCAAATAGTAGGGTGTGCCTGGCGGCAGTGAGTGGTAAGCGCTCTTGCTGAGGCGAATTGACGATTGCATTGTTGGCATGACGTCACCGGAGCACCGCGCATACGTAGATCGTTGGGATGTCGTTTGTGGTATCCGGTATGCCGAGTAAGACCAGTAGCCGTCGAGAAAAGAGCGTGACAGATATTACAGGTGTAATTTTGCAACACAGTGTGAGAAGTCGAAAGTATGGCGGAGGTTGTCATTGTTGGTTGTGCAACATTGCTTGCTACCTTTGCCCTTGTACAGTGGTAGCACAAAGGCATCCTTCAGCTCAGGAGACAGCTCCTCCTCGATTCATACGCTTTGCACCAAGTGGTGTAGCGCAGTCAGCAATGCGAGTCCGCCGTGTTTCAATACTTCAGGCGAGATCCCGTCACCTCCGGCACATTTGCCGTTTCGCAGCTGAGCAAGTGCTCTCTGCGTCTCATCCAGTGTCGGCGTGTCCGCCAGATTCGCCTTCAGATCGTGCTTCTTGGGGCCATTCCATGTAGGCCAGTCGATCTCTGAACGGTTGTTCAAGAGACAGTCAAAGTGTTTTCGCTAGATCTGTAGTCTGTGTGCAGCTAGCGCCTGAGCTACCATCGATCAGCGTCCTCAGCGGCTCCAATCTCGGTCCATACACCACCTTCAAGGAGTCAAAGAATTCCTTGTGTTGGCGGCGTTCGGCGTAGCATTCCATCTGCTTCGCCTTCTCCGTCCACCATGCATTTTTAATGCGACGGAGCTCTCGGGCCAGCCGCCGTCGTAGTTTGCGCAACTGACTACTCTTCACCAAGTCACTGGGGTCTGCCACATGTGCAGCAAATGCTGCATTCTTCCCCGACACCAATGTGCCAATCGTCGCATTGTTCTCATCAAACCAATCAAGCCGCTTAGTTTGTGCGCCCGATGGTCTGCTCGACAGCAACTGTCACCTGGTCGCGAATGTGGTGCCACAGGTCGCTCACTATGGCCATGCATTCCACATAACACAGGCGTGCAGCCATCGCCTTCTCCAGCTCAATATGTTTCGCCACAGTTTTGAGGGAAAGAATGTTAAATTTACGCCGATTTACGGCGAGTGTGCAATACATAGATTTACGAAAGTATATGTACAATTTACTCCGCACCTATATGTGATCAGTGCCACACTCAGCTCCACGCTGTACACGTGTCTTGCGCACTTCACGCATAACACCCTGACGTACGATGACATAGTCGAGCAGGTGAGCGTGATCACTCCGTGGGTGCGTCCAAGTCGCTATCTCGCTCGCACTCAGTGCAAACCGAGTGTTCGTGATCGTAAGGCCGTGAATGGCACACAGTGAGAGCAGCCTGTCACCGTTCGCATTCGCTGAACCAATGCTGTGCGAACCGATAACATCTGTCCACACCGACTCATCACGCCCAACGCGCGCCTTGAAATCACCCAGCAGAAATGGTCGTTCCTCGGCACAGACCGTGTCACGGAGGATAGCTGAGTGTAGAATTGATCACACGTGTCGTCGGGATAACACGTGGTCGGACCGTACGTGATTATAAAAGTAGCAAACTTATCTCTTCCGAGTCGTAGGTGAACAGTCATCATTTGCGCGCTGATGTCTGTTGGTTCACCCACGAACTGGTCATGGAGGCGATCGGATATTGCAAATCCGACCCCCTGTTCACTGATGCTGAGGCGGCGTTACCCACCCAGTAGAATGTGTAGCCAGCACCTTCTTCATGTAACTTGCTCAGCGAGCCGAGTTTCACTGAGCGCCGCAATATCGATGTGGTAGCGCGCCAGTTCCATCGCGACCAGTGCAGTACGTCGCTCGGGGCGCTCCCTGGAGTTCCGGTCCATTAGTGTGCGCACGTTTCAGCACCCGATGCTGAGTGCTTTGCGCGCAGGCGTACGATTGCATTGGGGGGCAGTTGCACGCGAGGTGACGGAGGTGCTTCAGAACTTTGCTTGAGGGACTCTACCCGGAGCCTTTAACTCAATGGCCTGACCCACAAGGCAGTGGGTGGTTTGGAGGTTTGCTTAAGGGACTCCTTCCGTAGGCTTTGGTTCAATGGCCTGACCCAAAAGGCAGTGGGAGCAGATCCAGCTCGGGAATGTGATTGCAGAGACAGTTTGGGATCTGCTTGACGGCCGTCACACTCAGCCTTAGAGGTACTAGAACGATTAACATATGTTTTGTGACTGTAGTAGGATACACCTGCGACCACGGCCAGACGCAGGTGGGTTTTTGGCGGGTTTGCACCAATTTGCCTAGAGGCTGTCTGGCTTGAGGCGGGCAGTATCAAACCATTGAACACCCGGAGGTGTCCTCCCACCGTCAGAGACAATGCGTGGCGCTCGTGCTCTACGCCAATCGAGCTGTGAGCTTATAATCCGTAGACCTGTTGTCTTCCATGGCTAAGTTTTACCGTAAGAGGGTCATCGGCCACTTCCTAACCGAAGAGGGTGGACTAGGATTCTGGCAGGGCGCCCACACCTGACAGGAGAACGGCTCGGGTCCTCAGCCAAAGCCTTCGATTAAATGTACACCCGAAAGGCAGCGGGTCCAGCACATGGTCAGTTCACTGACTCATGCGGATTGGTGTCCTGGATCTTTGCAGGGAGAAAGGGGTAACCCAGCGGTCACCGCGAGAAGGCGCCCATGACATGCGCCAATGGCACAACAGTAGCAGCAGTGGGTAGACTATCTGTCAGGATCTAGCCACCACCAGCCTCTGCGAACCATAGGCTTTCCGGTTAATACGGTACTGTGTAATGACTTGACTAGTGATGACAAAGTTTTACTAAGCAAATTAAGACCGACTCGCTCGGCATCAAAATTGACAGGTTGGGTAGCAGTATGAAACCTTTCCTTTTTCCTGACTAATTCCCATCTTCAAACTTCGATTCTATTTTCTGTACTCTGCCTCACCATTGGTACTACCTTCTTTTAACCGATTTCCCTTACTCTTTTCTCTCGATTTTTCTTACTTCACGTAACTGGCATAGCGGGGACAGCTAATGCAAGGAAGGTGGGCATTAAATTGGTGGACCAGGGTGTATTTTCGGATGTTTTCGTTTTAGCTCCGTCAAGAAGTCGGTGTACCCCTATCAACTCCTGGATCAACCACCCGCTCTAGAAGGAACACTTACGGGATTCATCCTATCGTTCCATTCCCACCTGAACTTGAACTTAGGGTAGGTTTGAGCAGTCGCTGGTCCGCGTAAAAGAACTGATCTTCTTGCCCTTGACCTTGTCAGTAAGACACTGGACAATTTTATGCACTAGAAGAGGGTTTAGGGTACAGTTGACATATACTGCAAGTGCATAACACCTGTCGTTTAGACCGTCTGCGCGAAGCGTCAAAACGCATTAGTGATACTGCAAAACTGACCTCCAAATTGTCTACTGACCGATTTACGACCAATGCGTCCGTGGGACGACCAGAGGCACACGACTCGGACACTTAATGGCAGTTTATCAGATACTCGCAAAGACCTGGTGTAAATTTTTAACAGAAAACGACTTTGGCATCAAGGGCCGTAATGTCAACGATGCATCATAACCTTCAATGTCATATATGGACACGCTATGCTAATTATTTTCTCCTTTTCCCTAGCGTTCTGGGGGTGAACAAACACACGCCTAAACTGGACAGTTGGTAGTCCATCTGGGTCGGCAGTGGGGGAATCACTGAAGACAAGCACAGAGGAATAATAGTACTACGATGAGCGTGTACTGATGCATAACATCTGGCGTATGAGATACATATGCCTAAGGGTCAAATTGGTACAGTGCTGCGAACAGGAAAATCAGAAGTATCTCGTAAGATATTGTTTCCATTTTGTGCACTCTTAGAAATAGCAAACTTGAAAGCGATGATAAACCATAACAGTACCTTACAAGATAGTTAGGCGATTGGCTAATGAAGTAGGTTTGGAGCCATAGCTAATTGCCTACAAATGGATAGTGGCGAATGCGATCGATAAACAGGAGCTTTATAAGCCCAAGAATATAGGATGCCTGATCACCTGTAAGGATGGTTAGCAACTCGTCAAGATTGACTCCGCAATCAGTGCTAAGCAAATCGCTTGTGACTGCCGGTACAGCTTGGCTCCTCTGTTTACCCAATTCCAACGTCACAGGTCCTATCCTGCAGCGTAACCAGGTAGGGAAGTGTTCATCTATCCTGACACCTACATTTAGGTCAATGTGCCCAAGATACTTCTCACGGCTACATGCAAATTTGCTCAGGCAGTGGGGCATTCATTGTGAAACCATAAGCATAGATAACGTCGACTTCAACACCCGCTGATCTGCAGCCTGTGTTCATTTTCAGTGAAATACTTAATCATTTCTCGGCGACCATCATAATGAAGTCACCTTTAAAAGTAGGCCGAGTGAAGACTGTCCTCTTTTGGACTGTCTGTACTTCTCGCTTTCGGCCCGTAGCCTAAAGGTAACGAGCTTCTCTCGTAATCTTGCGGCGCGGGTTCGAATCCGCGTAGGGATGGGCGTCCTCGCAGTATACTCAGCCCGCGTGCGACTGGTGGTGGTCGCACGGCAGCGAAGCGCCGTTACAGCGTACATCTGGCACTCTAGGGCGCTCGTCAGGATAGCTCACTAAGTCATATAATAAATTGCGATGAGTATCCGTTGGATTATAACGTATCGAACAGCGGATCTCTCGTTGCCTCTCCGATGCCCTCGTTGCAAATTATGTGGCCCCGAGGAAAAAGTGTCAGAACTAGTGTTTGTCGCACACTGAAGGAACATTCAAAATGCGTAAACTGTTAAGTCCAGGTTGGTTTCCTGTAGACAGACTTTTATCGAACAATATCCCGCCGTGTAATCAATGTTTGCAGAGACGAGACAAAGGTCGTGCGCAACGTCAGGCGTCCTTTACGGGATCAGGAGTAAATTATTGTCTCTGTCTTCTTGCACACGGTCGCGCGCACGATGTCCACATCCGAATCCATGAGTAACAGTAAATCACCACCAACATGTTTTTTAAAACTCGTCTATCTTACGAGGTCGCTTACATTTTTTTCATTCATACACATAACTATGTTTGTGAACAACGGGCCTAGTGGGGTATCGATCGCCAAGCCGTCTGTGTCGTAATGCCTGCCCTTGCAAGTGAATCCAATGTAATTACCGTCTAAGTACAACTTATAAGCAGCATTAAGTGCTTTTATTGAAACTATCCTAAAGTAACGTAGCATGGATGTGCTTATACAAAAAGGAATAAGCGAAAAGCATTAGAGACGGAAACCTTCGGTTATGTTACGGAATGCGAAGAAAGTTAGCGTTATATATATGTATATATATTTATATGTATATATATATGTATATATATATATATGTATATATATATGTATATATATATATATATATGTATGTGTGTATGTTGACAAGGTGCCTACCTGTCTATTACCCACTACATCGTTCATACTGGCTCCAAGAGACAGTTGGTGGTTGCTGGAGGGGACGGGGTGCACGGTTCTTGTGGCCGTGCTAGGCTCAAAGAGCGGTTCCATGCACTCAGTGTGGAGCGGACTACGGTCCAGCCACCGCCTTGTGTGTGGTTGATTCCCCAAATACAGCGTGCTTGTGTTTGCCTGTGAAGGAGTGTGGGCCGGCTCCGTTGATGAAACGTGGTTCCCATCCGCATGCCTCCCGGTCTTATTCCTTCGGGTTTACACTGGATATGGGGTATGTGGTTGGAGCTGTGGGTGGTGCAGCGCAAGCCATCCATGGTCCCTCTGTAGGCGCAGGCGTCCTGTGGCTTGCCACAGTGACAGGCAAATCCGAAACCGGATGCCGCCAACCATGTATGTATGTGTGCCCCATGCTGAGGCTGATGTTGCATTCTTGATGCTTCTTCACCCCAGTTGGGCTAAACCAACTTACACTTAAACTAGGTCTTTTTAAGCTGGGTAAATTTCATTCCGCTTTATTTGGTTTGTTCTGCCTCCCTGAATAATGTTCTATTAACTGGCCACGTTGCTTACACTAATTGCGCTTATCTTCGGTAATTTTGTTGCGTTTTGTAGCATTTTTAAGTAACTTGTGGACATTCTTACGTATCACGGATTTGTTGTTAACGCACTTACTTCATATGGTAAATTAGCGAAGAGTTATGCCACCGTATCTGTATGCATTGTTGGATTTATTTTATTTCAACTTGTCGTTTAAAGTGAATGGCTGTTGTTTGATATCCCCGGTGTGGTTGCGCTTGATGTGTATGTTGACAAGGTGCCTACCTGTCTATTACCCACTACATCGTTCATACTGGCTCCAGGAGACAGTTGGTGGTTGCTGGAGGGGACGGGGTGCACAGTTCTTATGGCCGTGCTAGGCTCAAAGAGCGGTTCCATGCACTCAGTGTGGAGCGGACTACGGTCCAGCCACCGCCTTGTGTGTGGTTGATTCCCCAAATACAGCGTGCTTGTGTTTGCCTGTGAAGGAGTGTGGGCCGGCTCCGTTGATGAAACGTGGTTCCCATCCGCATGCCTCCCGGTCTTATTCCTTCGGGTTTACACTGGATATGGGGTATGTGGTTGGAGCTGTGGGTGGTGCAGCGCAAGCCATCCATGGTCCCTCTGTAGGCGCAGGCGTCCTGTGGCTTGCTACAGTGACAGGCAAATCCGAAACCGGATGCCGCCAACCATGTATGTATGTGTGCCCCATGCTGAAGCTGATGTTGCATTCTTGATGCTTCTTCATCGCAGTTGGGCTAAACCAACTTACACTTAAACTAGGTCTTTTTAAGCTGGCTAAATTTCATTCCGCTTTATTTGGTTTGTTCTGCCTCCCTGAATAATGTTCTATTAACTGGCCACGTTGCTTACACTAATTGCGCTTATCTTCGGTAATTTTGTTGCGTTTTGTAGCATTTTTAAGTAACTTGTGGACATTCTTACGTATCACGGATTTGTTGTTAACGCACTTACTTCATATGGTAAATTAGCGAAGAGTTATGCCACCGTATCTGTATGCATTGTTGGATTTATTTTATTTCAACTTGTCGTTTAAAGTGAATGGCTGTTGTTTGATATCCCCGGTGTGGTTGCGCTTGATGTGTATGTTGACAAGGTGCCTACCTGTCTATTACCCACTACATCGTTCATACTGGCTCCAGGAGACAGTTGGTGGTTGCTGGAGGGGACGGGGTGCACGGTTCTTGTGGCCGTGCTAGGCTCAAAGAGCGGTTCCATGCACTCAGTGTGGAGCGGACTACGGTCCAGCCACCGCCTTGTGTGCGGTTGATTCCCCAAATACAGCGTGCTTGTGTTTGCCTGTGAAGGAGTGTGGGCCGGCTCCGTTGATGAAACGTGGTTCCCATCCGCATGCCTCCCGGTCTTATTCCTTCGGGTTTACACTGGATATGGGGTATGTGGTTGGAGCTGTGGGTGGTGCAGCGCAAGCCATCCATGGTCCCTCTGTAGGCGCAGGCGTCCTGTGGCTTGCTACAGTGACAGGCAAATCCGAAACCGGATGCCGCCAACCATGTATGTATGTGTGCCCCATGCTGAGGCTGATGTTGCATCCTTGATGCTTCTTCACCGCAGTTGGGCTAAACCAACTTACACTTAAACTAGGTCTTTTTAAGCTGGCTAAATTTCATTCCGCTTTATTTGGTTTGTTCTGCCTCCCTGAATAATGTTCTATTAACTGGCCACGTTGCTTACACTAATTGCGCTTATCTTCGGTAATTTTGTTGCGTTTTGTAGCATTTTTAAGTAACTTGTGGACATTCTTACGTATCACGGATTTGTTGTTAACGCACTTACTTCATATGGTAAATTAGCGAAGAGTTATGCCACCGTATCTGTATGCATTGTTGGATTTATTTTATTTCAACTTGTCGTTTAAAGTGAATGGCTGTTGTTTGATATCCCCGGTGTGGTTGCGCTTGATGTGTATGTTGACAAGGTGCCTACCTGTCTATTACCCACTACATCGTTCATACTGGCTCCAGGAGACAGTTGGTGGTTGCTGGAGGGGACGGGGTGCACGGTTCTTGTGGCCGTGCTAGGCTCAAAGAGCGGTTCCATGCACTCAGTGTGGAGCGGACTACGGTCCAGCCACCGCCTTGTGTGCGGTTGATTCCCCAAATACAGCGTGCTTGTGTTTGCCTGTGAAGGAGTGTGGGCCGGCTCCGTTGATGAAACGTGGTTCCCATCCGCATGCCTCCCGGTCTTATTCCTTCGGGTTTACACTGGATATGGGGTATGTGGTTGGAGCTGTGGGTGGTGCAGCGCAAGCCATCCATGGTCCCTCTGTAGGCGCAGGCGTCCTGTGGCTTGCTACAGTGACAGGCAAATCCGAAACCGGATGCCGCCAACCATGTATGTATGTGTGCCCCATGCTGAGGCTGATGTTGCATTCTTGATGCTTCTTCACCGCAGTTGGGCTAAACCAACTTACACTTAAACTAGGTCTTTTTAAGCTGGCTAAATTTCATTCCGCTTTATTTGGTTTGTTCTGCCTCCCTGAATAATGTTCTATTAACTGGCCACGTTGCTTACACTAATTGCGCTTATCTTCGGTAATTTTGTTGCGTTTTGTAGCATTTTTAAGTAACTTGTGGACATTCTTACGTATCACGGATTTGTTGTTAACGCACTTACTTCATATGGTAAATTAGCGAAGAGTTATGCCACCGTATCTGTATGCATTGTTGGATTTATTTTATTTCAACTTGTCGTTTAAAGTGAATGGCTGTTGTTTGATATCCCCGGTGTGGTTGCGCTTGATGTGTATGTTGACAAGGTGCCTACCTGTCTATTACCCACTACATCGTTCATACTGGCTCCAGGAGACAGTTGGTGGTTGCTGGAGGGGACGGGGTGCACGGTTCTTGTGGCCGTGCTAGGCTCAAAGAGCGGTTCCATGCACTCAGTGTGGAGCGGACTACGGTCCAGCCACCGCCTTGTGTGCGGTTGATTCCCCAAATACAGCGTGCTTGTGTTTGCCTGTGAAGGAGTGTGGGCCGGCTCCGTTGATGAAACGTGGTTCCCATCCGCATGCCTCCCGGTCTTATTCCTTCGGGTTTACACTGGATATGGGGTATGTGGTTGGAGCTGTGGGTGGTGCAGCGCAAGCCATCCATGGTCCCTCTGTAGGCGCAGGCGTCCTGTGGCTTGCTACAGTGACAGGCAAATCCGAAACCGGATGCCGCCAACCATGTATGTATGTGTGCCCCATGCTGAGGCTGATGTTGCATTCTTGATGCTTCTTCACCGCAGTTGGGCTAAACCAACTTACACTTAAACTAGGTCTTTTTAAGCTGGCTAAATTTCATTTCGCTTTATTTGGTTTGTTCTGCCTCCCTGAATAATGTTCTATTAACTGGCCACGTTGCTTACACTAATTGCGCTTATCTTCGGTAATTTTGTTGCGTTTTGTAGCATTTTTAAGTAACTTGTGGACATTCTTACGTATCACGGATTTGTTGTTAACGCACTTACTTCATATGGTAAATTAGCGAAGAGTTATGCCACCGTATCTGTATGCATTGTTGGATTTATTTTATTTCAACTTGTCGTTTAAAGTGAATGGCTGTTGTTTGATATCCCCGGTGTGGTTGCGCTTGATGTGTATGTTGACAAGGTGCCTACCTGTCTATTACCCACTACATCGTTCATACTGGCTCCAGGAGACAGTTGGTGGTTGCTGGAGGGGACGGGGTGCACGGTTCTTGTGGCCGTGCTAGGCTCAAAGAGCGGTTCCATGCACTCAGTGTGGAGCGGACTACGGTCCAGCCACCGCCTTGTGTGCGGTTGATTCCCCAAATACAGCGTGCTTGTGTTTGCCTGTGAAGGAGTGTGGGCCGGCTCCGTTGATGAAACGTGGTTCCCATCCGCATGCCTCCCGGTCTTATTCCTTCGGGTTTACACTGGATATGGGGTATGTGGTTGGAGCTGTGGGTGGTGCAGCGCAAGCCATCCATGGTCCCTCTGTAGGCGCAGGCGTCCTGTGGCTTGCTACAGTGACAGGCAAATCCGAAACCGGATGCCGCCAACCATGTATGTATGTGTGCCCCATGCTGAGGCTGATGTTGCATTCTTGATGCTTCTTCATCGCAGTTGGGCTAAACCAACTTACACTTAAACTAGGTCTTTTTAAGCTGGCTAAATTTCATTCCGCTTTATTTGGTTTGTTCTGCCTCCCTGAATAATGTTCTATTAACTGGCCACGTTGCTTACACTAATTGCGCTTATCTTCGGTAATTTTGTTGCGTTTTGTAGCATTTTTAAGTAACTTGTGGACATTCTTACGTATCACGGATTTGTTGTTAACGCACTTACTTCATATGGTAAATTAGCGAAGAGTTATGCCACCGTATCTGTATGCATTGTTGGATTTATTTTATTTCAACTTGTCGTTTAAAGTGAATGGCTGTTGTTTGATATCCCCGGTGTGGTTGCGCTTGATGTGTATGTTGACAAGGTGCCTACCTGTCTATTACCCACTACATCGTTCATACTGGCTCCAGGAGACAGTTGGTGGTTGCTGGAGGGGACGGGGTGCACGGTTCTTGTGGCCGTGCTAGGCTCAAAGAGCGGTTCCATGCACTCAGTGTGGAGCGGACTACGGTCCAGCCACCGCCTTGTGTGCGGTTGATTCCCCAAATACAGCGTGCTTGTGTTTGCCTGTGAAGGAGTGTGGGCCGGCTCCGTTGATGAAACGTGGTTCCCATCCGCATGCCTCCCGGTCTTATTCCTTCGGGTTTACACTGGATATGGGGTATGTGGTTGGAGCTGTGGGTGGTGCAGCGCAAGCCATCCATGGTCCCTCTGTAGGCGCAGGCGTCCTGTGGCTTGCTACAGTGACAGGCAAATCCGAAACCGGATGCCGCCAACCATGTATGTATGTGTGCCCCATGCTGAGGCTGATGTTGCATTCCTGATGCTTCTTCACCGCAGTTGGGCTAAACCAACTTACACTTAAACTAGGTCTTTTTAAGCTGGCTAAATTTCATTCCGCTTTATTTGGTTTGTTCTGCCTCCCTGAATAATGTTCTATTAACTGGCCACGTTGCTTACACTAATTGCGCTTATCTTCGGTAATTTTGTTGCGTTTTGTAGCATTTTTAAGTAACTTGTGGACATTCTTACGTATCACGGATTTGTTGTTAACACACTTACTTCATATGGTAAATTAGCGAAGAGTTATGCCACCGTATCTGTATGCATTGTTGGATTTATTTTATTTCAACTTGTCGTTTAAAGTGAATGGCTGTTGTTTGATATCCCCGGTGTGGTTGCGCTTGATGTGTATGTTGACAAGGTGCCTACCTGTCTATTACCCACTACATCGTTCATACTGGCTCCAGGAGACAGTTGGTGGTTGCTGGAGGGGACGGGGTGCACGGTTCTTGTGGCCGTGCTAGGCTCAAAGAGCGGTTCCATGCACTCAGTGTGGAGCGGACTACGGTCCAGCCACCGCCTTGTGTGCGGTTGATTCCCCAAATACAGCGTGCTTGTGTTTGCCTGTGAAGGAGTGTGGGCCGGCTCCGTTGATGAAACGTGGTTCCCATCCGCATGCCTCCCGGTCTTATTCCTTCGGGTTTACACTGGATATGGGGTATGTGGTTGGAGCTGTGGGTGGTGCAGCGCAAGCCATCCATGGTCCCTCTGTAGGCGCAGGCGTCCTGTGGCTTGCTACAGTGACAGGCAAATCCGAAACCGGATGCCGCCAACCATGTATGTATGTGTGCCCCATGCTGAGGCTGATGTTGCATTCTTGATGCTTCTTCATCGCAGTTGGGCTAAACCAACTTACACTTAAACTAGGTCTTTTTAAGCTGGCTAAATTTCATTTCGCTTTATTTGGTTTGTTCTGCCTCCCTGAATAATGTTCTATTAACTGGCCACGTTGCTTACACTAATTGCGCTTATCTTCGGTAATTTTGTTGCGTTTTGTAGCATTTTTAAGTAACTTGTGGACATTCTTACGTATCACGGATTTGTTGTTAACGCACTTACTTCATATGGTAAATTAGCGAAGAGTTATGCCACCGTATCTGTATGCATTGTTGGATTTATTTTATTTCAACTTGTCGTTTAAAGTGAATGGCTGTTGTTTGATATCCCCGGTGTGGTTGCGCTTGATGTGTATGTTGACAAGGTGCCTACCTGTCTATTACCCACTACATCGTTCATACTGGCTCCAGGAGACAGTTGGTGGTTGCTGGAGGGGACGGGGTGCACGGTTCTTGTGGCCGTGCTAGGCTCAAAGAGCGGTTCCATGCACTCAGTGTGGAGCGGACTACGGTCCAGCCACCGCCTTGTGTGTGGTTGATTCCCCAAATACAGCGTGCTTGTGTTTGCCTGTGAAGGAGTGTGGGCCGGCTCCGTTGATGAAACGTGGTTCCCATCCGCATGCCTCCCGGTCTTATTCCTTCGGGTTTACACTGGATATGGGGTATGTGGTTGGAGCTGTGGGTGGTGCAGCGCAAGCCATCCATGGTCCCTCTGTAGGCGCAGGCGTCCTGTGGCTTGCTACAGTGACAGGCAAATCCGAAACCGGATGCCGCCAACCATATATATATGTGGCTTGCCACAGTGACAGGCAAATCCGAAACCGGATGCCGCCAACCATATATATATATATATATATATATATATATATATATATATATATATATATAATCTCCTGGAGCCAGTATGGACGAGGTAGTGGGTAATAGACATGTAGGCACCTTGTCAACATGCACATCAAGTGCAGCCACACCGGGGATATCAAGCAACAGCCAGTCACTTGAAACGATAAGATGAAATAAGATAAATCCAATAATGCATACAGATGTGGTGGCATAACTCTTCGTTAAATTAGCATATGAGGTAACTTTTTAGCAACTATTCCGCGATAAGTAAGACAATGTCTACAAGTTACTTAAAAATGCTACAAACACAACAAAGTTTCCGACGATAAACTCAATTAGCGTAAACAACGTGGCCAGTTTTTCAGGTAGGCAAAACAAACCAAATAGAGTAGAATACATTTGTCCAGCTTAAAAAGACCTAGTTTAAGTGTAACTTGGTTTAGTGTAGGTTTGTTGCACTTAGGCACAGGCCGACAGGCACCAAACATCCAGGAAAGCGCTAGACGGCCGTTTCGTCCTATTGGGACTCGTCAGTAGCGCGCACCCGCCTAATCCTGCCGGATTCGAACCCACGACCTTACTCTTGCGAGTCAGCGACTTATGTCACTGAGCCATGGGCAGACTTGCTTAACTGTGGGTTGAACCAGCCACTGAGTTGCCGATCAACGCGATGATTTCTAGCACTGTCCGATAAAGTTAACAGATTTCACAACGGTCTAGGGTCTGATCAATCTCTATACACATGTCCCGAGGTGGAACAGTGGCCATACATGAAACTGCCTCCTACTTGATCTATTTGGATTCACTATTGGTCAGCTACCGGAGGAAGTCCAGTGACACTTTGACGTTCTTGGTTCCTGAAGGCGATGGTGGCTAGGAACACCTGATGATCAGTGCTCACATTTACTGGATGATCGCCATTGTCTAATTTTTGGAAATCAGGCCCAACCCAGCAAATAAACTTAACGTTTAAACGATGTACTTGAGTGTCTAAACTCTCGGTTACTTGAACATCTTTGCTGGTACCACTACACAGTGGTTTCCTAATTTATGTTCCTAGGCGTTTTTGCTGCCATCAGAACTTTGATCACTTGGAACGTTAGGACTTGAAACGAACGGTTGACTTGCATTGTTATGTTGCGTTATAGCCCTGATTTATGTTTTCGAGCAGTCTGTTTACTGGGATCTAATCAACCAATGAGAATTCAGTCATGGAGCAAAGCTCCACTAATACGTGTGGAGAAGTGTATACTCTCGTCTGCGAGAGACGAACCTGAGAGGACCAGATCAAAATGTACAGAAGCGTCATGCTCATGCATGAGGTTTTCAGGCGTTATTTGTCTTGTGTTTTGTAACTGTGGGATTCCAAACGGGCAGATGACAGCGTCTGCAAGGTGAGTGCTAGGTTGCAGTTTGTCTCCTGTGTTAGTTTGCATTTTCCAAACACGATCCAGCTTACAGAACCGCGTTTTCATTTTCTTCCTCCAGATGGTCAAAGCAGCCAAGCCAATCTTCCGATCAATGTGTAAATAGAGCAGGAGAATTAGGTTAAATGGGGGAAATACAACAATGGAATGCAGTAGCAAAAGGCGAAGAATCGTAAGACTACGCATAAATTTTTATTTGTTAAGCGAAATATGATGCAATTAGATAAAGCGATTTTTTAAGCATGTACAAGATACTCAGTATGCGATTCATACATTAAACCAGTGGGTGACCTTGGAGGGCGACCGAACGAATTGGACTACTAGCCTGCAGAGCTTTCTAGGGCGAAAAATGGGGAAAAGTGACAACAAACACAGCAAACAGGAAGTGCTGTACCTTATAATGGCACAATTAATGCGATATTCTCAACCGTTTGCAAGTTACAGAGAGCTGCGATTAGAGCCCTAAGTTAATTTTCACTAAGATTGCGGTTTTGTTTTGCAAGCAAACCACGTAAAAGAGCAAGAAAAACATAAAAAATACAGTACGTATATATAGATTCTAGGTAACAAGACGCATCTAATAAGCCGGGGCACAGCACAGAATTAGCGATGGTTGCGACCTGAAAGACCGAAAAATTTGGTTTTTCATGCGAAAGTAATTGAAAATTAAAAAATCAATGCGTGTAACTTCGCGGTAATGCTAAACGATCCATAGGGGACCTTACGTAAACGCAGTATCTGTGAATTCGCCTCAATTAGTCCGTGGTAAGATGAGCCCCTCGAGCATTCATTGAGGATACCGAGACTTAGCGCAATGCAATGAAGGTAAAAGCTACTTTTTCTATACCTTCAAGTAGTCCAGAATGTAATGCTGGGCAACATAAGCCTTGACCACATGGAGACAGCAGGCCAGCTCAATATTCAGTTGGCCAGTATGAGCTCATCTGCCTGCAATTCATGCGATGGAAACTGCAAAAGCTACTACTAGTTAACAAAAGGCTTCGGTCTGCTTTACTCTCGAGATACAAGGCTTAGGCCAACAAAAGTAAGTGGATAAGAAGAGGAAAGATAGGAAGCAGTCTATAGTACTGATAATTTCGCTGAGACCGTTAAGCGGGACCTTGAAGGCCATGGCTCTAAGACCTTAGGATTGAATTAAGTGAGAATACAGGTTTTCCTCTTATTTGAGTACACTGAGCGTCCACCATTATGTCATTTTCGAGGCTCCCCCTTACTGTTTTCTAGGTCTGATCTAGGTGGGTCATTTGGCTAACAGTGGAGGTTCGCCTAAGGTAAGCTCGAATGTATCGTGCGCAAGCGCACTTGTGGTTTTGCTGGTTCTGACTTTTCGATTGCGCCTGGCATAATGAATGAAGAATATTTATAAGTTAAGAATAGCAAGGTATCTTAAAATGCAGGATCTGGTTGTCCACCCGCCACTGCGCATGAGTTTCATCAGCTCATAGTGGGCATTAGAGCGAGGTAAATGTTAACTTTCGTAGTGATGGCCAAGGTAAGATGAAGTGGTGATCAAAATGTCCTGGATGTCCAGCTTTCTGACATGACAGTGACATTCTGACACATGGAAAGATTTCAAGCCAGTGAAGAGAATATGAAATGGTAAAGATGTAAGAATGGCCGAAAAAGCGGATGAGGTTTTTCGTGCTGCCCGTCAGCCAATGTTTCCAATAGCGATTGGCGAGCATTTAACTCAGATACAAGCTTAGCGGAGTGGGACCAAGTTAGGAGAAAGTGGGTTCACAAAAGCCTAGGTCTCAAACTGTTTCTGCATATCTGTGGACGTGTGCTGCCGGTGTCGAATAGACCAAATACGGTTGACTCGCTGGCCACATAAAGGCAATGAATTGTAGTTTTCTGAGAGGCAGCAGACATCAGCACTAAGTCTATCCAAGGTTCAGTCTTTTGTGCTACTGGTACGAACGTTAAACGCATTGATAGGTAAGCCATGTGGCCACTGTTTCTGTTTACATCATCCGCTTTCGTTGTTTAGTTTAAATTCTCTCACCATACTCGTTTTTCTATCTATCTCGTTTCTTAACAGCAACTTCTGCTTCAACGTGGTTTTGTTGTATCACGTTCTTTCATGTGGCTATTCTCTTAAACTCTATCGGCTTTCACGTTGCGGAATACGTCGCGATTGGTACCCACAACATTAGCGACCAACCAGTCGAGGATGTGCGGTTCACCTCAAGCATCTCAATTTCATCTACGTGATACTGATGGATTTCCAGAGAAACTCAAAGATATACGAATAGATCTGAATGAAGGGATCCATTCCTCTGATGTGATCGTCCTGTTTACAACTATCGAAATCTACGATGAGGGAACATATGGACACTGGAAAACAGTCACTCAGAGAAAAAGATAACCAAGAGTGCACTCAAAGTTCTCAATCTGACTTTCGACTTTGCTTGATCTCCAGTTGAAAAGTCTATGGGCAAGTGATGGGATGACTAACGCGGTCCATTATATAAGGACTTGTAGTAAAGATAGTCACGCGAGCTGCACATCGTCTGTTCCTAATAATTCTTCAGTTGAGAGATCGGGACATCGATACTACGTTTGTCTTACCCAACTTTATGGTACATCACACTCCGTTAACGTTGTCACTATCCATCATCAGTACACAATGAAACCTGACCTGGTAATCTAACTTTCTTGGGTGCGTTGGTAACAAGGAGAATGGGCGATAAACTGCCCGAATCACTTCTCATCAACCTGCATATAATCACAATCATTGAACTGAAACCGCCTAACGTGTTGCAAAATTAGCTGCATACGTATCTCCTTTTCTGGAACGAGATCACTCGGAAGAATGAAGAAAATCATCCTGACCTCATGACTGCTCAGTGCCTACAAGCGTAAACGTATCTGAAGCTAGCCAAACCACATCCCTGC
The DNA here is from genome assembly GCA_944474145.2 of Dicrocoelium dendriticum. Classification (NCBI taxonomy): domain Eukaryota; kingdom Metazoa; phylum Platyhelminthes; class Trematoda; order Plagiorchiida; family Dicrocoeliidae; genus Dicrocoelium; species Dicrocoelium dendriticum. The sequence goes on from OX104068.1 coordinate 38,205,402, forward strand.
AAACGCCGAACGTGATCAAGAGACAATGAAGCTGGTTATTTTGCCGTATAGTACAAATGTTTCTGAGATAAAGGCAGCTTACTCAGGCGTCACCTCCATTGTTTTTCACATGGTAACCATCATTCGGAGGGGCATCTTTGGAAGACCAAAACCAGTAGACCACGAACGACTCGATGTCGTACACAAGCTAAAAACTGATTATGTCGATAGCAGCTACGGGGGCTGTGTACTAAGACTATTTCCTACTAAAACACAGAAACCCGATGCGTCTGTAGGAGATTTACCCACTCCCTCTTATCGGCACTTGGACCGGAAGACAGGATTCCTGCCACACTGAGAAACGCGGAAAGGGAGGGACCAGCACGACACTTGAGTAATCTTATTATCTCGTGCTTCCGTACCGGTCTGATGTACTGAGTGGAATCCAGCTCGCTTTAACACAATTCATTGACGGAAGAGCAACCTGGATGGCCTGAATAAACACGTTCCACGGACTTTGCGTCACCTGCTCCAACGGAATTGCCACCTACCCTCACATTTGGAATACTGAAGGTACCGACTGCAACACTCGCCGATTTTTCGCTTGGGGTTCCCATGGGTAACCCTCGTGCCTTAATCACAATTACCAGTACCCTTAAACCCACATAAATACCAGCTTTTTACCATATTCGTCACTTTTTTATTACGCACTGGATGTTTACTATTTACATCCTCCTCACCGAGCATCTGATGAACTTCATCATCCGGTGTCCGGCCAGCTCGTCGGCTTACCGTTTGTTGTTACTCTGGTGTTCTTTGCTTGATCAGGGTGCTGTCACAACCCATTTAAGCTTCACCTTTATTTTTTTCTGTTCAACCGAACTGGCTTTTCATCATTAGTACGTTAGTTGAGAGTGAGAAACACAGCTAACGTGCTACAATACAAAAAGATAAGGTATTAAATATTACAGGCTACAAACTCTGTAGAATGTAATATAATGCTAAATGTCATATTACACATCAACTTTTGAGAACGTGCTTGAAGGTGGATGATAACAGCTAGGGGTGAGAAAATGAAGCTCACCACACAAATGTCGGCTCTTCACCATATCAACTCATGTATCCAACCAGACGTGTTCATCTTCTTTCCGAACCCAGCCCAGCAGTCGGTTGACACCAATGGACGCCAAATTTGAAGTGAGGGTTTTCATTCCTCTCGACTAAGTCATCGCTTGGCTTCTCCTTTTCCAACCGCACCCCTGGCGCGCAAACAATGTACAATGGCATACGCCACATGTGGCCCAGCTATCGTAGCCTGGTGCTTGATATAACCGTGCTGAGCGGTTCACTCGCTCTTCCCACACCGAATCCACGATGTCGAACAGGTTCATTGCTCACGGGGGTTCCAACCAGATGTGAGCTAAGCTGCAAAGGCAGCGATGATCGGACGCAATACCTTACATCTGTCGACTTTATGGGCCAGATTTCGCAATCTTATTGGAGGGTTGAACGAACAGCTACATTGTAAACTCTGCCTTTCAGGGCCAAAGTGATATCGTGCCGGTGCCCCAGGTAACAGAGATTGGTAATAGCGCCTCGAGCTTTTGTTGTGCAGCCTGTGATCTCACCATCCATCCCACGGTAGTAATATAGCTGCCGAGACATATGAATTTCTAGACGGCTTCTAGCTTATCACTACCAAGGGTCAGCGTCGGGTTACCTCTCTGGCGATCTTGGAGAATGACTTTATATTTCGAATGTGTAAAGCGAAGCATAAAACAAGTGACAATCAAAGTCAATCTGTCCATTGACACGTTTGGGAGCTGTCACGGATTAGGCCAATGTCGTAGGCATACGTCAAGTCAAAAAGTTGCTCACTCCGAAGCAGCTCCACACCTCGTAGACCGTGTCCAGCGAAAGTCATTTCCAATGTTTCGTCCGTAGCGGAGTTAAAAATTTAATGTGACAGTGGACAGCCTTGTTTTGCGACACTGGAACTGTTGAATGGCTGCCACATTTTGCCATAAACCCACACTCCACCCGAACTCTGCGCGTACAGCGCTATGATAATGTTGCGTATTTATCGGACACCTTTCCTGCTCAGACCGTTCCGAGGGGCACATCGATTCACCGAGTTGAATGCTTATTTGATGTCTAAGGAACACGACTACCGTGGCTCGACAACGAATATGGTGTTACTACATTAATTGAACTAATGTGAAGGTCTGGTCAATGCAGGTATGATTTTCATGTATCCCTGCTTGCTCCTCACGAATCTAGCTTGCACGAGTTCCAGCCAGTCCGTGGTGAACGACAAACTTAGGCATTTTAATAACAATTGAGCTCAGACTGATTCCTCCATGACTACTGCATTTCGAACAGGAGTCTTTTTTGAGGATTGGGACAATAACCAAGCGCTTCTAGTCTGTTGTAACAGCCTCATGCTTCATCGGCCTACTTAACTAGGTTGTGCACATCATCCACGAGAAGTGTACCTGCGAATTTGAAGAGGGCTGGAGGAATTTTCTCTGTCCCTTCGATCTTATGTTAATTACTACTGTCTGATCTCACTACTGTACGTGAGAGCAGATGCAAGAGAACGGTGCAGGAAGGAAGACAATCAGTGCCCGAAAAGGTAGCTGATAACTCTGGCTGATTAAACTGAATTTCAAACTGTTCCAAGTGTTTCGACAAGTTGTGAATCCGCTGTACACTCTCGTTTTATATAGATTCGCTAACACCAGGCCTCTCGCTGCCCGTTTCATACGGAATATCTACCGGTGATTACCAACGGCAGCGGCTGCCTCCATCTCCGAGGCATGGTGAGACCACCTGACTTCCTGGTCTCTCTTCAGACTAACACACAGTTTCGCTCTGAAATCTTTACGGTTCTCACTGTGTTCTCTGACCGGAACACATCGGCTAGCATCCAGTAGTTCCAGACACAGCGTGCAGGCCTAATGTCCAGATTGGCGATTTGATTTGCCACATGATGACATGCCTGCTGATAGTAACGTCTGGCGAATATACGACCAGTGAAATTTACTCAGCCCAGACCCCAGCTGATACGCATTCAGAACATCTGATTTTTCACATCTGCCTGAACCACATGACTGGTTTTCTTAAGTTCTTATCTTTCTCCATTACCACGCATGCTTTTGCTTCGCTTCTAGATCGCCGATCAACGTACTTGTCGTAATCATCACTCGTCACCGCTACTTACCGTCCATCTTCCGCGGTTCCTTAAAGTGTACTGTGATTCTGCACCATTTGTTTTGTAAACTACTTTTGAGCGATCAACGCTATTTTGTGGGTCCTGAAACTCCTTTGTTTCACTAAGTCTACCATGAATATCTTTTTGACTCCTTTTCATGCAATGTTTCGTACAGTGTATGCAAATCGAAGAATATACCGTTTTTTGAAGTCCCGACCGGCTGGAAGTTCTTCGGTAATCTCATGGACGCGCACATGTGTTCTTTGTGCGGCGAGGAAAGTTTTGGCACCGGTTCGGATCACATCCGTGAGAAGGATGGACTGTGGGCTCTGTTCGCTTGGCTTTCCATCTTGGCCTCCCGTAGCAAGGCTGGCCTTCCCGTCGATGTGGAAAGCGTAGTGCGGGAACATTGGGTCAAATATGGTCGATACTTTTTCACTCGGTATGTCATTCCGCAAATTCTATACTCGCAACCTTGAGTTTACAGCGTTCACAGAATATTATCTGTTTTTTTTCTCTGGATCTCGCTTGAACGGATGCGCCATTCTCCATCACTGCTTTTTGTTCCAGCTTTTAGTCTTAAAACACCTTTTATGATAAGAGACCTTATTTGGATGGCTACGTGGGACCTCCTGATTCATCCTCTCTCCCCGTGGTATTGGTTTTTCGTCGAATTCATTTCACGTTTTCCGAATTTATGCAGAATCGGCTTAACGACGGAGTAATAGTTTTTCATTTTTGTATCTGAATACAGCCATGGTTTAGGACTAAGCTATCTTCTATGAGTCCTGACTTCGGTTGGACACTAGCGCTGCTTTGTCTCCTTTGGGCTCTCAGTTGCTTGTGTGCCGTGTTCGTGAGTCAAAAATCGAACAAAACCATAGTTATCACACTCTCGCAGGTAAATAGAAGGGGCGACAAAATCTCAACCATCGAAATGGCCTCCAGAATGGATTCTTTACCCATGGCGCTACATCCCAGGTGTTACTTCCTTTGTTCTTCGCCTTTCACTTGCCTCCCAACTTTCTCACCATTCATCCAACAGGTTGTGGCCACTTGCTTTCTCGCTCAATCCCACGATTCTGTTAATTGTTGGGACTGGAAACCCCTACTTATTTTGTTCGATGAGACTCCCAGCGAATACCGTTAAATTTTACCACGGTGTTTGCTAACACAGTTTTTGCCCTTAAAGATGTTTCCCCTGCAGTGATTCGGTTACGTCTATCACATACTCTCGTTTGCTGAAAATGAACCCATATCTTCCGATCCCCAGAACTGTGGTGCGATAGGCTTCGAAAGGATTACGGGTAGAATGGAGTTAATAAGCCGGGTCGCACCCTGCCCTTTGGCATGATCTGCGAGTGACCACTGGGTTGACCATATCAATGGTAAAAATACAGGAAAATCCGATCGATGAAGCAATTGCGGTCTTGCGCTCATTCCATTCGGTCATTCTTAACCGTTCTGTCTACACATTCCACGCCCCATTTTCTCCGCTTTATTTTGCTTCATTTTCGTTTGTATGGATTTGATCATTCTGTCCTTCACTCTTCGGTGGCTGAGTTATGGTAAAGGTATGGGTTTGTTAGCAGGATTATTTGCACTAACTTTCACCTGATCCCAATTTGCGGTCGAGTTGCACCTTAACTCTTGATCCGTGGTTCATTGTTGGGTTTTCGGGGTGCTCACTGGCCGCTGTTGGGACTAGCGTTGCCAACGGAGCTCAACGGCGTTTTGCTGAATGCGTCTTTCGGCCATCACTTTCGTCGCTGTTTCGAGCCCCATTTGGGTTTATTTCTGCTTCGGAAGTCCGGTCATATAAGACTGGTGGTGGAATTGATAAGCGCCTGCGATGTTTTTTCACTTTGCGAATTGTGTGCTTTGCTGGTTTTAGGTCTCATCACCATAGCTACTGAACGTGACCCTTTTTGCTGCCAACTAACTGAAATACAAACTTGAGTGCATTCTTCTGTAGCTCACATACGTAGCAGGGTTTTGATTATCGCTACCTTCTGATTTTAACCGATCCCATTCTCCAGTGTCACAGCACAGATTTGTGCTACAATAAAAGGCGACAAAACAGCTTTAGAAGGATTACTGAAATCGTTTACTAAGCGTCGTCTAATGCATCTTCACCAAAACTATCGGTATCGATTTTCGCCATTTTAACTCCAACACTTTTGACTGTACACATTAAAACGTGACTTTGTATTGCTGTACAATCTGATTCACCGAAAAACCTATTCGTTTTGCCTCCGCTAAAACTGTGGCACAGTTCAATCCGATAACATTACTTCGCTAATGCTGAGGTGCAGGTCATATCTTCTTCATATTCTCTTTACATCTAACATGTCGTCTATTCGTCTACACGTTACAATTGCGTCGTGGGAGAATGCAACAGCGTTTCGTAAGAAGCTCGAAAGTCGCCTTGATCTAAGCATGATAACTTTGATCCGATGGTGTCAATCGCTCGGTGAACCGTTTCAAGAAGGACCAAATAACGTGTGTAAGTGGAAGACATTCACCATTTGTAGGCGACCCTAAATGTTGGCATTGTCCCTAAAGCGGATTAGTACCCTCCATGGGGCCTCGGGGATAAAAATTATCATAGAAAACACAGGAAATGAGAACTACCGTGTTGATGACAAAATTTTCACTCGGCAACCCACCATCTACCCGAGCAGCATTCCCACCTTTTGATAAAACGCAACTATGCGAATCATGTGTTTTGTCGAAATCGTGCACCGTCAAAAGCGCTCATGTATGCATGGATTTCCCATGCCGAAGTGATCTGTGTCAAATATGGTCACGGCTTCTCGCATTTTGAAGTATATTCCTTTTATTATTAATATTATTACGTTCCTTTTATCATTAGCTTCCTTGTTGTATTCGGTTACTTGAACACTACTTCTGCAAACACAGGTCGCTGAGGTGCATTCCACTGCGTCTCCTCCTTACGGTCTCTAGTTTACACCTGACACATCGCAGAGATTTTGGTTCACAGAATCTCAGGATTTCTGCGGGACTTGACTTGCCATACCTTGAATTCGAATCCCGCTGATTGCCTAGCGTGTGTTCAGACTGTATGACAGCATTCCGAGTTCAGGCAACAATTGGGCCTCTCGTATTTGGTGCGGGAAGAGCGAGTGAACCGCTCAGCACCGTTATATCACGCACCAGGCTCCGACACCTGGGCCACGTGTTGCGCATGTCAGCACACCTACTCCCGCGACGTGCTTTGTTTGCACGCCGAAGGTGTGGATGGAAGTAGAGGTGGAGTGGCCAAGCGATGACTTGTTCGAGAGGGATGAACTCCCTCACTTCGAACTTGGCGTCAGTCGGTGTTTCCCGACTATCTGGCTGGGGACCGAAGGATGATGAACATGTTTGGTTGGATACACTAGCTGACATGGCGAAGAGTCGACCTCGCTGGTGTTTGTGTTATGGGTCTCTTTGTCTCCCCCCCTTCCCTTTAGCTTCCCACTCCAACAATTATCAAACATGTACTATTAGCATTATGTTACTTTTTTATAGCTTTTAAGTACATTGCTTAATGTCTTACCTTTTTATATTGCGACACATTAGCTGAGGTGAGTTTCCCTCCCTCGGCTAACTTGTATTGATGATGCTGCCGCTGCTGATTATGATCACGATACTCAATTGGGCGTTGGAAAACAGCAGCGATGCTGTTCATGCGTTACTTACTGTATGTGTTCACTCTAACTCACTCTGCTCTTTCCTACGCCACTTACTCAAATCACCATTTTTCATTTCAGTTATGACTACGAGAATTGCGATGCTGCTCATGGAGTTGCTATAATGGACCGTTTGTATACGCTTCTTAAACAAGGAGTCAAAGGGAAAGTTTACGACACATCCAAAGGGACACAGTTCACCGGAGAATATTGTGACAACTTTTCTTACGTGGATCCGGTTGATGGCTCAGAGACTAAAAACCAAGTATGTCATTTTGCTCCTTAATACTCTCCCTGCAAGTTTCCGGGTTGTTCAATGCACACTTTCGGTTCGAACCAGGTGCACATCTTTTCGACCAACCGATGTGTCTATTCCATGCCCCAATGTATTTGTACCGCGTTTCATTTAGCATCCTCTCTCCCTCACATTTATCCGCCCTGAGATTCGGTCACGCTTTACACAACTTTAGCTCACTCACATTTCCATCACTTCTATTTCCCTACTGGTTATCCACATCGCCTACATTGGCTGTGCCACGTGTTTTGCATGCTTGTGTTCAACCTATCTCGGCCTATGTTGTCTCGGATATCTCGCCTGTCTAAGCGAGTCATCAAAAAGTGATAAGGTGTTCGCATCGCGACGAGGCTGGACCCTAACGTGGTGAGATGGCTTGTGTGCTTCAGAGATCCATTAAGTTATGCCGGATGTTGCTTTTTGCACTTTCAGAGTCACTCATACCAGATTGCTCAATGGTTGGAGGCCAGATAGGCACAGTCTTCTGGCCCTCCAGGTTGGAGTGAGGGTGGCTCCTTACTCCATAAAACGGACACTCTGTTTCCAGTGCCAAATCTCCGCTGCCTTGCGTTAAGGTTTTTGAATCAAAGGCTTTGGTTGAGAACCTTAGTCATTCTGTTGTCTAGGCCTAAGTAACCTGATGGTATCCTGCTCACGCAACACAGTCTTATGACTTCTACTTCAAATACTCTTTTGATGCTCTAACCGCCGCAGTGGATATTATACGGCGCCGTATCTGCTGCATCAGACATGGTGGATAGGGGTTTGGATGCTACCGACTTGTTTCACTGGTCACTTATCTTCTTGTTTCACTTCACAGGCAATCGCAGTGCACCGCTCTAGTCAAGTCGACAAGTACATGTTCAACCAAGCGGAGTCCTCGATGCCTCAAGGTGCCCACTTTGTTACAGATTGGCCAACAGACATCGCTTGATCGAGCACTAGAAACCCTATCGATCGATATTTGCTATTTCTTTTAAATTCGTCTGCAATATTCGAGCTCCGTGGTTATCCTGCGATCCCGCAAATGCGACCTTGGCAGCACATTCTCACTACGCCTGTCTGGCGATGACACAGCTTCAAATGCCTGTCAAGCCAGCGTTGGCATTTTTTTAAGTCCCTGGGCTGCAGCTGCCATGATCGGTCGGATTCCGGTTGACACCCGGATGTGCGCCAGTAGATTGACTGCTTTGTCCCAGGCTTCGAAGTTGCGCTGGGACAAACGGTGCCTGTTTGCCATTGCTGCGTACGCGCCCGCAAACGGTAACACTAACTCGGTGAAAGATGCATTCTGTCGCAACTTAATGAGGTCCTTCGTTACAAATGTAGTACGGATACTGTGGTCCTTGCTAGTGACCTGAACACCCAAGTCGGAATTTTGTCTTCTGATGAGCTTCATCTGGGCGGCTTACATGGTGTAGGCTCCCGTAATGATTACGCTGAGCGGTTGCTACATCTGTGTGAGGATGCTCGTCTTTTTTGTGAGCACTAGTTTTCGAGACAGCACTCGCAGAAGGGTGACTTGGCGCCCACCAGCCTCTGACCAGCCATGGAGACAAATCGATCGTTTCGCGATCAGTTACCTCTGGAAAGGATGTGCCTAAAACTGTCGCTCGATTTGGGGCTCGAGCGTGGATTCTGATCACGCTCTTATGTGTGCCGACCTTCGGGTGCGTTTCGGTGGACGTCTGCAACGACGCTCACAACTCATAGACACCAGACAACTGGCGAAGCCAGGTGTTCTGAATGCGTATCAAAGTACTCTGGCATCCGGGCTAAGTAAACATCCACTGAACACCGTTGACGATCGCTGATCGCATACTCGCCAAGCGTTACTATCAGCAGCATTGCCTTCATGTGGCAAATCAAATTGCCAACGGGGATCTTGGGTCTCCACACAGTCTCTGGAACTTATGGATGCTCGCTGACGTATTCCGGCTAGAAGCGATTACAATGAAACTCACAAGGCTCAGAGCAAAATTGCGTACTAGCCTGAAGGGAGACCGCAGAGTCTGGTGATCTGATCGTGCCTCGGAGCTGGAGACAGCCGCTGCCGTTGGTAACCATCGGAAGTTGTTTCTTTTGAGACAGGAAACGGGCAGCAGAAAACGTTGTGTTAGCAAGACGATACACGATGAGAGTGGACAGCCGATCCACAGTTTATCAAAACTTGGAGTCTTGGGCCGAACACTTTGAGAAGCAATTCAATCAGTCAGCGGCCATTGATCGCTTTACTCCCTGGGTCATCCCCTTGGATCCGCACTCACGCACAGAAATCGAACGTGAGATCAGACTTATGAGCTTGAATAAGCCACAGGGGCAAATAGACTTCCTCCAACCTTCTTCGAATTCGGCGGACCTGCTCTTGTAGATGATTTGCACGAATTACTAGTGAAACTGTGGGAGCAGGAAACTGTCCAAACAGACTGAAGCCGCTCCGTTATAGTCCCAATTTTCAAAGAAGGCTCCCGTTTGTAATGTCGCAATCATAGAGGGATCGGTCTGATCTCCATCGCCTCTATATTGCTTGCGTCTGTCGTTCTCCACAGACTGACTGGCACTCGGGAAAGTCAGATTCGCGAAAAGCAAGCAGGGTTTCGTCAAAATCGAGTTTGCATCAATTGTTGGGGTGTCGCCATGTTTATTGGTGACCCGCCGTAGTCGTTTTTCTCGATAGAAAAGTTGCCTTCGATACGTTTGATCGATATGCCCTTTGGGACTATATGCTCTGGAACGGTGTGTTCGAAAAATTCGTAAACGTGATCAGAGCGCTGTACGTGCATATTTCGGCAGAGTGAGGGTTTATGGCAAACTTTTACCTTCGTCTAAAATGTCCAGTGGCGTGAGACAAGGTTGCTCACTCTCATCTTTTCTATTTAACCTCGCAGTTGTCGAAGTCGTGGAAACAGCATTCGTCAGACACGACCTAGAAGGTATGAAGCTACTTCCTTATGAACGACTTTTTGACTTATAGTTTGCTGTCAACATTACCCTCATATGGGACAGCGCCCAAACGCGCCAAGCAGCACAGGACAGATTAGAAATTGCCTTCAATTGTTTTGGGATATGCTTTGCTCCATCGAAGTGCAAAGTCATTCCCCAGGGACCTGCGCTGACCCTCGGTGGCGATCAGCTGGATGTCTCAGTAATTCAAGTACCTGGACAGCTCTATTAACGCCCGTGGGATTGTAGAGGAGGTCACGAAATGTATAGCAAAGGCTCGAGATGCTTTTGCCAATCTCCGCCACATGTGATGCTCGCGCGACGTCACTCTCGCCCTAAAGGTCAGGGTTTACAATGCAGCCGTCCGTTCAACCCTCCTGTACGGTTATGAAACCTGGCCCATCAGGTCGATAGACATAAAGTAGTTAGCTACGTTCAACCATCGCTGCTTTCGGAGTTTGGCTCATGTCTAATGGGAGTACCGCGTGAACGGCGTCGCGTATTTGGTCAGGAAGAGTGAGTGAACAGCTCAGTACCGTCGTATCACGCACTATGTTCCGATGACTGACCCACGTGTTGCGCATGCCAGTACACCGACTCCCGCGACATGCATTGTTTACTCTCCCCAGGATCTGGATGGAAGAGAAGGAGGGAAGCCAAGCACTGACTTGGTAACGAGGAAGAAACCCTCGCTTTGAAGTTGACGTCGGTTGGTGCATTCCGACTGCCCGGCTGGGATCCCAAGAACGACGGGCACAGTTTGATTTGGACGCACTCGCTGACATGGCTAGGAGTCGGCTCCAATGGCGTTTGTGTTGTGTGTTTCTTTGCCCATTCCTCACCTTTAGATTCTCTTTCCAATCACGATCTCATAGCAAATTAATAATAAGATATTTAACCTTATATTACTTGATGTTTTGGATTTTCGTCGTGTTATTTTAGTATTTTATCTTTTTGTATTGCGGCACATTAGCGGAGGCGTGTTTCTCATCCTCAGCTAATGCGTATTGATTATTTATTTGATGGAGGTGTTCGCATGACAAGTATGCGTGATGTAGATGCAGTCCCATTGATACCTTTAATGTTCCACAGTGTCAGCTGTATGATCAGAGATGGGAGACAGTGTCTGACTTTTCTGAACCTGTTGCTTTGTCGCGGTCTTGCCATTTTGACGTTGACATACGACCGTTCTCCAATGAAATTCCTCAGTTTACACTGGTGCTCTACTTTCCGTAATTTTATTACTGTGGTGGCTAAAAGTTAGAAGCTCAGCACTTTACACAATGTTTGACATCAGTCTATAGGAATAGACATCGAGCCATTCATATTAACTAAACAAAACAGCAAAAGGTACGACATTTGGAAAGAAATCAATAATTGGGTGAAACAAAACACATTGGCATTTTCGTCTTTTCTCACACGTCATTTTGCACTTTTTTATTTTTTAAAAGTAAATATTTTTGAAGTTGGGAATTCACGCGCACTTGCGTGCATTGCTTCCACTGTATCCGGTTTTGCGCAATTGCTTTGAACGTTCTGCGCCATTGGCTTTCTTCATCCTTGGGTCCCAAACCGGGTGCATGTACTGAGCTAACGATGACCAGGCAAGATGTCAGCGTTTTCGTGGTGCGCCACCAAGTGGTCAACTGACCTCTTCCAGTATGGTCCTGCGAGCGCAACTACAGAGCAGCGTGGTAAACATCCATTAGGCATGCGGTGGACGTGGCCAAGCCATCTCACTTGGCACAGCAGAACAAGATCACAGAGAGGGGATACCGTCTTCCTTATGACGCGGTATCTGACATCATTTCGCACTTGATGTTGCCGCAATACACAGACGATCCTCCGTACACAGCCACTATCAAAAACCGAAAGCCTACACATGTCATGTATACAGAGCGGCCAGGATTCGCGTTCATGAGACAGCGTTATATACCCTGCACTTTAACGAGAGCGAAATTTCACAACGACGCCACGAACGCTTCATACTTGCAAACTCGACCGGGCTTTCACGATAAGAAAGGATACCTCCTCAATAGTGCCGTCGACAAAAATGCATCTCCCTACGCAGACTAAATTACCTACGTCTTCGAGCTGTATTCCTTCGATGGGGAGCTGAGGATAGGACGAATGTCCAGTTTGGCGACGACGGTACGTTAACGATAGATATGACAATGTTCGAGGAGTTAATGAAGTGTAAATATTTGATCCACACATGCCCAACCGAGGCGAAAATCAGCCTGCTTCTCTCGATAGTGTGTTTTACGCACCGGAGCTAGCCTACGAAGCATGATGGCAACCGATTTCAGACTGATCCCTCCATGATTGGTGCACGAACTACGAGAATCTTTCTTTAAGATTGGGATAATTACTGACTCTTCCCAAAATGAGAGTATCCATTTCTCTCTCCAAATCTTCGGGAACAGGGATGTTAACTGATTGACAACTGTCGGGCCGTACTTGATCAATTCTAAATGATCTCATCTGAGTTCGCAGCTTTAAAGCACTTCAGATGTCAAATCTCAAGAGAAACCTTTACGGTGAGTGGTTCTAGTGAAACTACTTGTGGCTTACGACCGGATGTGCTGGGTGCAAGTGTAAACGGCGGGGAGCAGCAGAACTGCGATTGGAACTGCTCATCCCATTTGCCCATACGTTTATGCAACTTAGTGTTTTGCATCCCATCCGTCTCACGGATGACTTGGCTAATAACAGACCTCCTGTGTCCAGTGATCCGCATGAGTTAGAACATCTTGCGATTATTTTCAGTTAGAGCGGCGGCCTCGATCTCCAAGGCATCTTGGTACCACGGAACTTCCCGATCGTCACGAAGGTTTTTAGTATGGTGAAGTCCATTGGGTTCAAAGTTTACTGGAAGATTTTGGCGATGGTCTACCAATGTCAGGAAACGCGCAGAGATCAATTCCTTTGAGTGGGGTGATAACTTGACCTACAGACTGCTTTGCCCGAAATTAGTATTGCATGCTGCAAGAAGCTCCAGTGTTGTTCAATATCAATGGCAGAACAGAGGCTACCTGGGTTATCAGTGACAGTTACTATTTCAGCTGAGTCGACTGGTCAGTACACCTCTTCCTATGGTGTCTTCAGTGCTTTCCTTGTGGAGGCCCTTCGAATCGCATGCAGATATTCGCACTAACTAGCGCGTGATCTGTTTCAGGATAACTGGTCCAAAATGGTCTGCAATCTTGTGTGCTGCCCACCATGTGAGACTGATAGCAATGTGCTCATTTTGAGACCAAGGCTGCGTTGGGGATGTAGGACAGCAAGTGACAGAACACCTTCTGGAGTCCATGAAGAAGAAGTGCTAGCAAGAAATGGACCGAGATCTTCACACAAAGCGAGTAGCCTGGTTCCATTACCCGAACGACTCTCACTCAGTGCGTGATGACCACCCAAGTGAAATTCACCCTGTCACAGGTGATCAACTCGTGTGTCTTCTACGGGGACAACGACGTCCGATTTTACAATGTTATGTAACAGTTAATGCATTCGCTACTGGAAATCATCCTTGATTGAATCACAATTGCAATCGATTAGCGCATAAGCGAAGACCACAAACTGGTTGCGCCTTTTAGCGCGATGCCTGTTAACCCTGCATGAGCTTTGAAGCCGAACTTCACATATTCGGTTGTTAAATGGAAGCCAACGCAGTTGTGCGGCCTCGCTTTCGCTGCTTAGTACCAGGCCAACGCCATCCAAGCCAGCTTCACCTGCTTCTGCGTTGCCGTTTGAGCACAGCTAGGTCATATCAATAGCGAGGGAACTCAGAGTACTTCCCAAACCGGCCTATTGACCAATCTACAAAAGTGTCCGAACATTAAAGGTTGTCAGCCAAAACGAGAATCGGGGTCGAACGATAACCTCATGCCAGTCGTTCTGGGCAGTGGCGAAACTCGCATCTGGATTTAATTGAGGTTAGCATGGTGTAATAACAGGGTAATGGTTGGGGTGTGAAGGAGTTTGGTAGGCGGTGGCAGTGGCAGAAGAGAGTGTGTGGCGAAGTAGCAGTGAGGTCCATTGTTTTCGCATAGGGCGCGATACTACCCGGTGACCCAAGTGGAAATACGGATTTGTCTGAGGGGACCGCACCGCGAGCCTTTTGCTCAACCCTCTGCCCGCAAAGCAGCGAGACGAATTCAAGGAATCGCGCTCATTGGGAGCGGGTGGCTTATTTCTCGGTTCATACACCTTTTGTTTGGTAAGACCAAACTGGGGCCCAGTCTTCCCCACGGATATAGCATTCACTTGCTAGAACGCAATGCTCCACCGAGGTGAAGCAAGGTGCAGTGACTTTATTTTCTGGCGTGTCACATTCGCCACGTCGCAGTTTTGTTAAACAGATATGTGACTTTTTACAAGGAGAACGTTTGCCGGACGTAAACTCACCGCATCCTGAAACCCTGCCGCCGAACCATTTGTCGGAACGGGGTAAAAGCGAACCAACCAGCCGGTACCACGAGTGGTTGTTCGATAAGCTTACCAGCTGTTGCTAGACTGAGCTTGAGGTTGTGAATGGGTCAACTCTATTTCATGTCGACGCTGTCCACAAGGCGGCACTCCTGGGTTATGGCGTTGTGTTCCTGTCGCCAGCCAGGTCGTACTAACACACTGGTTTTTGGTACTCGGATTAATGGCACCCAATCTTATGCATGTGCGTGTTGCAACCTATTTCAGCTTGCCTTCATACGTCTTTCTATGTGATGTGCCAGTCAACCCTATAAATTCGGTACTCATGAGCCTGGAGAAGAGTGTACATACACCAGCTGGCCGACGGCTACATCCCACCTTCCGTCAGCGACCTAGGTGTACTCTAAACACAGATGGGCTACACCGAAACGGACTACGCATGTTTTGGAGCACACAAGTGCATCCTACGCTTGTTCTGAAAAGATTGTCACGCCTCTTCTGTTCCGTCATGTGACCAATGTTAGACTACGGTTCACCCGCATATTGTCCAGTCACTGTGGTCGAGATGCAGTCTTCAGCGGGTTCAGCGTGCGGCTGCAATGCCCACCCAGAGTTCATGGGATGTCTTATGGAGATTAATACAGGAGACTTGGACTGTACCCCCTATCTTACCGTCGCTTCTGAATAGACCTCATAATAAAACACCCGATATTACATCTAGATAACTTCCATATGATGAGACCAGTTCTACACGTGCGCACCAGGCAGCTCTCCCCGGCACCTGTACAATGCTGTGGCACCAGACCTGAAGCGTATAGTGCGGCGAAGTATTGGAACAGATTTTCCGCGACAATAGTCGAGGTAAAATCGCTGTTGGAATCCAAGAACTTCCTAGACGCCCATCCTACGGATTTCGAGAGTGCATGACTCCTGAATAGGACTTTGAAAAACTGAGATAGGTTGAAAATGAGCGACAGTCAATGATGTTATTCCGTATGGCTACCCTACACCACTCTGATGGTTCAACCCAGACGTATATCTACTTGCTGTCTAATTGCATTATTCCTTATACACGCTAGTGAGCATGTTGCCTGTTCAGTGCTGCCTCTGTCTTCAAAATATACAGTATTTACAAACCGATCATCTTAACCCTGATTTTGGACTCCTTTCGAGGCGGAATGTTCTCTAGTAGATCTTGATACAATGGGCCTAGTACAAAATTTTCGCAACGGGCGAGATCTGCTCGTATCTGCTAACCTTTCACACTGAAATGAACGCGCGACTTGCAGCGTTGTGAGATCAGCGTTTGTACTTGTGACCAACAACAAAAATCCAGCTTGTGATCTGATATTGCGCCCGGACCCCACTTAGGATAACAGGATGCTAAAAAATTTGCAAGCTCGGTTTGGTCCACGCTCGAACACATGCGACTAGTACTGTCGCGGTGTTTATCGCCCGCTGGCGAAAGCGTTTGTCAGAGTAACGCAATGTTGAGGAAACTCGTAATTCAGTAGTTATCGTGTGGAGCGTAGTTTAGCTGGTCCGGCAGCTAGTACCTCGGCCGGGTATATTACTTACAAGGAGCAGTAATAAGAGTGCGAGAAGTTATGCAAACGTCCGTTAATTGCTTGTGTTAACATTTGACCTCATTTGTTTGTACGACCCCCTACTTTGAGCAGTTCAATTCAGTTCAGTCCAGTTTGTCGGCCCCTCGCACCAATGTATAAGGGAACCAGTTACCTTGGCACACGTCACAACAATTATAGCGATAAAAATAATGACAGTAATAATAATTCGTGAAGTAAACAAGAATTCACATCTTCGGGTTGAGCCACGGACTTCGTAACCGCACCATGTCTGGCAATGTGGACCATCACGAAGACCTCATCAACAAAGAGGACAGACGTCAGCCCGGCGCAACCTTTAGGCAAGTTTCCCCATGTTGTTTTGCCATATCGTGTACTGGCCACCGGACTGCATACAATATTGGGAAACACACTTCGAGGTAGTCACGTGACAGCATCCGATCATCGTCGCCATCATTATCAACAACAGCAGTACAGCAGCCACTTGCACTGATGTCTCACTGCCGGACAACACCGGTGACTTACGGAACCAAGAACAATAACGGTGAGAGAACGGGGACCTGGCGTAAAACCTTATTGCCTAAAGCAAGCAATCAGGGCCAAGGCGCCTACACCTTGTCAACGATATACCATCACAATCATCTGACTATCGTGCAGAGATAAAGCGGCGTCAGCGAGACGGCTTCCTTGTGATTTTCACTGTCACGCGTCTTAATCAGCCATTACCCCGCAGATAACTCAGCACCAAACACACTTTAAACAGGCAATCCGATTAGGAGACGGCAGCAGACGCGCCACTGGTGTTGACTGCGAGTCATGTCCTGTAACCTCTCGAGCCAAGCACGAGGTGTCACGTGGACTCCAGTCTGGAAGACGGGACTTGCCAGCGCACCAGCTTCCGTACTTATTGACTTCATTTTCCGCTGCCAAGTTTTGTCCCCCTCGAGCCTTGAGCAGCCCTACATCTGGCAAACAAAACAAGACCCTCTTAGTTAAGCGGTGACCGGACTTGTGTAGGATATGCCCAAGCCAATGCAACTTATTCAGTCCTGTCTGTTCGTCTAGGGAACTGGCTAGAATATCATTGCCTAGCGCTCGCCCACGCAGATCATCGTTGCGAACACGCTGGTGCCACCCGACACCAGTAATGCTTCACAGACAGCGGGGATCAATGAGCTGAAGAAACTGCAGGTCCTCAGCTCGGAGGAACCAAGTCTCGCTCCTATACAGTAGGGCTGCCTTTTTGTTGCCTTGGACTTTTAGACGGAGGAAACCCCTTTCTGAGGCCACAGATGTCGAATATTTAAAATTCAGTTCCGGCTTTTGCAATGCGTGTACTGACTTCAGTCGTTACGCGCCCATCGTTGCTGATGCAGTTGCCAGTCAATCGATCTCAATTGCCTCGAGTTTCTCATTTTCATAGGTCAAGCTTGCATCAAGTGGCCTGGGATCCTGCAGCAACACTTTGCACTTTGAAGGTGCGAAGCGCATACCAAATAATGGGACCACTCTAGACAGGCTATTCAGGGTTGATTGTGCCGCTCCAACATCATTAAACAACAAGATAATATCGTACACATAATCAGGATCAACTAGGCTTTCACTAGGCATCACCTCAACGTGAGATTCCGTAAGGGAACACTTAGTGATGGAGTCTATGAGGTAGTTGAACCAGAATGAAAATATTGGCAACCCTGATGAACGCCACATGTTGTCGGGAAGATATCCCAAAAGTCGCCGTAGACCCTGACTGCCCTTCTTGTTTATTGTCATACTAAAGGATTCACTCCAGTTAGCCGGGATGATCTCTTCCTTCCAGACATGTTTCAATAGGGAATTCAGTGCTTTGCAGAGGACCTCACCAGCATCGTTAAATAGTGCAGGTGGGAAAGAATCCGGGTCAGGAGCACGGAAACGGTTGAACGCAGTGATCGCGTTTCGGCGATGGAGACTCTAAACTAACCGGCTATTGCTTTTCCTGCATCGCCTGATAAGGTAGGGGTCCGGAAGCAATGGGCCAACTGAATTATTCTTGAAAGTGCTCCGCCCAACAAGCCATACGGCGTTCCTTATTGTGAATCATGCCACTCGAGCTGTCTCTGGATGTATCACTGACGCCTGGTTTCCTAGGACCTGTGGTGCTGATTAGTTGGGAGAGGTTGCGATAATTGCCTACCGTTCCCGCCTCCTCCATTTACTGAGCCCGACTACTTCGTGAATTAATTGTAGTTGATGTCCTTAAACCGGCTGCATACCAACGGCTGGTAACGGGAATCCCATCAACGAACCATGACTCAGTCTTGGAGCTGAGAACGGTGGCTACCGCAGCTTGTCCAGTGATTTCCGCATAAGCGTCCCGGATACGTGCCACAAAAAAGCCGGGCGCAGTTAATTCAACAACCCCATTAGTGTCATTGATCCTAGTTTCGGACATATAACATAGGTCCATACCCACTGTGTCCAAGGCGCGTGCGAGTGCAGGCTGTTGACCTATTTGTCTTAGAGTGCGAATGTTGAACGCCTCCAGGGATGCGGGACAGCGTGGCTTTATAGTGGACGGTTGCCCATAGGCGTCCGATGGGTGTTTTGGGAAGTTGGCTGCAAATGGTTCTACTTCAGTGGCACTTCGGTTGCTGTCAGTTAATCTCGGAATTATGGACAAAAGGTTAATAATGGGGGTCGGGATGGGAGTAAGAAAAACAGGTGGAAAAAGAATATGAGAAGCAACAGAAGCAGCAAGTTTTCGTTTATCCGCCCTGCTATATACAGCAGATATGGCGACCCTTGATAATCTGCGCAACGGCTGATGTAGAATATGCTTGAAGTTTATGGACGTATTCATGGTTGTACGTAGGCTAAGATACTGCTAGGAAGCCTAGACCTGGACAAGAGAACGATTAGGGTCCTCAACCATAGCTTAGGCTCAAAGGCCTGTCTGCAAGGCAGCGGGGGGTGGTAATGATTTAGTTTTACAGAAATGGACGTCATCCCCTTTCAAACCCTCAACCTGGTGGACCGGGATACTGAGTTTGTCTGACGTCTAACCATTGGCTCACCTGATAGGAGTAGCTCGCAAGAGGCCCAGGAGTACCACCCAATATATCTCGATGGGTCGAAGAGGTACGCAAACGGTTGCGCCACGTTTAGATCCGGTCTCGTTGCGACAGAATGCGAAGCATATGACTGAGCCACTGAAGGTGATTCTAGTTCAACTGGCAGTCCATAGAAGCATCGGAATACTTCAAAGGTGGACTTGGAGAATTCGCTGGTGCTTGGGTTGCTACAAGCAACCTCTATTGAAGCTTCGGTTCACTTGAGGTGGACCTCGGCCATTCCGATCTTAAAGACCGTAAGTAAAAAGAAACCTTTTATAGTGTCGCTCATCCCAACACTGGCACCCCAAGACCGCGGTTTCGTCCTGGTTAGGACTCATCAGTTGGAGATAGTCTGAGTTGGGCTGGAACTCAGAGCCTAGTGGCTCATGCTTGACACCATGAGCACTATGCCACTGAGATCCGCGAGCAACGCTTGATACAGCGGAAACGAATTCAAAGGTGGACTTGGAGAATCCGCTGGTGCTTGGGCTGCTACAAGCAACCTCTATTGAGGCTTCGGTTCACTTGAGGTGGACCTCGGCCATTCCGATCCTAAAGACCGTGTTGGGATGAGCAACACTATAAAAGGTTTCTTTTTACTTACGGCCTTTATTTCATTGTGCCAACGAGCTCGCAGCTGGTTCCACAAACCTTTAACGGACGGGTAGCTTGTTCGCATCCTTACCTTTTGAATCTCGGGTACCCAAAGAATCCGCTATCCGTCGCGGTTGTTCAGTCACCCTTCGCTGTGCACTTATCTCTCTTTGTCCAAGTGAGTGGTCGTTAAGTGTTACTAAACCGGATTGGATTTGACAGCTTCGGACGAGCACTTGTTGTATCTAACTATATGAACCAGGTTACCAACGCAGAATTCTCCACTCTCCAAGTCCCTGTCATTGATTATCGGTTATTCCTTATTTGTCTCTCTTTCAAATATAGTATGATCCTCCTGCCGTTATCACCACAAATTAGACATTTTCCATTCTGAAATCCAAGAGCACGCCCGATGCTCTGGGCCCACAAGTTTTAACCATCTTCACTTACATCATACCATTATTTTCCCCATTTTCTCCATCGCAGTAATTATTATCATCCTGGCTACGTCAGTCATGGCAGCTAAATCCACCTGGCGTTAGTAGTTACTGCTGATCCAAATTCCTTTGCTGTACTCAATTTCTAACTATATTGTTTCTCAACTACATTGTTGCGTAGTTCGGCGGTGGATGATTGTGTAACGACATTTGACTTCATCGTTTTGTTTACGTCTGCCTCCAACGGACAAAACAATACACGATAGTGTAGACTATCACAGTATTGAGATAGCACACATGAAAATGTGTCCAAGCGGATTGGATAAAACCTCTCTGTATGTGTGTGTGTGTGTGTGTCATCGCTCTGTGTGCAACTATCAACACAAATAACATCAGAGCGAGTGGAAGTGACAAATAATTAATTGGAAAACTGGCAACCAAATGTGAAATCAATGTTTTCGATCTTGTTCTCTTCATTTATCCCCAATCGAAAAGTTTGTGCCATTAGATGTTTTGTTACACTACGAAGACGATGGAACAGAATTTAAACTTCTATTTTGGATATGTCTACGATGCGTTTTTGATAGCTGAATTATTTGTATGCACGCTACAGTTTTGTTACTCAATGTTGCCACGAAATACCATCAGCCGGAGTTTGAAAACCCAGTTCTCTGTATAAGCAGGAGCGTTTTCTCTGACATAATGTGTAGGACCCAGTTGCAACACACGTAATCTAGCACAGAATCAATTGTGTTTCTGCCTTGGTTTGCTGGATGTTATCACACTGCAATGCAACTGAGGCAAAACGCCTCAACGCAAATGCAGACAAGTTCATCTGACATTGGCTAAGATACAATACCAGAAACGTTTATAATGTTTAAACGGCGTTTTTTGATCATATATTAAGTTTCTGAGCGAAGAGCTGAATATCTCAAAAACTTTTCCTCATGGTTTCCCTTCCGTCATCAACCACCACAATCGTAAGCGCACGAACGACGCAGTGTGGTGCACACAGGGTCAAACTGAAATGTACGATAACAACGATTTGGGTGTCACGATTGGAGGATATCGCTTGCGAAAGTGCACAACATGAAGGGGCCTGTGAGAGACGTTGCGTATCATCATCGTCATCATCATCAACAACAATGCATCAGCCTTTCGAACCGATGCTTCGTTGCCGTACGACCACAGTGATCTACGGATCGAAGGATAATAAGCTGAGAAGAGAGACCTAACGTAAAACCGTAATACCATAATCAAACACACAGGGTCAGGGCGCGTACGCCTTGTGTCGACAAGCTACGGTCACAAACAACATAGTTTCCATTGACCGTGCAAAAACATGGAACAGAAGTGCGTTCTTTCCATGCTTAGACCTACTCCTATTAGCCCCTTTTCTGTTAAACACTGTGTTTTCCGTTCTGTTTGTCAGAACTCATGTAGCATGCCGCCCAAGGCGTTTTCCTTCACATTTCTTGACGTCACACGACGTTTCAACGTTTTATAGTGTGTGGTAGTCAGTCTCTCCAGGCAGCCTGCATCTCGCACCGCAAAAATCATGCAGATAGCTCGTTCGACATTATATATATGATTTGGCGGCGTCCGTATCCGGATTTGCCTGTCACTGTGATGTCCATGGGGACCGTCACAGGACGCTTGCGCCTACAAAGGGGACCATAGGTGGCTTGCGCTGCACCACCCATAGTTCCACCCACACACCCCATATCCGGTGTAAATCCGAAGGAATAAGACCGGGAGGCATGTCGATGGGAGCCACATTTCATCAACGGAGCCGGCCCACATTCCTTCAACAAGCAGAACGGAAGCATTCCGGCCTAATTGGGAAATCAGATGTACACGATGCGGTGGCTGGACCGTAGCCCATTCCACACAGGATGGAACCACTCTTTGAGCCTAGCACCGTCACGAGGACGGTGCACTCCGTCCCCTCCAGCGACGACCAACTGTCTCCTGGAGCCAGTATGGACGAGGTAGTGGGTAATAGACAGGTAGGCACCTTGTCAACATTCACATCAGGCGTATCCACACAGGGGAGCTCAAGCAACATCTACTTCTGAAATGCAAGATTACTCATCACGCGGGCAAACTTACCACATACGCCGCCTTATTGGCCTGGATAAGTAAATTGAATGGGAACATACTCATGGTGTTTCTATTCCGCATACAATAGTGCCATCTCCGGCACCTGAGAAACCGCCCTTTTGAGCAGTCCACGTAATTTGCATCAATCAAATTTGCCTTGGATTCGCAACATCTGAAATCAACATGAGTTTGTCATAAACTCACCTTCTTCATGTTTTGGTAATATTATTTTCGGTTTGCTCGAATGTCGTTCTACTGCACTAAGTTAACCGTACAAAAGCGGTATGAAGATCCTCGTGGAATTCATTCTGTATATATATAGGTACATATATTGGCGTCATCTGTGTCCAATGGCAGTTCGAATACAACATATGTACATGCGTTTATCCAAACTTAAGTGTGAGCAGCTGTCACAAAGTGGATAGAGACACATTAGACATCATCATCAATGGTACGACAAACATATATGGGTTTCGTTTGGAGGTCAGGCTAACAACCACTTTTGCACGCATGAGAATAACTACCCAATACGAACTGTTGATGTTTTCTTCAACATTTAGACGTGACAGACTTAAATCTTGGGCATCCATATTTGAAGGAATCCTATGTGGCAATAGTAAAGCAACTGCTAGGTAGAATGATGACTAGACTACTGGTACAGTGAAATAGTATGCACTTAGGTGTTGCCCTCTACATGTACACTCTGGTTTGAGTAGCTGATGTGAGAGATCACATAGCATGCGAATACCATACAGTGTGCACTTCTGGCTCTCTGTGTCTCCGACCGGTTGGGTCATGTGCTGCCCGAGGCATGTGCACCTACTCAAAGAACGATTGATGCGCAACCTTTGGTATTGACAAGTGACATCAACTAAGTCCCGCTGCCCACTGTCAAACATGCGACTTTCCAAACAGTGTTCACATTAATTGTGCAAATGTCCAAGTACTCAACCGTTTACACCTGCCGACCTGTACTCTAATGTGGCCATAAGCTATTTGCTAACGGTCTATATCTTACGTTCCGGGTGCAGCCCATTCGGTACTCATAAAACCATTGTCGCTATGCGCCGATTCATCTCCAATGTTATATACTAACACACTGACGTACCATTCCCGTTAGATGCAACCTTTTACTTAATCCATTCAAAAGATTGGCCATGTGCAATGCAACTTCTGGTAGGCGTCTCTGCACGTCTGTCTTCCATCCAGTTCATACGTGTGTTTTCATAGACCCCGGTAAATTCAGTATGGCTGAGGGATAACTGGAACTGTAACTATACTCACTCTCTTCACTAGCCTGCTAGTCGGCCGGTGGCTGAGTGGGTCGGCCGGTGGCCGAGTGGTCTGCACGTTTGCTTTGCAACCCTAAGGTCACCGGTTCGAATCCGCGTAGGTGTGGGCGTCCTCGCGGTATACTCAGCCCGCGCGCGACTGTTGGTGGTTGCGCGGCAGCGAACCGCCGTTACGGCGTAAAGCTGACACATTATTATTATTATTATTAGCCTGCGGAGTGGAACATGGAATGGCAACATCGTGATAATCGCTAGTCGGTTAATCGTCGGGATTGTTCACTTGACCCAGATTTTCCAGGGAAATTTCTCTTCGAATGCATAATCCAAAGTGGTCACACGAAGGACAATCGTTGAGCATTGTGTTACAAATGTCAAATTTGACATTTTATGCATACTGTAAACGGCCAAGCGATGATAACCTTTTGATTCAAACGTATCCATCGAACTGGAAACATACACAATAATTTGCCACCCTAGCATTGATCCGTAGCAAGCACACAAATCGCTCGGAAATACCGCACTCACATCAATTACGAATGAGCTCATGGATGGTCTGAACCATTATTCTGCGACGCACTGGCTCTCTAAGCATCATGCAAGTTAGCATTGAGCAGCTAGTCAAGCTACAGTTATGGTGAGCAATACCATGGAGCTGACATAGTGATATGAATCGCGGCCGAATAGTAATACGAAAATGAAGATGTCATAGTTCACTCTCGGTATGTAACCATACTAGACGCCACGTGAGGAGGTAGCAAGAATAGCATAGCATAGATCATGATGAGTACAATATCGTAATGGGCAACACATGTGAAGTCATCGCGAAATACAACCGAGTTAAATAAGCCTAAAAAAGTTAGGTTACCTGTGGATCATCCGTTCTAGGCAGGTGCAATAAAGATACCACATTGCACCAAGTCACTAGTTAATCATTCTAGAACGAAACTGCACCCAAGCCCGACTTACATGCGGTATATAGAAATAAGGATGACACCAAAATGAATGACGGAGATGGCGTAAGCAACTTTTCAAGTTAGCAGGGAAATGGTGCGATTATGTCCACTGCAGCCTATCCGTGTCGTAAGGTAAAACCAGAGCCAGTTCTAATCGTCTGTTGTCCGAGGTGAGCAAGAATCAACTGGGAGGTACAACCACCAAGCAGTCCGTCATGTGTTACTATTTATTTCCCCCTGGCCATTCGTTCGGACCGCTAACATATCTCGACCACTCCATCAGTTTTTTTTAAACAACGCTGTGAGACGAAAGCTGGCAGATGTTAACATTTCTTATTGTCTCGTCAGTGCCCATACAATAACAGGACAATATATATAACAACAGCTAGGGTGTGACCGGATAAAAGAGAGACAGGGTGGGGTACAGATATGCCACCCCTACGTCCATGGGAGCTTTAAGCTTACAAACCACTGTTTTTGCATCATTCTACCTGGTAACCATACTCACGGCATTTGTTTCCGTATTTCCATATCTGTCTCAATCTATTGTTGATACCCACACTTCTGACTAAACTGAAGGCTGACGTTTCGGTTCTCATCCAAACGCTAACTAACCACTGAGAGTTGTATTGGTTACTTATAATTCTACATGCGATTTTCTAAACCTAGAGCAATATGCTTGTTCTTCTTTCATTCAATCCAAACTCATGCACGTACGTTGTGTTATGGTTCGTGACGGTTATTATTCTTCATCCAGTTTGTGGTAGTCCATACACAAGTGTGAACAAATGCCCGTTCGCAACACTGCAGTACTGTAACTCGAACCAACGACCTTTGATGTGTCAACTGATATCTCACGGTGAATGCCTAAGTGGAAGCCATTTAGAAACACTTATAAGCATCACACTTCAGCCTGATAGACATGTCATTTTCACTCGCGTAACACCAGTATCTGTTGGCTCGATGTCTAAATGGGACCCGCCTAAAGTACAAATCTCGCTAACATCTGTTCGTGTTTCGATACATTCCCACTTGACAGATGGATCTTATTACATTTCTTCTCCTGTGACACCGTGACTTATTAGGGGTTGCAATATGAAGTCAATGTATCCCATCGCAAGTGTCTCTATACGCCCCATTGTACTGCTGCCGCCTTCAGGTAAACGCACTGGGATTCAGACAAGTCATTTAGGTTGATTCCCGGAGCAGTGGCAATACGTTGTAACATCCGAATCGAAATGCATAGGCATAGGTAGTATTCTAGACACGCATGGATTGGAACAATTAGTTCCCTTGAGCATTTTAAACAACGCTGTGAGAAGACGGAAGCTGGCAGATGTTAACATTTCGTATTGTCTCGTCAGTGCCAATACAATAACAGGAAAATATATATAACAACAGCTAGGGTGTGACCGGATAAAAGAGAGACAGGGTGGGGTACAGATATGCCACCCCTACGTCCATGGGAGCTTTAAGCTTACAAACAGCTGTTTTTGCACACAGAGTGCCGGTTTGATCCTGCTGATTGCGACAGCCTCGGCGAAATGTAGAATGCGGCTGTTAGCATGTCTCAACAAGATTGTGAACTGTGTGTCAGGGTTGAATGGATGACAAGTGGCCAATAAGTGTCTACCTATGGATGAGGCAGGTGGTTTTCGTGAACAAGTGGTAGACGAAGCGGAAGACTGGATAATTTCATGCTGCACCCACTTAGGTACATGTTCCCTTACTCTGGAATTCAACATTCTCTCGGTACGGCCTATGTAGCGTGACTCGCGGCTACAAGTGAATTGGTAAATGCAGTGTGAAATGGCGCCGAAAGCTTGTCTTTCCTTCGTTGGGGGAACAGGCACTTTGTTGGTTCGGTCAATAAGCACAGCTTCAGCAGCGAAATAAGTCCTGTGTACAGCGGAAATTAATCGTTTGGTTGTCCTCATGGTGGCAAGATCACTTTTAAACGGTAGTTCTATAAAGATCTTCTTTTTGGCCACAGTGGGGACTATTTCTCTCGCTACTCTCGTCTGGCTATGTTTTACGATAAACCGGCGAGGATAACCGTTTTTCAAGAGCGTATTAGTTAACAGCTCCTGTTCCTCTTCCAGGCAATCGGGGCTGCATATTCTTCTTGCGCGATTGAACAAGGTCTTGACTAGTGTCCGCTTGTACCGCATTGGAGTGAAGCTGGTAAAATGCAGGTACTGCCCGGACCATGTCGATTTTCGATAAACAGATCGTTTGATGAAACCGTTTTCTCTACGACTAATCAGTACGTCCAAAAATGGGAGACGGTTGTTACATTCTACTTCACTGGTTACTCTCAAAATTGTATGCACACTGTTAACATGTTCGACAAGACGTGCAATCTCTGTTGTTGATGACGAGAGCACTAAGATGTCGTCCACATAGCGTTTGTAGTAGGAAAGGCGGGAAATTTCTACACTCATCTTTGTCTCTACCATGGACATAAAGAAATCCGCTAATACGGGACCCAATGGACTTCCCATTACTACACCATCTATCTGGCGGTATGGTGTGTTACGAAAGTTGAAACTGATATTTTCAGTGCAAAGTAACAGGCTGTCTTTCAACAGCTCATTTGGTATTGGAAGAGATAAGCTGGAATGTTCCCCCAACTCGCACATATACTCAATAGTCTCATGTAGTGGAACATTTGTGAACAATGATTGCACATCTAATGAACACATGACAATATCTGACAAGTCTATGCTGTCAAGAGTTTCTATGAGTTCAAAGGAGTCCTTGATACTGTGTGGAATAACATGCTTCTTTAACGGTGCAAGAATGTCCACAAGCCAGCGAGCAAGCTTATGTTGCGGGGCATTTACCATTGATAGAATTGGTCTGAGGGGTGTACCACACTTATGACTCTTCGATAACCCGTACATCTGCGGCGTGTTGGACCCACTTGGTTTTAGGCTATTATACGTCCTCTCATCGATCGTTCGATGTGCAAGAAGTATTTTTAAGTGATTTGTGATGCGACCTTCTACGTCGCAAATATCGTCCACTCTTTTGAGACGTCTAAATTTGCTGTCCTCGTTAAGTATAACCTGCATCTTTTGCACGTAATCCGTCGTGTTCATAACAACGGCTCCGGAGCCTTTGTCCGGTCTAAGTACCAGTACATCTTTGGTCTTCAGCTCACGAAGTGCATGAATATGACGTTTTGTAAGTGCACATCCTTCCTTCACTGGGGTCAACATGAATTCATGAGCAATATCACCTAATTTGTTTTTAAATCAGCTATGTTTATCTGCACTATCCGGCTGGAGGTTTGTTAACTGATCAATGAAGTTCTCGAACTGGGCCTCCATTAACAAACGGTTTAGCTTACCAGGAGCAGCACAAGGGCAAGTCATCCGTAACGGACATCAAGCGCATATGCGTTTCGAGTAATCCAGTAAGTTTCGTTTGGGCCGTTTCTGTTTGAGCGGAGGCAATGCGTGTGAAGTTGCCATGGGACGGATTAAGTTTGTTTTTACGCAGTAGTTTTAAAATCGAACGCGGATACTGACGCAGGGCGATGCAGTTAGAAAGAAAAGATAGTTCCACACGACAGCATGCGATTTTGCATCGCAGGCTAACTATACGGCGTAGTTGCATGACTGAATCAACGGGCATTCGTCGTTTAAGGAATTTGAAACAGTTAGTTCCCTTGAACATTTTAAACAACGCTGTGAGAAGACGAAAGCTGGCAGATGTTACCATTTCGTATTGTCTCGTCAGTACCAATACAATAACAGGAAAATATATATAACAACAGCTAGGGTGTGACCGGATAAAAGAGAGACAGGGTGGGGTACAGATATGCCACCCCTACGTCCATGGGAGCTTTAAGCTTACAAACAGCTGTTTTTGCACACAGAGTGCCGGTTTGATCCTGCTGATTGCGACAGCCTCGGCGAAATGTAGAATGCGGCTGTTAGTGAGATAGTATTCAGTAATTTCTGCAAATATACCATCCACCGTACCAAGGAGAAATGCAGAAAGTGCCTACAAAACTCATTGGTAGATAACCAAGAGGAGACCATTTCTCGTGACCCCAGTGATTATGTGTTGAACCTGTCAAATGTTCCGTTGGATAACTTACAATTAGAGGCATTGTCGCTCGGATTGGATTATAGCATTCCTCCTGGTAAGCTAAACCGTTTGTTAATGGAGGCCCAGTTCGAGAACTTTATTGATCAGTTAACAGACCTCCAGCCGGATAGTGCAGATAAACATAGCTGATTTAAAAACAAATTAGGTGATATTGCTCACGAATTCATGTTGACCCCAGTGAAGGAAGGATGTGCACTTACAAAACGTCATATTCATGCACTTCGTGAGCTGAAGACCAAAGATGTACTGGTACTTAGACCGGACAAAGGCTCCGGAGCCGTTGTTATGAACACGACGGATTAC
This sequence comes from Dicrocoelium dendriticum, assembly GCA_944474145.2. NCBI lineage: Eukaryota > Metazoa > Platyhelminthes > Trematoda > Plagiorchiida > Dicrocoeliidae > Dicrocoelium > Dicrocoelium dendriticum. Next base: position 38,234,441 of record OX104068.1, read on the forward strand.
GTGCAAAAGATGCAGGTTATACTTAACGAGGACAGCAAATTTAGACGTCTCAAAAGAGTGGACGATATTTGCGACGTAGAAGGTCGCATCACAAATCACTTAAAAATACTTCTTGCACATCGAACGATCGATGAGAGGACGTATAATAGCCTAAAACCAAGTGGGTCCAACACGCCGCAGATGTACGGGTTATCGAAGAGTCATAAGTGTGGTACACCCCTCAGACCAATTCTATCAATGGTAAATGCCCCGCAACATAAGCTTGCTCGCTGGCTTGTGGACATTCTTGCACCGTTAAAGAAGCATGTTATTCCACACAGTATCAAGGACTCCTTTGAACTCATAGAAACTCTTGACAGCATAGACTTGTCAGATATTGTCATGTGTTCATTAGATGTGCAATCATTGTTCACAAATGTTCCACTACATGAGACTATTGAGTATATGTGCGAGTTGGGGGAACATTCCAGCTTATCTCTTCCAATACCAAATGAGCTGTTGAAAGACAGCCTGTTACTTTGCACTGAAAATATCAGTTTCAACTTTCGTAACACACCATACCGCCAGATAGATGGTGTAGTAATGGGAAGTCCATTGGGTCCCGTATTAGCGGATTTCTTTATGTCCATGGTAGAGACAAAGATGAGTGTAGAAATTTCCCGCCTTTCCTACTACAAACGCTATGTGGACGACATCTTAGTGCTCTCGTCATCAACAACAGAGATTGCACGTCTTGTCGAACATGTTAACAGTGTGCATACAATTTTGAGAGTAACCAGTGAAGTAGAATGTAACAACCGTCTCCCATTTTTGGACGTACTGATTAGTCGTGGAGAAAACGGTTTCATCAAACGATCTGTTTATCGAAAATCGACATGGTCCGGGCAGTACCTGCATTTTACCAGCTTCACTCCAATGCGGTACAAGCGGACACTAGTCAAGACCTTGTTCAATCGCGCAAGAAGAATATGCAGCCCCGATTGCCTGGAAGAGGAACAGGAGCTGTTAACTAATACGCTCTTGAAAAACGGTTATCCTCGCCGGTTTATCGTAAAACATAGCCAGACGAGAGTAGCGAGAGAAAAAGTCCCCACTGTGGCCAAAAAGAAGATCTTTATAGAACTACCGTTTAAAAGTGATCTTGCCACCATGAGGACAACCAAACGATTAATTTCCGCTGTACACAGGACTTATTTCGCTGCTGAAGCTGTGCTTATTGACCGAACCAACAAAGTGCCTGTTCCCCCAACGAAGGAAAGACAAGCTTTCGGCGCCATTTCACACTGCATTTACCAATTCACTTGTAGCCGCGAGTCACGCTACATAGGCCGTACCGAGAGAATGTTGAATTCCAGAGTAAGGGAACATGTACCTAAGTGGGTGCAGCATGAAATTATCCAGTCTTCCGCTTCGTCTACCACTTGTTCACGAAAACCACCTGCCTCATCCATAGGTAGACACTTATTGGCCACTTGTCATCCATTCAACCCTGACACACAGTTCACAATCTTGTTGAGACATGCTAACAGCCGCATTCTACATTTCGCCGAGGCTGTCGCGATCAGCAGGATCAAACCGGCACTCTGTGTGCAAAAACAGCTGTTTGTAAGCTTAAAGCTCCCATGGACGTAGGGGTGGCATATCTGTACCCCACCCTGTCTCTCTTTTATCCGGTCACACCCTAGCTGTTGTTATATATATTTTCCTGTTATTGTATTGGCACTGACGAGACAATACGAAATGTTAACATCTGCCAGCTTCCGTCTTCTCACAGCGTTGTTTAAAATGCTCAAGGGAACTAATTGTTCCAATCCATGCGTGTCTAGAATACTACCTATGCCTATGCATTTCGATTCGGATGTTACAACGTATTGCCACTGCTCCGGGAATCAACCTAGATGACTTGTCTGAATCCCAGTGCGTTTACCTGAAGGCGGCAGCAGTACAATGGGGCGTATAGAGACACTTGCGATGGGATACATTGACTTCATATTGCAACCCCTAATAAGTCACGGTGTCACAGGAGAAGAAATGTAATAAGATCCATCTGTCAAGTGGGAATGTATCGAAACACGAACAGATGTTAGCGAGATTTGTACTTTAGGCGGGTCCCATTTAGACATCGAGCCAACAGATACTGGTGTTACGCGAGTGAAAATGACATGTCTATCAGGCTGAAGTGTGATGCTTATAAGTGTTTCTAAATGGCTTCCACTTAGGCATTCACCGTGAGATATCAGTTGACACATCAAAGGTCGTTGGTTCGAGTTACAGTACTGCAGTGTTGCGAACGGGCATTTGTTCACACTTGTGTATGGACTACCACAAACTGGATGAAGAATAATAACCGTCACGAACCATAACACAACGTACGTGCATGAGTTTGGATTGAATGAAAGAAGAACAAGCATATTGCTCTAGGTTTAGAAAATCGCATGTAGAATTATAAGTAACCAATACAACTCTCAGTGGTTAGTTAGCGTTTGGATGGGAACAGAAACGGCAGCCTTAAATTTAGTCAGAAGTGTGGGTATCAACAATAGATTGAGACAGATATGGAAATACGGAAACAAATGCCGTGAGTATGGTTACCAGGAAGAATGATGCACAACTGTATGTACTAAATGCACATGTGGAAAAGTCCGCTGCTCCCTGTTCTATCATCGGCTTTTGATAGAGTGTGCCAACTGGTTTAGCAAACTTACAATTAGTACCTTGCACAGCATTTAATTATGTCATATCTCAAATGAGTATGTCGTGGCACACTTGGGCACGATGATATCACAACTGGATGTGGAATGGAACCTCTTAGACATGGCTGAGAAAGCAATGAACCAGTAAATCTCCATACCAATGGTGTGATTTGCAATGAAAACAGTGAGCGTTGCATAATTAATCATATGAGGGTAGACAAATAATGGGTAACAATAGCCTCTCCAAATGTCGCAGATAAGGTGATTAACTGAACTTATGATATTCCCATACGAACTGGATTTCTCATCATAATTTTACCACTTACAATTTACTAACAAACTGTTAGCATGCATCTGAGTTGCAGCTATTCTTTGCAACAAATCAATTGTTTCTCTGCTGAAGGTATTTTCCAATTAAATATTCATCTCAACACTACCGTAACACCATAGTTGGACTAATCTACTTTTAAGTCAATCTACATGATTGGTCATTTCTAATTTAAATTGTCGAAGGAACGTTTGCTCTTCCGCACCTTATCTCGATAATAGCTGACTTATCCTAACTTCAGTATGAGCGATGTTCAGCTGGAAATATAGCTACACTCATTTTTGTGACTAATATATGAAACAGAACATGTAGCATCAACATCAGCATGTTAATCGCTAGTCAGTGACTTGCCGGGAGTATTCAGCTTACACGGACGGGTCAACGTGTGGACACTTGCAACAAAAGTTGTTGGGTCTTGAACACCGATTTTCCAAACTGCATTCCAAAGCGAGGTAGGGTTGTAGAGTACATGAATTCCAGGGATAATTGTTGATCACTACACCCAATCGTTCAATCCAGTGTACGAACGAGTGTGGAATAGTATGAGCAGCAACCGCTTGGTACCCAGGAGTTAACGCGACCCATGTACGCTAACGACCGTCAGCATTACCACCGGCCTTTAAGATGGGTATATATATATATATATATATATATATATATATATATATATATAATCAGTCTATAAGATAGACATAGAGCCAGCGAATACCATGAAACGGAGGTAATAAATACAGAGATCACAACGAAAGGAATGCAAAATGCAAAATGTCTTTATTCTTTTATCCTCTGTTCTTTTTTCACACTGTTTTATCTATTTTTGTCTGTTTAATGTGTGCGATGTAAATCAAGAAGATCAGGACAATCATTTGTACACATTTTCCATTGAGCCCGGTTCTGTGCCATCTCCGAAAGAGTTTCCAGCCAGCGGTGTTCTTCATCTTTGATCCCCCAGCCTACGACAGCCAAACTGGAAGTCAACGCTTTAATCGTTTGTCGTCACATGATAGGCTGACTCCCGCGCGATTTCTTCCAATGTAGCTTTATGCGGACGAAAATTGCGCGTTGTGGAAGCGGTTCGCATGGCATGCGTAAAATGTGGCCAGGATTCACTCCCATACAGCAGCACTGCGCAAACACGGACATTGTAGACCCTGTCCTTTACCAATAGTGACACGTCACGGCGTCGCCACAGATGCCTCAAGTTGGCGAATGCTGAAATGGTCTTTGGCCATGCGTAGGGAAATTTCTTTTCCAATGCTATCATCTGCAGAGACGCAGCTTCCCAGCTAATCATAGTTGTCCAATTGTTCAAGCTTCATACTTTGAAGAGTGAGCACTGGAGCAGATGGATGCCGATCCAGGACCAGGACTTTGCATTTCGTAGGGGCAAAGGTCATTCCATATGTTGATGCTTCAATCTCCAAGCGGTTTAGAATGGCTTGTATGCTCTGTGCGTCATCACCAAGCAAGGCGATATCATCAGCATAGTCTAAATCAGTCACGCGGGTGCCAGGAAGAAGCTCTACATCAAAACCCTGAAAGCCCTCGAGAGCGTTTAAGAGGACATCCTCGATCGCAAAATTGAAGAGGAACGGGGACATGGGGCAACCCTGTCGTGTACCGCTAGTGACGACAAAAAGCAAAGTGAGCTTACCATAAGCCCTCAGTTCACTTGAGACATTGCAATATAATGCTCGAAGGATGGGCGATATAATTTTCAGGTACTCCACTCTTTTGTAAGCAACGCCATAACGCTGGCCGATCGACAGGGTCGAAAACGGCTCGGCTGTTCAGATAAACAGCAATAGTGGGCTGGCGGTAAAGCTGACGTGTTTCAAGGCGTTAGTGGAGCGTAAACAATTGGTCTATACACCCTAGACCGGGGCGAAAACTAGCCTGTTCTTCACGGGAGTGCAATTCTCGTATCGGGCTTAGTCTGCGGAGTAGAATTGATCTTAACAGCTTGGCGGCAACGGACATTAGACTGACTCCTCGGTGGTTAGTGCATAGGGTACGGGCAACTTTCTTGAAGACCAGGACGATAATTGACTCACTCCAAGCGGATGGAACTGTTTCTTCCCACCATATCTTAGAGAAAAAGGCTGTTGACAAGTGCTTCGCCCCCGAACTTGAACAACTCTCGAGGAAGTCCGTCTGGGCCAGCGGACTTGGATCGCTTTAAGTGTCGGAGCTCAAGGCAGACCTCAGCTTCAGTGGGTGGTTCCAATGAGACGTTCCAAGGCGCGCAAGTAGGTATACTCGCCGGCGGAGGTGGCCAGCTGAATTGAGTGCGGAAGTGTTCTGCCCAGTGGTCCATACGCCTGTGTACGTTGCTTATCGGCGTTCCGTCAACCTCGCAAATGACCTCACTGACACCAGGTCGCTTGTGACCAGTTGCCCGAATGACCTGGAAGAGCTTGCGAAATTTTCCAGCGAGGGCTGCCGTTTCCATCTCTGAGGCGCCCTGGGACCACCAAGTTTCGCGTTCAGCACGCACGCTTTGCTTAAGTTGTTGACTGAAAATGCGACGCAATGCACTGCTATTTGAACCGGTCGGGATAGCTCTACGATGATAAAATAATTCCAGTGAGTGTGCGGAAATCCGGCGCCTTGTGATTCTGCACATTAAATGACTGGAAGTTAGCATCGCTTCACGCAGGAAACTCCAATAGTTTTCGATGTCTCTGGGTGGAGCACCAATCGATGCATGCGATAAGGAAGCTTGACAAGTTGATCGAGTAAAGATGTCAGTTAAGTTGTTGATGTCTAGCGTATGAAGCTTTCGCTTTGAGGAGCCGCCGAAGCTCATGCAGATGTCCGCGCATGATCTTAATCAAGGTACGTTGACCAAATTGATCTAAAACTCCAAACGCTGCCTCGCTATCTAAAGCTGATTGCAATGTGACCGCGCTTGCGTTGGTGAAGGAGGACCCCAGGTGGCCACGCGTCTTCTGGTGTGCCTAAAGTTCGTACTTGCGAGAAACAGACGGTAGTCTTCGCATAACGTAATAAACCTATCACCGTTGTCAGAACTGCTCTCATCAAGTGCATGACTGCCACCCAGATGACGTTCGCACGGAAGCAGGCGACCTACTCGTGCACTGAGATCTCCGGCAAGGACGACGACATCTGACTTTTCGGCCTTGTTCAAAAGGTTGTGGAGACCACGATAAAAGTCATCCTGAATCGATGCACAGCTACAGTCGGTTGGAGCGTAGGCAGAAACGACAAACAAATTGCACCTCTGTTCACGATGTCTGTTGATTCTACATGAACCTTGAAGCCAAACCGCACACAGCCGGCTATCGATTAGAAACCAGTCGAGTAATGTAGCCTCCGCTTTGTTACTCCATGCGATACCGACACTAGCTACGTCAGCTGTTTCTGCCTTCATGTCACTAGACAGACGTAGGTAATATGTGGTCTCAAGCGCAGCTGGGGACGACCATTTAACCACGGTGCTGGGATCCTGTAGTCCAGGCTCTGAAAGACAACGAACCTCGATAGCGAGGGACTCTAGAGTGCGCGCCAGACCAGGCTGTTGTCCAGTCTGTAGGAGGGCCCGAACATTGAATGCTGCCAGAAGGAATGAAATACGGGTTTGGAGGATAGCTAATGTCCAGAGGATTTGGATATCAGCGAGACGGGCATTGGAATTACACTCAAAAGGTTGTGGCTTATCAACAAGTGAAACCTTGTCATGTGATGAAGCACAAGTAGCAGCAGAAGTAAGCGACATAGTAGTAAGTGCGAAATTCATGGTTTTCACAGAGGGCGTGCTACAACCCGGCTGCCCAAGCCGAAGTAGCGAGTTGTCTTAAAGGACTCCACCCCGAGCCTTTGACTCAATAGCGCACCCACAAGGCAGCGGAGCGAAGGCAAGGATTCGCACTTATTGGGAGCCGATGGTTGATTGCTCAGTTCATACGCCTTTCTTTTGGTGAGTAGCCAAACAGGAGCCCAATCTTCCCCACGATTTCAGCAGCAAGGCGCTGGGATACAAAACTTCACCAAACTGAAACAAGGTGCAGTAACTTTATTTACTGGCTAGTCACATCCACCACGTCGCAGTTTTGTTAAACGGACATATGTGGCTTTTTATAGGGAGAACGCTTGCCAGGCGAAAACCCACCACGTCCTGAAACACTTCCGCCGAACGATTCGCTGGACCGAGATAATCCCGGACCACCCAGCTGGCACCACGCGAAGGTTGTTCGGCAAGCCAGCCGCGTTCATCTTTACCCTTAAACGGCTGACGAACATCAAACTGAAGCCTCACAGAGAATCAGCTCAGCCAAATTCACACTGGCATTTCACGTTGGCAATATATTGTTTCCTCCCTGTATGTCTTTATGACACCATACAAAGATTGTCTACTATTGTCCTCTTCCATATAGTTAAACGCGGGTTACTTAAGCCGGTTTTTCTCACCTATTTTGGCATAATCTTTCAACACAAGCATATAAATGCCTCCCTTGTTTTGAGATGTATTTGTTTTTGCTCTTTGGCTGTGCTAACGTGTAGGGTTAGATTATTCTTTAATCCACCAAGAGTAAAGTATTCGTCAACTCTGTTCTATTCCCATGTGCCTTTGTAACTTGGTAGCCAGTATGATTTGCAACGGTTGGCGGGTGGCCGAAAGGATTGCACGCCTAATTTGCAATCATTAGGTTACCGATTCGAATCCGCCTAGGGGCGGGCGTCCTCGCGGTATACTCCGCCCACGCGCGACCGGTGATGGTCGCATAGCGGCGTCGGTACAGTGTGCCGACGAACTGCTGATGACTTACGGTTTGTAATCGCTGTATAGAGCCAATCGTGACGCTACGGTTTGTGTAGCTTTCCGATTCCTTGTGCTATACCGCATAGCGCTCTTGGGTGCATCGGAGTGAGTCGGTTCTCCACATTGGTGTGTAAACTAAATTTTCTGGTCTTCCATAATGGTAGTTGAAACTTGTGTAGCATCTACTCGTGCGAAAATGGTCTATCTTTTGAACTCTTGGCTTATCAATGCTACCTCGCGAATAGGCGTTTTGATGTCATAACTCTGGATGAGGACTCTGACTGTTCTACTGAGTTTTGATTAGGGGCATCCTAGCTCGTATATGGCCGCAGCGATCGCCAGCTCCATCCTGCATTGGCCGTTGTACATTGCCACTTTATCTATCGTTTACACAGTCAGTTTGATTTGATGGAATTATGTTCAGAGCATCGACGTTCGGTGGATCCAATTGCCACATTTCACCTCATCTGGATAACTGTAATTATCAATGGTGAGGAAAGTAAGCTTGCATGTTAGCAGATTACCGAGAGATTGTAGTGAGTGAAAATTACGACGATGGAATAAATAGATAGATTGTATATTCTCGATTTTGGCGTGACACGCCTGGGACGGTATGTTCAGACAAATAAGTCATTTCTAGTTCAACGATCGCGAATGATCGAACAAAGTTCAACGGTAGTGAAAATCCTTTTTCAATTTTGATAGGGTATCAAAGTTGCCTGTTGTTTCAATGTGTCACCTGGTGTTGAACCGGATGTCTATGTCGCGTTCGGCAGGTCTCTTGAGGATATGAATATTTTGGAATGTATAAAGTAGGTATCAATTTTCTCTAAGCACTTTGTGATCGTTGCTTTGCTCAAGCCTGTTTAGTAGTATCGAATTCTGGTAGTGGCACTCACATGAAACTGAAGCAAGAGGCGCACCTATAATAACACCTGAAATAACAGTAGTAGGAACATTCACAATGAGGACAGAGAATGTGGAGGTGTGTTTGACTGATTTCTTCCCTCATAACACACTTGTTGGTGACCACCTTGTCGTTGACATAGGTAAGAAGGAGAAAGAAAGATGAATACGGGTAGTATGGGGGCCTTAACATTGCAATATTTCTCTCTGTTGAAGACTGTTTTCTGGATCAGATAGACTTTGGACCTTGTTTTCGTATGCTTGGCTGTTCGTTATGTGACATCCCAATAGATGGATCACATTTTGCAAGGTCAAGTATTTGCTGGTCCTTTTTTTGAAATTCCTGCTCTGAATGGCTAGCACAGATATCGGTTGGCAGTTTGTTCCAGATTCGTCCCAGAAGGCAACTGCAGACGCACCACATCCGATGGCGTATCCGGCCACTTATTTGACCCATCCCAAATTCCTGGGGCAGCGACAGTATGTAATACATGTCGATAGCTGTGATCTACTGGTCTACGGAAGATATGATCTAACCCACGTAAATGGTACTCGTTTAACGAACACTCCAGTGAGGCACACGGTGATTTCTTGCCAAACACTGACTGACAAGCCTCAGTATTGTTCGCCGGGTGTTTTCACCAAATACGAGCGCTACAATCAGTCACAACAAATATTGCGCTGGTGCCTCCCCTTTTCACATTTCCCTTACTTTTCTTTCATCACTCTAGGTCCGTATTGCTAATTATTTCACTACCACCGATGTAAGTGGCAACTTCTGCAGTCCTATGGAATTTCTATCATCTGTACTCATGTCCCCATGGCCTCTTGTAGTATCCTACCATTAGAATCCTATCAGATCACAATGCCCTGTTTATTTGTTTGTCTTTAAATCGCACACATTAAGGCAGACAAATTACACGTACCGCATTGGTGACCCTCTGACTTGACATGTGATGCGCTTCTAAGCCTAAGATACGTGATATTCACGCGGTTGTCGAACTACTTGCACTTAGGCTGTGCTCTCGCTGTTGTTTGAACGCATCCGCGGATGCTGATGAGCGTCTACAAGTTAAAATGCACTGGGCATCGTCTATCCCCGAGTCCACGTTGTTTGTTTACATTCCTGTGTACAGTTACCTGTGTGCAGTCCATTCGAAAGCGTAAAATGAAACTGGTCACTAAGCATCACGATACGCTGTTCTTTTGTGGTTTTGGTGTGTACTCCGATGGACTGCAGTCACAGCGCTGTTTGATGCCTTCCGCAACAAATCTAGCGCTTCGCAATGCAGTGTAAAACTGGCTCGAATATCTGTCTATTTGCTTGTTATGATGGTGCCCCTCATCATCATCAACAACAGCAGTATATCAGCCATTTGAACTGATGCTTCTCTTCCGTACAACCACAACAACCTACGGAACGAACAGTAATAACAGGGAGAGAAGTGGAATCTACTATAAATCCTTAGTGCCCCAAGGCAAACATTCGGAGTCCAGGCGCCTACACCTTGTGTAGACAACATACCGTCACAAACCGATGGCTATCATACAAAGATAAGGCGGCGTCGGCGAGAGAGCTTCCTTGTAACTTTCACTGCTCCGCGTGATTATAAGCCATCACTTCCCAGATAATGCAGTATCAAATATACTCTAAACTGGCTATCCGACTAAGAGGCGTCATCAGACGCGCCACTGGTTCCGACCGCGAGGCATGCCCTGCAGAGTCTCGAGCCAAGCACAAGGCGAGTCACGTGGACTCCAGCCTGGAAGGTGCGAGGGACCGACGGCACCAAATTTGGGTACTATTGACTTCATTATTCGTTGTCAAGTTGACTTTTGCCCACGCACTTTGCGCCACCCTGTATCCAGTAAACAAAGCAAGGTCATCCTCGATAACTAGCGACCGGGCATATGTAGTATGTGCCCAAGCCAACGCAACTTGTTCACTAGTATCTTTTTTTCCAGCCTGATTATCACTGCCTTGTACTTGTCTACGTTCATCATCGTTGCGGACACGCTGGTGCCATCTGATACCATGCACCCTAGGAAGCTCAGTTTATTTACTTATCCTGGTTTAGTTCCGGGCGGATGCCGTTGCCAAGAATCTACATTACCAACATGCACCTGTTTGTGACCAAGGTCACCTTCGGGATCCGCTGAAGTCCATCTGCCACTTTGCTTCCTTCAACGCTTAATCAACGGTGAATCCGAATGGACGCTATCACTGCGAGCATCACGTGTGGTGTTCTCACTCTTGTCTACAGCTTGGTCTGTAAGGATTAATCTTGCCATCTGACACTATTTATTTGACTTTATTTTGGCCCGGAAGCGTAACAGTCAAACATTTCGATGGTCAATGTAGCAGCTGATGTAGACCGCGGCTAGGTAGCCTCATCAAATTACTCTGCCTACTGTAATTCTGTGAACGTCAGCTTTCGTTTGCCTGGAATCACTGCTTCTTTTCAAGGTGAATGTGCTTCTGTTTCCGCGAAAGGCCATCGTATCGACACCCTGTGCAGAGTATATGTAAGGTTAGCTTTAACAGAGCCTGCAAACTGATGAGGAAGTCTTGTAGAATCGAAGGTCTTTTGGAGTGGATGAGATTGGAGCGGCGGGCATCCTCTTTCATTTGACTCGCGCCGCTGGTCGCAAGTACTCACACATTGCCGTCACCCTCTGGTCCTTTGGCTGAGAACTTTCAGACGCACCTCTACTCTCTCTGAATCCATCCCTACGCAGCTGCACAGATCTCAACCGCTTTGTCACTGGTATTCCGTCTGTTTAAGCATGATGATGTGGTTATCTGCAGACCGGAAAAGCATTTGCATAGTTTGTTCCAATGACAGAAGCATCAACTCGATACCATTCACAACAGGCTTACTGCTGCCTCTGAGGTACACGAAACCGGATGACAAAGGAACATGTGACTTTCGGTGGACTTTGTCTTTCTTTTTGTAGTTTACCAGCGCTTCTTGCTGTTCAGTATGACTTCCAGAAAATGTGTCCTTTTAAATGTGTGAACACTTCATGTTTCATATGTTCGACGACTCCAGGTCACTTTAGGGTCTTTGGTTATTTATCACATTTCCTTTCCACAACCTTTAGCTCTGTCAAGGGTTGCCACATTTCCATGTTTTAAGGCCCATCGTAGCATCTATCATGCGTCTCACGATGCAGGAATTCGGGTGCTGAGCGAGAAGCAAACTGATTTTTTGGGTCACGCGAACAACATTCTCTTGCTATCTAATTCACGAAACAGCACAGTCGTCTCCATAAATTCTTTGGACGTGATATTATCATTTAACATGTCTTTTGCGCCCTCATTGCACGCAGTGATATCTAAACAGTCGCTTGTTGACGTTCTAACCCTTAATGACGAGCAAACAAATTTTATCAATGTATCTCCTTCGACAGCATTTTTGCCCGAAATGCATGTGTAATTGCTCAAGTTGGTTCAGTCATCACATAAGCTACAACTACCTTCACAAGTCTGCTATATCTCTGCCCTCAGAAGTGGATTTCCCTGTGGGTAGTTCTCCTTTATGTCTGTGAGAAATTCCCCTTCAATCTAAATACCTAAGTTTCTTTCAAGTTTTCGACCATTGTTATCTGCGAATCACTTCTGGTGTTGGATGACATCAGTGTGTCGCAATGATTAGCTGCGTGCTTCAGCACCAAGCAATGATGATTCCTTTGGCCAACAAGCCTATACTAAATCTGTAAAAGTTGCATCGTTGTGCACGTGCTTCTTAACCCTGCCGACCGATTAGGGAGATGTACGATAGCGCAAAATTCGAGGGGACAATCACCTACCTAGCACTAACAGCTAAGCGACAGATTGTTCGTTCGTCTCACCTTCCAGATATATGGTGCACCGGTACCAGTGTGGCGTTTACAATCGTCTCCCCGTCGACTCCCCTGTATTTGTGACTAGGGTTGATTTGAACCTTGCGATCCAGCAGGGAGCGGTCCCACCTGTATCCTCTTGTTCTTACACGGTAGCCTTTTACATTAGGCCTCATACCTTCCTCTTAGTATTGTTCTTCACTAATGGAGCAACATCAGTACATTGTACTGATGTGAATACACCGATTTGTGAATTGGCAATCACTTAGGTTCATGAGAATACAGGCCGACCTCACAAGAAAGAAAGGGGTGAACACGGTGTCAAGTCGACTTCGATGCAAAAAGGGCACAGAATATAGAGCATGACAAGAGAAATCCGGTCGGAACAATTTCTGACATAGTGCTTGTCAAGTCAATGTATAGGAAAAGCAAATTGCTTTAACAGCAGAACATCAGTACAATGTACTGATGTTCAGTTTCCGTTGCCAAGTCGACTTTTGCCCACGAACTTTACGCCACTCTGTATCCAGTAAACAAAGCAAGGTCATCCTCGATAACTAGCGACCGGGCATATGTAGTATGTGCCCAAGCCAACACAACTTGCTCACTAGTATCTTTTTTCCGGCCTGACTATCACTGCCTTGTACTCGCCTACTTTCATCATCAGTGCAATGTAGTGATATCCAGCTGTTAAAGCAATTTGCTTTTCCTATACATTGACTTGACAAGCACTATGTCAGAAATTGTTCCGACCGGATTTCTCTTGTCATGCTCTATATTCTGTGCCCTTTTTGCATCGAAGTCGACTTGACACCGTGTTCACTCCTTTCTTTCCTGTTAGATCGACCTGTATTATCATGAAGCTAAGTGACTACCAATTCACAAATCTGTGTATTCACATTTCTGCAGTCCTCGGCACATTCTGCACATGCTGCGGAACGATTGGTCTTGAAAAAACCCGTCTATGCTAACGTTACGTTTGGCAACTTGATGAACACCACCCCGTTTTTACTTTGCCTTCGTTTTTCCCCATCCTCTCTTCCTTTTCGGCAATGCTGTGCCCACTGGGAGTGCGGTGATGCAACTGCATCTCCTTCGCTCTTGTGCTCCGCATAATGAGCATTAGATTTTTGGGTGGAATCACAAGAGTCCTTCTAATGGGAGCGTTGTGTTCTGCCTGCAGCTGTTCATTCATTCGGACACAAAAATCGCCCATGACGCAATCGATGACGCAATTGGGCATTTTGTCCGCTCTTCATCGGTGTTTAAAAATTCACCCTGCTGCCGCTTTCATTTCTGACTACGTTTCTAGATGCACTCAAACGAACTAGTCGACTTTACAGTTGGAGAATATGGGAGAGAGCATGGTGTGAACCATTGTTCGCCTCATGGAGGTCGTCAAGAATTTTTACTATCGCATTTCGGAGCTGTATCTGGTCCTCTTAGGTTCTGGTATTCATTCGGACGTTAAAGGTGGAGATGCTAGAACAAAACTTCCCCCTCGAAATGTGCTACCAAAGAGTGTCATCTGATTTTTCAACCTATCTTTCGCTTCTTCTATGTACTTGCTACCTCCAAACTCTCACCTACGCGCAGCTTGTACTGATAGCGCATTTACGTCCTCTTTTCGAAAGAGGGATTTGTTACTCAAATGTTCTTTCAACTTTCGCAATTTATCTCGTGTCGGTCGACAGCCAGCTCTCTCCCCCATACTGCAATCTCCTCGTGTTTCGATGTATGACTCTGGGTGTAAATACTGTGGTGTGTGATGTAGTCAGTTTTCCGTCGAAGACCATAGAACGCGTAAGAGGCCGTTTTACGTCTACACTCATCGGGCTGATGATATCCATTGGCTTCTCCATTGTAGCACATCCAAGTACTAATGTCCACTTCGTGTTACTTGGTGTCCACCGAAAGGAGTCATTTCTCAGAGCGAAATTGATAGTGTTATCATCGGAAACGGACAACGTACTTGCGTTCGATGTTATTGGTCGATTCACAGCATCTGATTGTATCTCTATCACACACTGGTTTGCACTGTCATATTGCTTGCTTTCCCGAGTTTCCTACATCGAAGTTCACCTTCCGATCTCACTATTTGTCAAACAGCCCTACCAGTCCGAATTGCCATTCCATCTTTCGCTGAAGTACAACTCCAATTCGTCATGTTCAAGCACTTCGCAGCACTTTCCTTCCTACCTTGAAGTGTCCGAATTGCTTTCGAATTTGTCTAACTTTCATTAGCTTGGTGAAATCACGCATACTGTTTCCGATCAGTAATCCGCACCAAATTCTCCGTTACACCCTGTATTGTTATCTGACCAGAAGTCTGCCGCTAGATCCCGAACGCCAGTGGAAGCAATGGATCGTGGGTATGAATAAGGCTAACGCTACCGAGATCAACCGAGCTTCCGGTTCCAAAAGCGATCCAGTGAATTAATAATAACAACAGATCTATTTCACAATCGCGCGAGAAGGTGTCTCAATAATTAGCAAAACTTACTTTGCTTGAGCGCGCTCATGCTCCCGCATATAAGCAATAGATATTGTGTTGTATTTTTTCTGCAATTTTTTTCTGACGCAGTATAAGGTTTACCGGTGTGGCCTGGTGAAAACTTTCCAGATCCTGAACTGTGATCGCTTTGCATACACTTAGCATGCCCAATATGCCCTTACCTGTTGCGTAAAGAAGAGGTACTTACTGTGTGGGTGCGTTTTTCTTCCATCGGTATTCTCCTATCAGTATGCGGCTTGCTGATGAAGGGCTTCAGAACGATATCAACCCTACCTTTATCTATGTTATGTGCAGTTGTTTTTCTGAAACCCCCCGGATAATGCTAATTCACTTATCCTCCAAACAACTAGGGGGCAATTATCTTTATTGAATAGCCTCTTTTCTTATTCACTACTTCCCTTCCTAATCGTTTCTCAGAGGCATTCATTGGGCGATTTTCTCGATTCGAACAAGGCCACAGTGATGTTCAGGTCAAGGTAACCTTCGATGTTGTTGCGACCAGTTGTTGCGTCCTCACACGATTGTGATTGGCACTCCAACCCTCAGAGCGATATGTTTGATAAGAGAGATGCTGCGACGCATAATTGTCCCACCCTTTGTTCCCAAGTTCTCGAATTAGGTTATACTGCAGCTCCACTGAATAAAAATCCGAGTTGGTTTGATGGTGTATCAGATTGCCCAACCACACCAAGACACGCTCAGATCGTCGTAATCAAAGAGGTTCGAGCTGAGGTTTCTGGTTACACAACTTGCAGTTATAGGCAGGCTGCTTTCCAAACAGGTGTTTGTTGTAAGGCACACGTGGGTTTTCTGTGACTTCTGCAGCTCTTACGTTTCCACACAGGATACAGAGGTATTCAAGCATGGAGCAAACGAGGGTGTTATGAAGCTCAACTCTGGCAGCGGTTGCATATAATTTATCTTACATATTGGTCCCAGATTGTCTGATCATCACCATTTGACACTTGACTCTAAAAGTGGAGAATAACCTGATTTTGAGATCTCAAGTAAACAGCTGCACACAGATTAGTTTCTTATTGGGCCCGATACCTACTTCAGACATCGAACAGATGATGCCTGATTGGTTTACTAAGAACTTCTTTATTCATGTGTCATAACATGTTTCCGGGGGATATATGTCTTTTCGAGTATGCATTAGTGTGCTGTGTGAACATCGGGGATCGACATTGCCGGACACACTTGATGAACATATTGGCGCCATTGACATAGAGCCTTAGCAGTCATGCATCGAGTACCCCTCCTCCTTGGATGACAGCCCCAATGCTTCAACCTATGGAAGCGTAATAACATGGTCCAGAACCTTTCCTCAAACAATTTCTTGCTCCTCTGGCCGTCGCAGGATAACCAACAGCGCTTTATCTGCTGCATCGAGCATGGTGGATAGGGATGGGTGTGGATGTTACTGTTTAGGCCTTCCCGTTTTCTTTTCCCCCTCTTACGCTTTTTCCTCCTTACCATCTCCCAATATCACTTTTATCCCCACAACTCTTGTCCATCCTCCATACTGCTTCAATAGGGGTTTGTCTCATAGTTTCAACTCACCCGCAATCGCAAGGCGTCGCTGCGGTCCAGCCGACAAGTTCATGTCCAACCAAACGGACGTCATTTCATCCGTTTCTCTTTGGAGCCCTCGATCTTCACTGAGACTGGTCTGTCTCAATGTGCACACTTTCTTTCAGATTGGCCAACAAGCAGCACTTGCCCGGACACTGAAAATCCTATCAATCGATATCTTCTCCTTATCATAGACTCTCCTGCAATATTCGAGTTCTGTGATTACCCTTCAATCCCCAGCTTGAGACACTGGTCTTATTTTCTCATTGCGCTTGTCAGGAGATGATGCGGATTCGAATGTCTGTTGGTGGTCTGATCGTGCCTCGGAGCTGGAGACATTCGCTTCCGTTGGTAACCATCGGAAGTTATTTCGTTTGATACAGGAAACGCGCACCAGGCGACCTGGTGTTAGCGACTCCATAGACACCAGGCGTGGACTACCAATCTACCGCTTGTCAACACGCTTGGATTGTTGGGCCGAGCACATTGGAAAGCAGCCTAATCAACTAGATTTATCAGCCTCTGCATCGGTCATTGATCGCCCTACTCCCTGGGCCATCCCTCTGGACCCGCTTTCACGCACAGAAATCGAACGTAAGATCAGAATTTTGAAATTAAATGAAGCCGAAGGAGCACATTGTCTCTCTCTAGCCCTCTTCAAATTCGTGGGACCTGCTTTTGTAGATGGTCTTCACAACTTGCTTGTGTAGCTATGGTAGCAGGAAGCTGCCCCAATTTTCCAAGGATGCTCTCGTTCGGAATGCTGTAATGATAGAGGCATTAGTCTGATCTGCATTGCCTTCAATATGCTTGCGTCTGTCGTTCTCCACACTGGCTGGTACCCGTGCAAGCCAGATTCGTGAGGAACAAGCAGGCATACGTGGGAATCATGGCTGAATTGACCACTTGTTCGCCTTACGCCAATTGTTGGAACACCGTCACATATATTGGCGGCCCACTGTTGTCGTGTCCCTCTAGTTCAACTGAGCCATAGTTTCCCTGCTTCGACATACTCTTTGGGACTATCTACCAAGGGAAGGTGTGCTCGAGAAATATATAGACATTAGCAGAACGATGGGCGCACATATTTTGGGTAGATTGATGATCTGTGGCGAAACATCACCCCCTTCAATATCTCCAACGATGCGGGACAAGTTTGCCCGCTGTCATCTTTCCTGTTTAACTTCGTTATTGACGAACTCATGAAAACAGCGTTCCCTGGACACGGTCTACAGGGTATGGAGCTGTATTTTGGTTCCCGCGTTCTTAACTTGGGGTACGTGAACGATATTGCCCTTATTTGTGAAAGCACACCAACGTACCAAGCAGACTGGACAGATAAGACTTGGCTGTCAATTGTTTACGCTTTGCTTTACAGCCTCGAAATGCAATCTCCTTCTCCCATCTCGACAGGGACCTAACCCTGTGGTGATCAGTTAGAAGTCGTGTAGAAATTTACATGTCTCGGCAGCTATATTCCCACCCGTTGGTTCGATAATGCGATCACAAGCCGCATGGTATAAGGTGGGAGCGCTTTTACCTAGCTCTGCCAACTGTGGCGCCGGTGCGATATTACTCTCGCCCTGAAGGACAGAATGTACAATGCAACCGTCCGTTCAACCCTCCTATACGGTTGCGAAATCTGGCCCATCAACTCGTCAGTTGTAAGGCGGAATGTTACCTTCGATTATCGCTGCCTTCTCAGGTTTGCTCACATCTGGTTGAAACGCCGCCTGAACGATGAACTTGTTCGACATCTCTTGTTTGCTGTAGTAAGACCGATCCAACCGTTCAGCACGGTTATATCACGCACCAGGATCCGATGGCCGGGCCCTTTGTTTTGCATGCCAACCCACCGACTCCCTTGACGTGCATTGTTTGCGCGCCGGGGGTGCGCTTGGATGGGGAGGAGGAGAGGCCAAGCGATGACTTGGTCAAGAGGAATCATGGCCCTTACATAGGTCTGACTGTCGGTTGGTGTCTCCGGGCTGGGGTCCTAAGAACGACGAACACGTTTGGTTAGATACGCTTGTTGATATGGCCAAGAGTCCATGTCAATGGCGTCTGTGTTGGGAGTTTATTTTCCCATCCACCTTCCCTTTTGATTGCTCTTCTAATTACAATCTCATACTCATTGCATCATATGATATTTCGCACCATGTAGCCTGTTTTTTAATATTTTACTTTCTGTAATGTTTAATATCTTATCGTTTGTTCTACGGCACATTCTCTGTGGTGTGTTTCTGACCCTGAGCTTTTGTGTATTTCTAATGATTAACAGCAGAAGAACGCGTAACATTTGCCCATTTTCGAACGGTTTCTCAGTTATGACGTGATCGGCTTAGTAGCGGTTACAGCACTCTTGGTTTTTATTAACTACGCTTTTGTATGTCTGTCAATAAAATGCATGTGGCAAGTTGTACAAGATCACTTATAGCAGAACTTATGCTGGGATGCGATTGTGATATGGTTCATCACAGTCTTTTAACTAATTTTTCGAGCAATCTAGTGACCATGGACACGTAGTGGATCGGTCGATAGTTTACATCTTTCTTTTTGAATCGTGTTATGATGAGTACTTGCATGTGAAATTTTCCCTTGATTGCGAAAGTAGCCAGATTTCACTGTATCAGGCCCCACCAGTTTCATGCTTTCGGAATCCCGTTTTTTTTTGTCATTTCTAGCGAATTTCCTAACTCGATAGAGGTTACTAAAAGGTGTATCCACTTTGCAAGACGTCTGTTTTATACTCTCCATGTTTTCGAGTACATTGTAAGTCTTAAGGCTCATGCAGGTGATGAACGAGGAGCTAAGGGAGTCACACTTGTCAATTCGCTGTCGTAGTGAATCACTCGCCTCATCGGTCATTTCAGTGCTCCAAAGTGAGAGTGGTTTTAATCTCACAGATTAACATTTTGACAAGCTCCCTCGTTTCACGTGTCTTTTTGAAGGCACTGTTCTTTGTTTTTTCCTCGCACCGCTTTTACATACTTAATTTTTTGCGATTAATTCGCGCGTTAACATGATCACAGTAAAAACTTTGGACTTCTTAGATCTCGCCGTCAGTTTTTCAATTTTCTAATCGACTTGCTGTCGTTTTGAGACGCGTTCTGGGACGCGAATGGCATGTTTGTCTGGTTGAACAAGAAAGGCAACAGCACAATTGGTTTGGCAATAACATTGCTCCACAACCGTGCGGACATCGATAGGGTGATCAGTCACCTGATTGAATTAACTTTTTAATGTTCTCAGTTAATCCTTCGGGTTTCACATTGGAAAAAGTGAAGCGAATCTAGTGGTTATTTTGATGCAGAATATGGGTTGAGTTGTTTTGTGATCGTTGCAAGTATAGTTGTCTATCACTTCGATGACTGTATTGGAGACCCCTGTTAAATGTGGCTTACTGGTCGATCTATTTTCTTTGAAGGCCCATTGTGTCCAGCCGCTAGGTCTAGTGAGCGGATGGTTGAGGTTACCAGGTGATCACCAATAAAGTTGCACTCACTACGAATTATGCTTTGTGTCTGTGGCAACCGCGGTGTAAAGTCGAAGGCAATGCTAATATTAGCATTGTTCCGGATTAATGTATTCAGGAAGTTGTAAATTCATTCGGGTAAGCGTATAATGTGGTTCACACGGCTGCTAACCTAAGACTCTCTAGATCGCTATCAATAAGTGTAAATTTTCGATGGAAGTATTCGGTAGATCTTCCTTCTCTTTTATGGCGAACTTTTCGACGTAGATGGAGTCTGGGACTGGGTAAACTCGAACCTTGCGTATCAGAAAATGGCCACTTTATTACACTGTAAGCAGGTTCAGAAAGTACAGTGTATTGCTTATGAATCTCATCTTAATCCGAATGACTAAAAGTGTACTGTGTGTTGGCCTTAAGGACCGAGTTTAGTGAACTTGAAAAGCAATTGCCTTGGTGATGCGGTCTAGTCTAGTGCTAGTAATCACGTGTATGTGGGAAATAATCTGGTACTTGTGAACACCGACAAAACTGGGGAGCACAGAGAGAGTTGGGACCTGGTTTAGTGCTGAACTAGCCCTGTCACCTGATCAGGTTATGGGAAGATTAAGACTTCTGCCAGATCTTTCAAAAGCAGAACTGTATACCAATCCACCCTCGCTCCCATCAGACATGGGTCTCAGAAAACTGATTGATTGTCTATGGTGGTGCAGGAGGGAGACGGGATAAGGAACGTTATCCAGTTATCAAATTTCTTGTTGTTGTTGTTGTTTGTTCTTTGTCTAAATTCACAGTAGACTTGAAGCTTATAGCCAAATTTAACCAAGGGGCATTGCGCAAACAAATGTGCCCGTTCTATGGCCGTCACATCCTTTATTCATTTGGCTACCAGACATTTATCACTCAGCTGTCTCTTTTTTCCGAATGTTTAACACATATGTACGACAAGTCTAACTCAACTGAGCTACCAATGCTAGGCCTTCTAATGGTACCTCTTTGTTCGATTGTTTGGTTGCAGACCTCGTGACTGGTTGATTCACAATGGTACCGGATTTTACCACCCCATGATAGAATATGTTGTGGTGTATCTCGGCATATCACGTTGTCACAATGCCGCAATCTCCTCTGTTACACCAGGCTGACTTCGGTCCTATCACCATCCCACCCGATGATTTAAAATGTCCTACTATGTGAGCCCTGTTTTTGTTCGTGCTTTTTTCGTGCACATGTGTTTTCGGCACTTTTATTGGTTTGTGACGTGAACTGCCCTAGCGATGAGTCTGACCTCTGGATTATCTCAAGTTCGATTGCTTCGTATTTCGTGTGTGTGGTCCATTACATTTCGTTTGCGCATACTGATCTACACCAGCTTCCTCACCCAGTAGCGTTGCTTTTAAGTACAAGCATGACGACTTCATAGTTGGGCTGTCACAAGTTCAAATTGCTTTAGCTGGGGACATTGCAAAGTTTAACGCTGACTCATTGACACGCTCTATAGATAACGCTCCGTATATTCAGGCTCCGCGCATCAATTTTGTGTGGACATTTTAGTCCTTCACATTCCACTTCTGTTACAGGAAGATAGCTTTCACTCCGCACTCAGGCCGAGAGCAGCAGCGCAGCAGTGGATCGATCTACAATTAGAGATCGCATTCGAGTACAGATCGAAATGCGAGTCTATGTGGAATCAACAGCAAATTGGACCATGAACTTGAACCGTTTGATTTGTGTTAATTCCTCTTAATTAGCATCTCCAATTTTGTTGTGTCGGTAGTTACCTACAGCCTTTTTATTGCGCAATGCTCTCATACAGTAGGATCCCTCGGTCCGGCTGTTTTCTTGGCGTTCTCATTTCTTTGCGGTAGAACTGGTTGGGGGCGGCACATCAGATTTCAGCGACCACCAAAACCACAATGATAACGTTCCATTTCAAATAAATAAACAACTCTTTTATTTCTCTACGATGCGAGAGGCTATTCACACAAAGGGAAAGATCAAAATATTTACAGATTTTTTCCTTTAGTCCCCTCTGTATATTAGATGGGAATATGCATTCTGTTATATCCATGTCATTTTCACACATACACATTGTTCACGGTGAAGTGCAGAAGATTGTGCTGGGTTAAATGCTCCGTAAACCGAGGTCCCGTGCATCTGAACCAACGCAGTCTGACCAGAAGACGGAAATGTGACTTTTGTGGATGAGCCATTCTTTCAAACTCCCGCTGACGCGCAATCCAACTTCATCGATCGATTAAAACACGTTCAAAAGTCCCAGTTCGTAGTGGACTCAGGGCAAAAACCAAATAAAAAGTAGTATCAAGGTAGGTAAGGAACGGCTATAAAATGATTACCAGCAAAAAGAGATAAGGCGTAAATATCTGGCAAGGAGTACACAAAATTTAGCAGGCCTTCCTGTAATTTCCCCAGTAGTTATATTAGGACATCTAAAAATGCGGCCTCATGCCGAAAGCCTTGCCCTTTGAAAAAATTACTTCAGAATGAAACGAAGATGCTAATGGCAACAGACTCTGGCTCTAAGTACAATGGGAGCGAAAGGTGCATTGTTTGGCAGATGACAACATTTCAGTGCGACGCAGCTATAATAAGAAAAGTGTCCTAGATGATGGCAACATTATTTCTAAATTGTCAAACGATATCTAAAAAGTATGGTATAGCTCAATAATATATGTGGTCATGAGTTGTAGTGGAAAGCTTTATGGCCGCTCTACTCCGGATTATTACGGCATACAGTAAGGCTTGTGTGTTTCACCAACTATAACCTCTGTGGTTATTCTGAGCGGTGTTGACTTTTATTTGGCCCGGGTACAGTACGAATAATAGCATAAGCATGGAAGAGAAGGTCTCTGAAAAAGATAGGAACTTGGTGTCCACCCATCACTGAGCCTGAGATTTAACAGGCGCATGTTGGGAAGTAGAGCCAGGTAAAAGTGAATTTGATGGAGATGGCCAAGGTAGAATGTGGAGGCGGTCGAAAATCCTGGAAGTCTGGCTATCCGAGCTGACGAGGCCACTCTGACACACGGTTAACTTTCAGGCCAGGTTAAATGAATATGAAATATTGAAAGATGATAATAATGTACGGAAAAGGATCCGGCTTCTCATTCGGCCAATCTACCAGTGTTGACATTAGCAGATGGCGTGCGTTCAAGTCTGATAAAAGTTAAGAGATGGTGAGGGCCAAGATGAGGTGGTCCAGTTGACCGCTTTTCCTGCAACCCGAACGCAAACATGTTCTGGTGTCATCCTGCTACATTTGCTTTGTATTTGTTTTGTTTAAACCTCTCTTCATCATTTTTCACCTCCAGCTTATTGCCTCTGTTGCGCCTCATGTTTGACATACTTCCCTATCGTTTGTAACTTTTATTTCCTCGCTCATCTCGTTTCTCCTCATTTGCCGTTTGCTTACAGGGCGTCCGCATCGGATTTACGGATGGGACGCGCTTCGTATTTCGTTTGAGTGGCACGGGCAGTAGCGGGGCCACATTGCGCGTTTACATAGACACCTTTGAACCGGATCCAGCGAAACACGTCGTCCCATCTCAGGTGAGAGACGTATGAGTGATCCCATGTGTGTTCAATCGTTTCCCACACCAATGGATTGACCCCTGATTGGATCATTCGGCACCAGATTGTTGTATGTTACAACATAGCATTGTGACCAAGTTAGAAATGGCCAAATACATTGGAATCATAGTCGCAATGATATCTACTAATGATTATGGCGAGGCCTGTGCTAACGGGAATATCGGCAACTGTGACAACGACTGTGTCAGTAGCGATGACCGCACTGACATTTTCCCCGCGCTTGTTTGCCTTATCGTTTTTTTGTCCGTCGCCAACATCCCTGGGGACAGCGGCTTCTTAAGGAACGTTTCCAGTTCGTTAAACGTTTGGCTACGCACTTACGCAAATGAGGCTTGCATACACTAATCGCCAGCTTGTCTTCTGATTTTCCTAACCATTTCTCCAGAATTCCAGTCCGTATTGCTGAGCTTTATTCGTCTTATTCTACTGTTATTTTTTTGCACATTTTTGTTTTACCATGCTATCCCCGAATTGTCAGTGATTGTGGACTGTACGGGTTGAAACAAAATTTAATGTGACACAGAAGAAATATCGTATGGAAAGTGGCTTCATCTAGTTGCTTAGTCAACCTGCTGCTCTTTAAGATTAGGACAAAGTGGCTTGTTGCAATTTCACTCCGCCTTTCCCTTGCAGCATTTTCTCATCAACCCTATTTGAAGCGCTTTTGCGTTTCATCCACTTCCCGTCTGTTACTTCTCACCCAGTCCTCTGTGTGGCATTCAGTGTGTGTGTGTGTGTGTGTGTGTGTGTGTGTGTGTGTGTGTGTGCATTTGTTGCTTTTCATCTACCTGGAGAGCTAGTGCACAAACCGCACCGACTACCACCCGACGGCGTTGCTCGTGCAAGCGTTCATGAACCAATGGCCACCGGCATGTGTCGTGCGTCCGTGCTACCACCACTCCATTGCTATTGGTCACTTGCGCGAAGCATACTGTTGACCCAGACAACCACCGTGTCATAACAATTGCCATACAGCCTCGAGAATCGTGCTCCACAGGCGGTGTTTGGAGAGTGGTGCTTCTTCTCACAACGGATTACTTTTGTTCTTTCTGTCCGTTATGTTCAACTGCCTTGGAATATAACCGTATTTCATCTTATTACTCACTCGACCGTCGTTGTTCACTCTCTCTCGTCTCTTCAGATCTACCTGGAAGCACATATTGAGTTGGCAATAAAATTGTGCGGTGTGAAGGAGATTACAGGTCGCTCGGCCCCTACAGTAATCACGTGAACAGTGCCTACTCCTTGTGTTACACTTCGTCACCATTTTAGACTCAGTCGCATCCCTTGCCTCCGCTGCTGGCCGGCTTTTTAGCTAGTGCTGTTGATCTCGTGCGGAACTACTGTTCTGCCTTAATTTTAGTTGATTTTATTTTTGCTCCTTCACTTTTGTCTTTACTTTTACTTTGACAATCATTTTATCTCCACACAATTGTTCATGCTTCTTCAACCTTCGGTTTTGTGACGCAGTGATCAATTGTACACCCGAAGAAATGAAGTATGTTCTCCTTCATCTGTGTCTTTTGCAATTTGATGTATTTTCGAGATTGTTGTGGTGCGGTGTGCTTCTCGTTGACGTTTCCACTAAATGCATTGCTTTCCCTATGTATCATTGCAAGTTAGTTGTTATGTCTCTTGGTTCCGTAGGATCTAACTAGGTCCTACGCAATTTCCACCCAAGATGATCATCGTATATATCGACTTTTTCTATACACACTGTTAATTTTGTTTGCACCAACTTGATTCCTTGTATCTTTCGTCCAGAACACCATCAGTGATAACAGGGTGCCTCGCTGTTTCTGCACCGTCGGTGCCGGGCTGATGATTGCTGGATCATACGGCGACACTGTCGAGTTTTCTCCTTCCAAACTAGTATCTCGAGGTGGCAGTTATCCGCGTTCCAAATCACTGCACCATGAACAAGACTGAGCAGCGGTCACGAAATGTGTGGACATCGAAGCTGCTTACTGTCTGGGTTTGCTGTGATTTGCTAGTGGAATTTTCGGATCTTTTCCAATTAAGCCCCGCCACCCAAAAAAGATTATGCAAAGGGAGGATATGGAACTTGCACTTTCACTCTCTATTGAAGAGGGTGAAATTGAGACAAGTCTTTAATAAATTGCATGAAAAGGTCCATTTTTCGGTGTCTTTGCCTCCAAACGAACTCACACAGGTAGCTGTCCACTAAAGATCGGTGTGTGCCGCATTGGCGCTTATTCTGCATCTTGTAAATGTTCCAGAAAGATTCCATGGTTTGTGTGTGAGCTCCAGTCGTTGGATCCACAAAGTTTTCGGTATGATTAACCGTTTGATGAGTATAACTCATGCCAATCATCGATTCAATGCTTTGGTATGATGCACACATATCGGAAGTGATAATTGAGCCGAGAGCGATGCAGGCCTGGATTGTGTCCAGCAGAGTGGCCGCAGTTCGATCTGGCACTGCATACAAGCACTTCTTTAGTCTCCCGGCAAATCCCTCCGAAAATCCACTGCTGGGGAAGGACTCGCCTTGCATGGTTTTTACGACGTGATATTAGGGTTTCATCGATCTCGACATGTAGACCTGGGCCGCCGACAATCGGTGGAGTCTGCAAAAGCTGCCAGGCGCAAATTTCACGCAGAAAGTTCTTCCAGTCGACAGCGGTCGCGTGGCCAATAGATAACTCCTCTGAGCAGAATTTGATTGTTGTCAGATTTTTGGACCAGCAATAAATGAATAGGATCATTGTCCTGAAATCCATCCTAGACCGCTACAGCCAAGTTCCCTTTCGAAGACCGATTTCTTGCCGACACTGTCGGGCATCACACCTCTACCTGTCAGAAACAGTTGAAAGTGTCATTTGGTGTCCTTGTCTGCATAAACTTTGATGATGAATCACTCCATGGCTTTGCAAAAAACGTATTGCTGTTTCCTTGTCATAAACGACCGCCGAAAGCGTCAGAAAGTTCATGTCAGGTTTTACGTGCGAACGCAGAAACTTTTTGGACAAAAATGACCTTAGAAGCGGATAATTGTTTTTATGGGGCACGTTCACATGCATTACGTACACTGGAGCTGGCAAACAGTGGCGGGGCTCAACTTTTCACGCGTGCCCTTTTTGCACTATTGGTGGGGCTTGACTTTTCAGGTGTACCCTTTTTGCCTTAGTGGCGGGGCTTAACTTTTTGCGCGTGCTCTTTTTGCATTAGTGGCGGGGCTTAACTGGAAAAGATCCGAATTTTCAATCGGGACTCGTGTTTATCCCGTTACCTCCTGATTTACTAGACTCACCTTACTTCGCGACGATGATGTGTGCACTTAATGATCATGGACTATCTGTTGTTTTTCTCTTTAAGGTGCGATCTAAGTATTTGTGCAGATAATTTATTAACTGCCCTACAAAAGTTTTTTTTACAGAGAAAGTAAGACCTATTGCAGGATTTATTTGATGCGTGGATTTCACATATTACGTTTGTTTATTTCTGTCGGCTCTAGCATTTGAGTATCACTTCGCTACTTTTGCCATGTGATGCCTCAATATTGACAGTGCCGTAAGGAAGCTGTGATATATAAATATCTATGTTATACATTTTATTGACATTACAAGTGTTATTATTTTGCGTTTTAGTTATTACCTTATCATTAACGTTATCTACCTACCCATAAGTCGTAAATGGGTAGGTTAAGTTGTATCTTAAAAGCGAGTGCCACTAGAGCAGACTTGAGTTCGGATTTAACATCAGCATCAAGAATGCTTTTTAGTAAGTGACTCCATCCCAATGTAAAAAGTTGAGTTGACTAGTGTTAACTATGTAGGGAATTGCAGGCTTGCTGTTTGCTCTTGCTCCGGCCGTGATGCCTCATGATTAGAAGAATTTATTTTGCGTTGCTTATTTGCAAACGGGATCCACCCAGAGGATGTCATCAGCGCGCCGGAACAGGGTATCGGTGCTTTGCTTCTACCCAGCCACACGCAGTTACCTACACATTGGGACAATACGTGAGAATTCATACATACACATACTCGAACCCATGACTCCGGGGATCCCGAGTCCAGTGAATCACCCCGCCTTTTGAACTGCATTCAGCTCTTCTCAGGTGCCACAGCCATTGTTTTCCTCACCACTGCCACCTATTTTACTAAACATCCAGAAATCACCGGTGTCTGCTAAAGAGTTCCTTCATGTAAGCCACGACATACGTTAGAAGGTAAACTCATCGTTGTTTTCGATAGACATCCATGCTCTCTGTTCGTTGATACTGAAGAGAACCTGCGACCAAGCGCTCAATATCTCCTACCGTTTCCTTAAATCGTCCCTTTCGCTGTGCCATTCGACTCGAACTACGAGGTTATTTCCTCTGGCAGTCAAATCAGCTCCAAACCTTTTGGTACACAGTATCATGCGTCAATGGGAAAGACCGCCAGCTTTATACACTGTTCTCCATTTCATTTCGTTTTAATTATTACTCATGTAGCTTTCAGTTCCTTCGTCGTATAATATTCATTGCAATTTACTTGTGACATGTTTTTATACATTGTTGTGTCAGGCATTTCTGGGCCATTTTAAATGCTTTACGATCCGCAATCCGTTCTTTCGATGTATCTGTTCAACTAAAAGTTGGCGCTTCGTTTTCGTTTTAAACACTGTAAGTGAATACTCTATTTTTAATTGCTTATTCACCAGCTGTTCGGAGTGGATGGTAACATTTGCTGCAAATACTTGTTTGTGTACCAAGTCATACACGTACTGTAATAGGCTTTGCTTCACACGTCTTAGCCACCTTGGCTATTGCGCTAGAGGTGGGGGTCACTGTAGCCTTAGCAAACGCTTGCCGGGCATTCTGCAGGTGTTCATGGCACGATTGCCGATAACCGTGATGATAGTCGGACGGTATGCTGGCACAGGGCGAATACAGACCTTGAACAAGTGTAGTTTAGAAACACGTTGCGAATGATTTGACGATAACTTTTTCACATCTTCCCACTTAACAGATCAACTGAATAAAGCCTCCTAGTCTCATGCGCGGTAACCTCACACAGCTTATTATCAACTTGCTTGGGACAAATTTACACCTATTAGTTGATACCATGCATTTGCATACTGAGAAGGACATTTACCAGTTGGTACACCACGACTGCAAAGTCAGTAGTTTTGTGCTAATTGTATCCAGGGCATCGCACAAGAGTCTAGGGTCGAAACTACACTATCCTCATATAACCAGCAAAGATATATGGTGTTTCGAGTTTTGTTGCCTCTGTTACGTTGATATAACTCAAAAAGAGCCGCATACCCAGTACGCTACCCTGAATCACCACATGTCAGGTCGGGGTGAGTATTTGACATGCCTTGTTTGCACTTGTTGCTTGCCATCTCTCTCTGCCTCCGTTTCCACTGATCTATAATTTCTACTCTCTTAACTTGGTAATTCAGGGCAAAGCTATGTGTTTTTTGGCGACACCCGTCGGTTATGTTGTAGTGCATGGCGATCATGTCGTTTTCACAGCTGTCTATGGGACTGAATCCAACCAATCTGCCTATTTCACCGCGGGGATTTTGCTCAGTTACGACGTCGTTTTACGTTCCTTCGAGCTAGACCTCATATGTAACTCGAGTCTTACCTTTCCTGATTGCTTCAGTCCAATTTTTTAGTTTGCTGAATCGAAAGCGGAACGATTTGGTGGCTGCTTCCGCGATTTATCTATCCATTCGTTGACAGCTACTTGACGTAGACAACAAACGCCGGACCGCTGTGCTTCTCTCACATACCCTAGATCATCGCTGTTATCGTGACAATGAAAATCGATAGAACTGTATATACCGCACATCATATTTCGATCTTTATCCGAATATTCATGTGGTCCGATTAGGTTTTACCCGTCCATCTTACCTACTTTAGCTAATACCCGTTTTATCCGGTTCCCAAGCCAGAGGCAAATGATTGGTTTTCCGTTGTTGTTGTTGTTGTTGTTGTTGTTGTTGTTGTTGTTGTTGTTGTTGTTGTTGTTGTTGTGGTTAAAATATTTAACCTTTTCGATCCGGTGGACTAGGGCCAATCACCCCTCCCCTGTGCTCTTTAAAACCACGGCTGCATACCGAAAGGCGCTCTTTGTGCATCATCCCTGTCCTATCCAGATGAGGGTGTTTAAAATGTCAAAGCACTCCGCCAGTTTTTTGTGTGCTTGTGCAGGTGTACTATGAGCGCGAGTTCCGTTCAGTACTTCTTTTGTCCCAGTGTACGCATTGTGATCACCAACCTGCTTCATTCTTTTATACAATAGTTATGGCGGCCACCACGATGCTTTGTACGCACACCTCGCTTGTGTTGCATCGGTCTGACCCATCCCATAACTAACATAATGGGCTATTCGTCCAGACCGCCGTATGTTAACAAGCATTGTGTTCCTGGCCTGTCACTACCCGACTCCACACTTAATTCGTTACAGTACGCATCAACTGTGATCCTACTTGACGTGCTCTAGATATTGCCATTGTGATGAACAATACGCGCTATGGTTTCTGTCATCTGGGTCCGGTGTTCATGACTGCTTTCGAGCTACTATCATTACCTTTCCCCTTGTCTGGTGTTTCCTATTTACGCTGTACTCATGCCACGTGAAATATGTCGTAGTCCAAGCTCATCCCGTGCACACTGCAAACTTCGCCATTCCTTTTCGTTTGTCTCTAAATTTCTTTCTCTAACCACCCTTTACGAACAGTATCGCTGTCTATAATTAAATATACTGATGCTGCTTAGGCGATGGAATATGCGCTGCCATTGCGCCTTCCTCACACTAGCTTATTGACTTCCGCATCCACTTTTAACTCTAGTTAAAACTAACATGCTGCATGTGCCCAGGAGGAGGGAATATTCTGCCGTAAAACACATGCCTTCATTGTTATAGGAAATAATATCAACTACATGGCATATGCAGTCTCATATGCACATTGTGAACTTGTCAACAGACTCTGGAACGATTGAGTTCTGGTCGCACATAAGCGACAGCACGTGTGCGAGTATAAATGGATTTCTATCCGTCTAGTAGGTAAAATTATTACTGTGCACCGTGAATGCGGTAACTTGTGTCGGTATTTTTAGATCAAGCCTTCTGCAAGAGCTGATAAGAGCAGACATAGGGATGTCGACAAATGTCGGCTTTAGAATGCTGTCATATGGAGATGATCACTGCACTGACTTCTCATTTGATTTAAAATGCTCACAGGGTAATCCAGGAGATATCACAGGGACCAATATATCCCTCTGGTGTAATGCATACGGTGACACATCACAGTAATCAGTAGTGGCGGACAGAAAAGGAACGTAGAACGAGAATTCGCTAATTTCTGGGTTCACTTCATTCACACTGAAGTAAGCAACATGACTCGTGGAAATGTGCAGTCCCTCACTATTTTTGAGTAGTCTAGAGCATGCCATGAAGAGTTTCCAATGGTCAGGTCACATATTGCGGGTGCCAGAACATCGACTTTCGCGTCGTGCGTTGTTTGCGCGAACTGGGTCTGGATAGAAGATTGGGAAGAGAGGCAACATGATAACTCGGTCAATAGCAATGA
This sequence comes from Dicrocoelium dendriticum, assembly GCA_944474145.2. NCBI lineage: Eukaryota > Metazoa > Platyhelminthes > Trematoda > Plagiorchiida > Dicrocoeliidae > Dicrocoelium > Dicrocoelium dendriticum. The sequence continues at coordinate 38,265,722 of OX104068.1, forward strand.
AAACCCTCACTTCGAAGTTGGGGTAGAGTCCGAAGGACGATGAACACATTTACTTGGATAGATTTGTTGACACGGCGAAGAGCCGACCTCAGTGGCTTTTGTGTTGTGAGGTTCCTTGTCCCTCTTCTTTTTAGCTTCCCCCTCTAACAACGATCTCATACCCAATATATAACATGACATTTTGCATCATATTGCATTTTAGTTTTTGTGCTCCGTAATTTGTGCCTTCTTATCTTTTTTGGATCGCGGCACCTTAGCTGAGGTGTGTTTCTCATCCTCAGTTAAGATGTATTGCTGATGATGATGAGGATTTCCATAACGACCTATGTGTAAAAGGAACAGACGTCGTTAAATTTCAGTGCATTATCCATGATGGCTTGTGACATATCACCTGAAGCCATATTCTAAGGTTTCGTACCCATAATGACTTAACCTGCGTATTTCATCAAAGGCATGTGTTGCGTTGACCTTACTGTAAACCAGATATGACAGCAGTATGACTCCCTGAAACAAGGATTGGCGAAGAACTTTTATCACTACTTGGGAAATAAAAAGTAAAGCGTCAACAGTACTGTACTCCGTGCTGTGACTTCGCTGCCACGCGACCCCCACCAGCCGCAGACTGGCTAAGGATCCCGTTAGGTCACCCGCATCTACGCATATTCTAACCGATGGTCTCTCTTCTTCCTCCTGCCGACTTTCCAATCATGTCGAGTAAACTGAACATGTCTGGCGAATTAGCCACTCGGAATGTAGTCAATAGAAGGTTCAATCCTACCTTCGAGCGGATATTTCAGAGACAGCTCACTACTTACACAGCGGAAAACATTACTTTGGTCAACAAAGCATATTCGCGTATTTTTGACTCTGTTCTCTATGAATACTAGCACTGAAAGTACGATGTAGACCACAGCGTCTTATGTATACCACAAGTGACATTAGGCACACTTAACAAGGTCACCTGAATGTATTTGAATCAGCATCCTATGGACAATAATTTTTTCGAACATCCTCAACATTTCTGAATCTTGGCACTGGTGTGACGCCAACACTTCCAACAGTAGGAAATTTTATCTATACAACTTGTGTAAAACAATAAATGTTTGCGCCAAGGAACAGGTACATTTTCGAGGAGAACTTGACTCTGTCCAGGCCACTTACTAAAATGTAGAACTGACGGTCTTTTGTGCACTGTCTCATTGTCGATGGGTGATTGGTTTACCGACCATTTTACTAACGGTGAGGATGGGTCGGAGCTAATTCCTACGGATCCACATTTAGATGGCACTCAGCAAAAAACTCCTCTCTGTTGTTTCAACGTCGCCAGGTTTCCTGACTGCTGTCATTCCCATGGTTTTGTATTGACGTACAAATGGTTAAAAGGTCATAACTGTTCCTTGCTAGAACTAGATTCCACTGATGTGTGACCTTTTTATAAGTTTTCTACTTAAATTTACGCAGCGGATTTAGGTGCGAACGTATTCGCACCTCGTATTCGTATTCATCTGTGCGAACGTATTCGCACAGATGAAACTAGTCCCCCGTGGACAACAAGTATCCAAACGGAAGCTCGGGTAGCTAGTCAACTAATCACCGTATTTAGACACAATAGTGCCAAAAACTAAACTGCTTTGTGAATACAACGATTTCCCTTAGTTGTTTTTGAGGTGAACATCATTTAAATTTACCACTTTGTTCACACGTTGACTTCGTGCGTATCATAACCGGAGATAATTTGGTCGTTGAGCGATCGAAGCTGCTAGGCGGAGATTGGTTGCAGGTATAAAACAACAAACATCAAGTCCAGGATTGCCTCAACTCTGGTGGGAGAATTCGCAACATTTTACAGCCTGAGATTTATAAGGAAAATGGGGTCAACTATCTTGAATTCCTCAATGAAAATAGAAAACAGATATTTGTGATTTGACTTGGCTGCTGTAAACTCATCGCAAAATTGTTTTGGGACCGAAAGGGAACATGTTTGCCAACAAAATCGAGCGGTATCCACTTAGACACAATAGTCTACACTCCAACACTTAGCAGCCCATGCGTTGTTAACGTATGCTTGGTTGACGTACACCACAAGGAGTTCGTGTAACTAATAACATGCAATCACTGTTTCGACATACATGTAAGAGTTCGACCCGTTGTTATGTTAAGCTTTCAGCCGCTGCAACTTCGTCGTTCATGCGGCCAGATCTCCTATAGCATGACTACGCTTTATTCTGACTCTATTCATGGTCTGTACTCTCATTCACTTTCTCTAGAATTGCGTGGATATTAGCACTAAATATAATACGTATACTTATGCATCTTAGTTTTTTTCCTTGGAATTGCAACGCTCCATCCAGCGCAGTGTTACTTTGCTTATAGATTCTTTCCAGTATATTTCTTTTAGCTTGATTGCGGGAAACGCTGACGTGGAAGCGCGGAATGACTTCATGATATCGCGAATGTAGATTACCATAACAGTGTGGAGCGGGCTACGGTCCAGCTCTCGTCTTGTGTACGTCCTGTTTGCATGATTCCCTACACAGACAGAGAGGAATACTGCTGCTCTTCATATAGAAGGAGTATGGGCCGGCTTCGTTAAGGAAAAGTGGCTCCCATTCGCTTGCATCCCGGTCTTATTCCTTCGGGTTAACACTGGATATGGGGTGTGTGGGTGGTGCTGCGCAAGCCACCCATTGTCGCTGAGTAAGCGCAGACGTCCTGTGGCTGTCCCCATGGAGGCCACAATGACCGGCGAATCCGGACAGGGATGCCGTCAATCCCATAGTAGAGGTTTCATTAAGAAAGTATGAAAAATCGCCTAGTGGTGTGTTAGAAATTCCGCGAAAGGGAATAGGTGTGCACGGTGAGTTTGAAGGTTCCACCGGTATCCCCTTCTATCCATTAGACATGCCATTGTACTTGAATAACTGCATTCACATGCATTGGCCAGAGATCCTGGTGCAACCACACTCCTTTCATCTACCTTCGTGTTGAAGTGGAATCCTCCGGGTAGCTGTATTTTTCGGCTTTGTTCGGACTAGCGTGGTTCTGCTTCTGTTCACTCACTACAATCGTTTTACAGCACGGTATCATCCCCATAACTTATACTCCCGGTCATCATTCCTCCTTGCTAACTCAGCTACTTTATCCTAACTACGAAAATTAACCTTGGCTACCTCACTGTTCTTCTTCGCGTCAGTGCCGAAACCTTTACTACTATCCATAAACCTCAACCACAAATCGAAACATGATCAGTCGGCATGAAAAAACTCCAGTTCAAACCATTTACCTACCAAATTTGCCATGTGTAATAGATGTGGTAAGTGCCGAGCCCACATTCCAAACACAGGGTGGCCCAACCCACTACGAGTGAAATGATTAGTTCTCAATTTGCATCAATACCTGCCTTCGGGCTCCATTCAACTTAACTGGTGCGTAACCGACTGATTGATGTTTCGCCTTCAATTCGCTTGTTGGGTATTTTTCAACCTATTACTGCATTTTCCGTGTCGGGATTTTTAATTTTTCCTCATTTTCAGTTCCTGCTACCCAGATCCTTGATCTTCTCAAGGTTTACGCAACTTTCGTTTAGCGGAATCGACCGCTACTTTTCCCCAGTCTCATTCTCGGACCGGCATGTTGCCTGTGGCAGAGAGGCCTAACCGGAAAGTCAGTTTTTCAGATTATGTCATCACAAATTCAAGAGTTGAAAAGCGACATGCAGTGCCCGATTCATCCGCGCTGTACCAAGAGCAGCTGAGCGATGTACAACAGCGATGTCCGACTCCAGTGGACGAATCTGGTCACCCTATCGTTGTTCGTCTGGTAGAGTCAAAAGATGAGGAAGTGATTGCCGAAACTCCATTGCTTCACTCGCATTTACCGGTGTTCGAAGTCAAATTGGGCATGGTACGACAGGCCACTGTATACCACGTGGAGTTTACCGTCCCCGACTGTTTGCCCAGTGGCGAGGTGGAATTGTTGCGATACACCGAGGACATTCCCGGACAGTTGGATGCTCCTGTGAATGTGGGGGCTGCGATTAAGCTACTTAGCTGTGATTCCTGTGAATCCCGGCGAGGTTAGTCTCTGTACCTACCGTCAACAATTTGCGTGGAATTACTTCGTTTGTTATTGCAGCAATATCATCATATTTTGCATGCAAGCTTCCATCCTTTGATACAGCCTGTAGCTTTTCACTTCAAGCGTCTGGACTCTGACGAGCTTGCACTTCACCATGCTCTTCTCCGTCTGCGCGCTTACTTCGCTTTATTTTATTCCTACGCAGTTGTGTCATGCCCAGTGTGGTCACGTCTCAGGGGTCTTCACGGAAAATATCATTCGGCTTAGTAGATAGATGCTTACTTTTCTGGTATCCGCTTAATTCCTTAGTGGTCTCTTTTCATTACCTAGTATTTCCCTATTTGATTGTCTTATTACGGACTAATTCATCGTCACTCACGTGACCGGTTGGTTCTACTTGCATTTGGAAATACCTTAAGCCATAGGATCTTCCCGCAACCAACGGGTTAAGACTTGAGATGCGTTCTACAGTTCGTCAGTTTGTGCCTGCGTCGACAAGGGAGACCTCGCAGTACCCCTAACCCACATACCTCTGTTGCCACCTATCTTCGTACTGCATATGCCTTACATCTATATTTTTTAACGACACGTTTTTTGCTGGTTCATCTTTATGTCTTCGCGTTTGGGTGCATCTGTTTTGCCAACCTATTTAGCTGAAAGTGGACGTTCTTCGAGTTGGCAGACCTATAGCGTGCGGGCTTCTTTTATCCGTGTAAACCGGTCCTAGTTCCCCTATTCTTCCTTTTATGCCTTTGTTGTGCAAGGTATCCGCAGCAGTCTTGCTAACCGTCAGTTCCTACGAAGTTTATTGGTTCTATGTCTTTTTGTAGACTGTCCACTCGTTTGAAATTGTGTCATTGAGTGTGAAAGGATCCCGCCGGGTTGTCACGAAGGATGTGCTCACGATCGGCGAGCATATAGAAGGTGGAATAGACCATGGGCCCACCAACATTGGGCTCCATCTGTGTCACAGGCCCATACCATTAGACAATCAAGCTCGGATTGTAGCACAATACTTGAGATGCTTCCCAACTCCGACTAACGTGCGTGATGATGAATAAGGTCTGTATAATCTCAATGCGATTGCGTACCCATATATTTCTGGTTGCGATAGAAATGTGGTGATTGACAGGCGCTCGATGTGAACTTCGGTGTCGTCCACAGTAAGATGAACGTATCAGTGGGATTGGTAAATCGGAGAACACTCGTAAGGGCTGTGAAAGAGGGCGTTGATTTGAGAGAACTCGCTGGTTCACGAAAAAACAGGGTAACTGCATAAGCGTTGGATGGTCATTGCACCTTCACTACAATTGGCGCAGGTGGTGTGAAGTTGAAAAGTATAGCGGCAGTTATGAAACGTTCTTGCATGGTGACGAAAAATTCCCAATTAGCTTTACGTTCAACTCATTAAATTGGAGGAGATAAGTAGAATAACCACTCCAAATCTCACAAAGATGTTGAGCGAGTAGAAGTGACAAGCGTAGTCGATTGGATAGGAGGCCGAGATGTTTAATTTTCGGACTACCCTGAAAGTGGAACTTAACATTTGATGTACATAACAGCAGTCGTTGTAATTCCGAGACTGGTATATCTACTTTTAGTTGGTTCTCGACCACATGATTACAGATAATCTGGATCGTCTCTTTTAGTGACACATTGATAACTAGTGAAATAATATCGATGCTGGTCATGAATTTTCCGCGCAGTTCGATACCGTCCAGAAGTTCCGCTAACTCAAGGGTAGCTCTTAGACTCTGTTTAACCATTGCTCGTTTAACTGGCTCCAACTGTGCCATTAGCCACTTAGCTAGCTTGTGTTGTGGGGAATTGCACATGGATAGAATAGGTCTCCGAAGGACGTCCACCTTGTGCAATTTTCGCAATCTATAAGGTTGCCTATATATATATATATGTATATATATGTATATATATATATATATTATTTATGTGTGGCTCTGTATCTTTTTCTCTAAGATGTTTGACCAATACCCGATTGGACCACAAAATTAATAGTGTTGAAGTTCACTTATCGGCGTTTGAGACGCTTTACCGACATTGTGCTGCACCACGTACTAAGGCGACGTCTGTATTTGTAATCCTATTCCTAGGTCGCTCATTGAGCATCTCTCTATGCCTCATGATTTCAAAAATTATGACATACCGAATGATCTTGAAACCACCGCCTTGGCTGCTAAAGTTGGTAACCGCCTGACAGCATATTCAAGCGCTTTGCGTAAGGCAGATCATGTTGGCTGGCGACACATTTTACCCACTGTTTCGGGGTAATCCGAAAATTGAACAATTCGACCTCCTATCTGATCGACTACGCTTGTCACTTCTACTCGCTCAACATCTTTGTGAGATTCGGAGTGGTTATTCCATTTATTTCCTCCAATCTAATGCTTGGAATGGAGGGCAACTTGAAAATTTTTTGCCACCATGCAAGAACGTTTCATAACTGCCGCTATACTTTTCAACTTCATACCGCCTCCACCAATTGTAGTGAAGGTGCAGTGACCATCCAACGCTTATGCAGTTACCCTGTTTTTTCGTGAACCAGCGAGTTCTCTCAAATCAGCGCCCTCTTTCACAGCCCTTACGAGTGTCCTGCGATTTACCAATCCCACTGATACGTTCATATTACTGTGGACGACACCGAAGTTCACATCGAGCGCCTGTCAATCACCACATTTCTATCGCAACCAGAAATATATGGGTACGCAATCGCATCGAGAGTATACAGATCTTTTTCATCATCACACACGTTAGTCGGAGTTGGGAAGCATCTCAAGTATTATGCTACAATCCGAGCTTAATTGTCTAATGGAATGGGCATGTGACACAGATGGAGCCCAATGTTGGTGGGTCCATGGTCTATTCCACCTTCTATATTCTCGCCGATCGTGAGCACATCCTTCGTGACAACCCGGCGGGATCACTTCACACTTAATGACACAATTTTCAGTGAGTGCGAACCGGGACCCGGTCGATCACTGGGCCTTCGTTCACTGGGCTTCTTTCGGGCAAAATGGGCCTTACTTGCTCCATCGCTTTTCTGCGTGTGATCGCGGACTTCAATATGTTGAATATTTGCAACGCTGAAGTGGCTTTGGCAATTCGATGTGTTCGGTAGTCAATCTTTAATGTTTTGTGAACTTTTCCTTCCCAAAGTACGTGCACTACCAGATCTACCATGGATTCTTGTTCCCGCTTGAAATAAAGGCGGCTTCAAACGGAAGTCTCGCCCTCCCTTATTTTCTCTACATCACTTTTGGTGTTCACATTTAAAGCAAAGCTGATCATCTCTTGAGAATAGGACACAAGAGTCAAATTGTTTGGTCAGAAGCCTTTCTGATATCGTTAACTCCGAAATTGTACCTTATGATCTAGTAGGATGTTTAATGCTAACGGATGGGTACAATTTATAGGCCACGTAAATAAGTACCTGGGGATGATTCCCGATAGAGGATCTCGAGGCCGTCGTTGATTGGTTCTATTCAGTGTTGTTTTATTGGACTGTTTCGATAACTCAACTCGCAGCCTCAGGTTGTATTCAGCATGCTAATTATTTGTTCCTCTGTGTTATTTCGACTGCGGCAACAAATTCCTCTGGGTCTTGAAACTGATCCTTATGGACATTTTTGAAGACTTTTCCATTAATCAGCTTTCCTTAGAGGTGAAAGTAGACTTTACTTTTCGCACGAATCTTGTATCACGTACATTGCAGGTCAGTACTAGCCGAATGGGCTTCAGTATAGCGCAGTGCTTTTTTCCATTGCAGCCGCTAACACATGGAACCGCGCACACTTAAAAATGGCCGACTTGAGTCAAGCGAAATGACGGGGCATAATAGCCGGACATGAGAGGAATAGTCGCGTGCACCACGGTCAGCGGCGGGCGGCATAGCTCGACTGTTTTGTGCTCCTTGTATTTCGTCAACCTCTTCAACTAAATCATTCGTCGCTGCAGTCAAGTAGGTAAGGGAGTTTTGTCCGCTTTTGCTTAAAGTCTTGATGCGCTCGGTAGTGTCTATAACTAGTTAGGTTATCTGGCGATGACCCGGTTTTGTCTTGTGAATCTAGGCGATCCCAACAGTCTCCATCTTCTGGATTACGAATGGGAACAGTATATCACATCAGGTATTGTGGATTTTGAAACCTAACTGTTATGTTAGTGATCCCAACTGACGACGATTACTGTTTGGGATGTGTATGTTCATCGCACTCGAAAAGGAGTTGCTTGATAGAGGTGGTGTGGATGAGCCTTGTTTTGTCGCTGCCGACTGTTCACGCCCCCACGACCGCAAGATGAACATGAGGATGTGCCACGGCCGAGTTGTTTGCATGAGAACACTGTGTCCGTATATAGTGTACAGTAGTTTATGAAGCAAAAGCTACTAAAGCATGTTGGAGGCAACCAACATTATAGGGAACAACAAATAAGTCGAGCGAATGAGAAGTGACAAAAGAAAAAACCACTCAAGCAAGTTCAAGCATACGACATTAGCGGAATGAGGCACCTGAGATGGCACCCATTAGGAACGCCTTAGGTCGGTCAATCTAAGCAAAGGAATGATACGTTTAAACAAATGTCAAGAAGCAAACGGTGGCGAAACAAACGCAGGCAGCTAAGAAATGTAGCAAAAATATATGTCCATTGTGAATCTCTCTGGCGACTCTTTTGATATAGCTTCTCCGATCTATGGTAGCAAGTCACTTTGGGCTCCGCAGTGGTGTTAATTGTAATATTTAGAGGTCTGCGAAGAACACGATTTGATAGAAGGCTGATGGTAGAATCTTGTACCCCTTTCTAGACAACCGACCTGTGTTTTCCCAGTTTCCCCCTTTTGAACTCTACCCCACCCGATGTGTGGTCGTTGCGATAACTCTCCTGGCCATGTACAATGCCTATTCACTTGTTGGCTAATCAGACTCACTACCTAATACTTATTTCTGTCCCCGTCGTCGCGGACACATTGATTTCGCCCAGCCGGCGTTTCTCCACATTGACTGTACCGCCTCTCGATTGTCAAGCAGCTACGCATAACGCAGATCAACGGGTTTTTCGCAGTTAGAGCTTCAATCAGTAGAGCGTGGACCTCGTAAACGAACACTGCACATTGAGGTGTGGGACAATGCAGGCGCGTCTAATTTCGCGACAGTGAACGTTCCGGTGCAGGGCGCATAAACTATCCGCATATTTTGTGGGAACGTGGAATTGGCTTCATTGCGAACTGACTTTACGTATGAATCTATTAACTAACCTCTTCGCAGTTACCTTCCACGATGGACTGGGTATCCACAACATCTCGGCAACTGTTCGCTGTACCGCTTATTCGTTTTTTCACTTCGAAGCGCCTATGCCACGTCAGTATGCGTCATTTCATCAGATCTTATGAATTACTGGCACATTTATAACAACCCATTTTATGCTATTTCCTGATGGATATGCAGGTTTATGTCGATTGCATTTGTCATCCACCACGCTAGACCCTTTATTTTTGGACTCACGCCTTGGACCTCCTTCTCCGAATCCAGATAGCTGCATTCGCAAATCTCCGTTTATCTCGTCCGTTGGTCTGTTTTCGCCTATAGCCTCGTTCGCTTACCAATGCGTTGATTCAAGCTTCATTTGAAATTATCACCGGTTTCCAAAGTGCACTTCGTTCGCTACCAATCCACTCTGATCTCATTTATCCTTAAACGTCATGACCAAACTTACCCATTGACGGTCATTTCAGGTCATCCTCCAATTCTTGCATCCGCTTTCACACCCCATGTGACCTCGACTAAGATAAGAAGTTGGCTGTAGCGCATCGTCCCCTTGCGGTTTATGTAGCCTGTATCTTCCGAAACTTGTATTCAGAATGACCTTGTCCGTTTCTGACTACTCCGCTCATTGTATAACTGATTGAGCCTAGAACCAGCTACTATTATATTATCGGATTTGCGCTCAGCCGAAATGCTATAGGGTCTGCTGGCATGTTTGCTGATGAATAGCCCCAGGCGTACGTCAATAACAGCCAGTAGACTGCGCCTCAGGTCACATTTCGACCTACTTCAAGTGCGCTCGTACGGGCTGTGGTCCGAGCTTTGTCAGACTAACGGCCCCGACAACCGATTGGGCAGAGGTGTCGCAATCGTTGCCAACGTAACACATATGCTTATCGAAGTCAGCGCACGATCCGAAGGACTGTTGTGCAGTTACTTGTCGTTTCACTCACCTTGCGAATCGGCTAAATCAACTTGGATTTGAATAGTACATTGAGAAAACGGAATTCGGCAGATGCATGCACTTCGCGTCGTCTCATTAGTGCCGACAAGGACAATTGGTGATTAGATGCAACAATTTGATGGCGCAAATATACATACAGACAAACAAGTGTCTCGACCCTACATCCAGAGCAGCCTGAGACTGAACATTAATTGCTTTTGAACACAAAGCACTGGCTTAATCCGGGTTATGGCAACGGCCTGGCCGAAACGGGGGGGGGGTAAGTTTGTGAAGCGCAGCAGGATCCTGAGCCGTGTTGACCTCAATTCGGTTACCCAAGGTCAACAAGTGTCCGGCGATCGAGAATACCGGCGACTTGCGTAAACACGTAGTCCGACTTAGACCTGCTTGTTGCTCAGTCCCCCGTTGAAACCATTTTGGTACCTGCTCCGTCATTCGGGAACTCAGTGTTTTATTGGTCCTGCTCATGTAACTAACTCTGCAGTTACACACAAATTACCATACGTAGTGGGAGTTGGCCCCGATAAGCTGAGTTTTCTCCAGTGGATGCAACAGCAACTTATGAGTTCGGTCGATGATTGTGACTTCGGCAGCATATAAAGTGCTGTGTGGCGGAAATCAGAAGTCTTGCAGTCCTCAAAGAAGCAATGTCACTTTAAAGGGCATTTCTAGGAATACCTTTTTCTTAGGTACGGTAGATACAGTAGCTTTCATTTCACATAGTTGACTGTGCTTCTGGATAAATTTCCGGGGATAACCCTTTACCGTTAGCGTGTTGGTAAGTAGCTCTAGTTCATCGGTCGACTATATTCGTTTGGCAATACTAAATAAGATCTTCACAAGCGTGCGTTTGTACTACATTGAAGTGAAGCCGTTAAAACGGAGATACATGTCGGACCACGTTGTTTTCCGGTCGACAGATCTTATTACCTGTCCGTTCACCCTGCGGCTGATGAGAATATCCAAATATGGAAGACAGTTTTGTTGTTCAACTTCCAAAAAAACTCTGAGGCTGACATGCGAGGAAATAAAACGCGATACCGGCTGCGTTACCTGCATTTATGCTGTACAGAACACCAAGATATCATCTAGATAGCGTATGTAGTAGGGTAACTGTGATAGGCCGATAGAACCAGTTCTATCATCGACATGAACAAATCCGCTAGTAGGGGACATAGCGGGCTGCCCATGGCTACAAAATCAATTTGACGATACGGAATGTACCTGAGGTGGAAGTAGAGATTATCTACATATGTTCGGTCGATTGTATGGCAAATGAACTAGAGGTAATTACCAACACGCTAATTTCAATCGGCTATCCTCGGAAAGGTATCCAGAAGCACAGCCAAATCTGTAAAATAGAAGCTGCTGTATCTACCGTACCTAAGAAAAAGGGGTTTACAGAGCTGCCCTTTAAGAGTGAAATTGCCACATTGAAGACTAGAAAACGTTTGAGTTCCAACACACAGCACTTTATATGCTGCCGAAGTCACAATCATCGACCGAACTCATAAGTTGCCGTTGCATCCACTGGAGAAAACTCAGCTTATCGGGGCCAACTCCCACTACGTATAGTAATTTGTGTGTAACTGCAGAGTTAGTTACATGAGCAGGACCAATAAAACACTGAGTTCCCGAATGACGGAGCAGGTACCAAAATGGTTTCAACGGGAGAATGAGCAGCAGGCAGATCTAAGTCGGACTACGTGTTTACGCAAGTCGCCGGTATTCTCGATCGCCGGACACTTGTTGACCTTGGGTAACCGAATTGAGGTCAACACGGCTCAGGATCCTGCTGCGCTTCACAAACTTACCCCCCCCCCGTTTCGGCCAGGCCGTTGCTACAACCCGGATTAAGCCAGTGCTTTGTGTTCAAAAGCAATTAATGTTCAGTCTCAGGCTGCTCTGGATGTAGGGTCGAGACACTTGTTTGTCTGTATGTATATTTGCGCCATCAAATTGTTGCATCTAATCACCAATTGTCCTTGTCGGCACTAATGAGACGACGCGAAGTGCATGCATCTGCCGAATTCCGTTTTCTCAATGTACTATTCAAATCCAAGTTGATTTAGCCGATTCGCAAGGTGAGTGAAACGACAAGTAACTGCACAACAGTCCTTCGGATCGTGCGCTGACTTCGATAAGCATATGTGTTACGTTGGCAACGATTGCGACACCCTTACATCCCTTACATCCCTTACATCGCGACAGCTTCAGGTGAGTTCACACACACACACACACACACACACATCATGGCTGCTATCTTGTGTATTTTTATCTTACGAGGTTGCCGACTCGAATCGGAAATGTAATGTATACGTATGAGTCAGACAGAGTTGATCAATTTTGTCCGCGAAAGCATCGGATTCTACTAGCAATTTTCAATCTCCTCCCATGGGACCGTATTCATCTAACCAAACCTTGGCTGACTGGCAGTCCGGCGAACTCGACCGGGTGTCTATGTTGACTATCATAGAATCGGGTTTATTGGCTTCATTTTTCTTACCTGCGATACTCGCGTTGTTCGTCCCTCGCAGCTTTCGTTATTGGAACCGATTCTGTAACCCTTCGTCCTGTCTAGACTACGGCCAATGTATAAGTGAAAACCGTGCCATTGATATCCTTTTGGTCTCAGTTGACAGTTGTATTCTTGTGTTGCGTGCGGCACGCTTACTCTGTCTCTCTAAACGACCCTCGTCTGTTCCCTTCTCCAGACACTGGGAATTTTTGTGATGACATCCTTTGTTTTTAAGCGAGGATGTTTGATAGTTGTTGTTTTATCTTTCTAAGGCATTCCTTTCTCTCAACTTTCTAGGCCATGTTTTAGTGGTGGAGTTGAGCACGACCAAACAACCGCGTATCAATGAATTTTTCACCATGCGCTTAGTGGGCAATCCTAAGGAGGCGGTTCATCTAATTCTCCACGGCCTCTCTTTGGGTACGTGTTACTTCTGTACACCGATATGCATTCTTGATTTATACTTTACGTTTTCATTACTTGTCTATCTGGCTGGTTGCCACTCGTACAACCTTGCATCGGCCGCATTTTATTCCCGGCTGCGTGTTTTCGCTCGCAATATTATACCATCAGCTGGTTTTTCTTAATGTGGGTCTATCCTTTTTTGACGGTTAGAGAGTAGTCGGACATGTATTTGGAAGCACACCGGATTTGCTGGTATATATCTTGTTTTTGGGAATTCCTCGTTCTGTGGACCAACATACATTTGCACTTTGCTTCTGTTTCGTGCAGGTATGGTGACCTTTCGATTGAAATTGAAGTCATGTGCGCTTTTCGTCATCAAGAGCCATAAGCTTAACAACCGTCCAGTATTCCGACAACGGCACTTTGATATTTGAGAACGCGAAACCATGCCGAATGAAATTACTGCCTTGGATAGGTTATTAAGCATTAACTGTTTCACCTCACGATTGTTGATTAGCATCAAAATGATGTCATCCCGAGCAGTAGCTCATTGCCTACATCTTGTCGCTCTACAGGGACTCATTCTAAAACGAGAGATACGCGAGCTTTTGTTCTAACTGAAAAGTGGGCTAGTCCCAGCGAACACTGCTTGTTAGGAGGAAGCCGTCTGACGGACGATTCACCGCCGCCACGGCAGAGGTTTTTCTTGTGGTATCCAACGAAGTTTATGGAATTTTTAATTATATGCTGTTTGTTATTGGGACGACGAGTGGTAGACGCAGAAGCTCCACTTTGTGAAAAATCAGCCACTATGGATGGATCTAGATCAATTAAATTTTATGACGATTTGCGCCCATTGGTGGTCCGTTATCGGATGATACCAGATGACACGTCTGGATCCATTGCGTCGGGTGATAGTGCTGTCTAGGAACTCTCGCCAACTGTCACACTTTTGTCACTATCCTGGTTTCCAGAATTCCTTCTGAGGTTACTTTCGCGCCGTTTCTTTTTAGAACTACGGGATAACCTCGTCATTAAATAAATAGATGAAGTTTTATTCCCAACTATGCGAGACACACCATTAGAGGTGCAGAGTAACTGGACGGAGTTCAAGTCAAGTACGACCTTGCGACCGGTGAATGAGATATGAACGACACCCACAGCTGAACGGAGTAAACCCCTCACGCGTGGTACAAAAGCACATTCCACTACTGCACCGCAACCCAGAGCAAAAAATACTATTCTTTAACGAGGGTGTTTGCACTGATTCATCTGGGAATGGGCACAGGGTTGCGCGCAGGCAAATTTCTTCTTACTGGTTGGAAGCAGAAGTAGAGGTTTCTTTGTGTAGCTGCATCTAATGTCACTCAGGGACAAATACCTGTTGTGTTATGACTATGTTATAACTATTAAGTTGCCACATCCGACATCGATTGGTTAAACGAGGCTGCGCCAAGCTTCTGTGTGATATGGACAATGTACAGCTACGCTTTGAGGGCCATATGACCTACCTGCGCTCATTAGACGCGTTGATAACCTACTTGGGAATACATTTGCACGTCAAATAATAAAAATATCTAGCTACTTAACGGTTTAGCTTGATATACTGAATACTGAAAATAGAGAGCTAGTAGACATAAGTCTGTGTTGTTCCATCGTAGTTATTTCGGGCACGTGCGCGGAGTCACACCACTGATTCCCATGCGTTTACTGCATATTACAGCTGCGTCATATGCTGTTCAGGTGCGATGCGATCCCTGAATCTGAAATCCACAGTGCGCATCTGGGAATTTCTTGAATTTTGATGTTGACATCGCCTCGACTATTTTCTCGAGTACGTCACTCCAGTATTTCACCACTCGACGCTCGTAGTATGGAGGGTGAACTATCCGCTTTAGGTCCGGTACCACTAGGTTTTATCGGTGCCGGCGAGTGCTGCTTGGTCGATGCACGCACGTGATATGTTTGCGTCAGAAACGGTCCTTGGCAATACCAAGACTGGTTGGTTGAAGAAAGGACGGTAACCCGGAACACGCGTCGTCCAATGCTGTCAAACGGTGCAGTCAATCAACGATGGACGACAGTGGAAAAGTGAGTACGTTTCCACATCGGAACCTCATTTTCGCAACTAATCAAAATTGATCTAGTCACAATGGGTACGTGGACAAACAGCGAATCAGAATGAAGCGCCCTTTATGTCATCGTAATTTATATAAGGACCGGTACAGTAAACGGTGGCATCCATCCATGGATGTTACTACTTTCGCGACCAAACTGTAATAAGCTGCACTAACCATGTCATCTCGATTGTTAACGACCGTTTGCAACCACCTTGTCAAGCTCGGCGAACAAACGAGCAACTGAATTGTCAAACTAAGCTACCAATATTCCGAAGCGTTGGTTCAGCTTTGAAGTTGAGAAGGATGCCCACTTCATCTTAACCTTTGATTATTCCATCACTTCTGAACTCGTGAGTTTACACCCCAGTTAGTTAACCATATGATATCCGTAAATTGTGTGCAGGGACGCAACATACACTTTCACTGAAAGTATCCACTGTGCGCGCTAGTACAACCTTCCATCCAATTGGTTTTGGGCTGCGAGCGGACAGTTTGACCGGATATCGGCTTTTCATATTTAGATGCTATTTTCTATCGTGGTGAATGGTAGGAATTCACTGCCATTGCAGCCGCCTTCACTTATTTCTGAATGCTGTAAAGAGTTCATTGAGTTGTAGAGAGCAGGACGGAAAACCCTTATCAGCTCCGTCGATGTCCTATCATTCTTGGTTTCCTGAGTGTCATTGTGTTACGACCTTCATCTGGGGTTCGTCGCAATTGCAGTGACAGTCACAAGATTCCCGCATTCTCAGCGGGTGGTTGTCTAGCAGCCGATGGAAACTTTCATCGAATGGCGTGTCCGCAATTTCTTCCGGTAGGTCGTTCCAATCATTTACCGCTCTAATGGATAGGGTGACATCTATGCGAATTCTCTGTCTGTTTAAATAGCTTCCATGTGTAACCTGGTGTTGAACAGCCAGTGTTGGGCTGGAAGAATTGTTGTAACTCACTTCTAACCTCCCTTAGGAGGATGCGCCTAGCGTAGATAAGATCGCCCCGGCGAGGCCAGAATTCCGGGGAGAACAGATTTAGCTACTGGAGTCGAATGGGGTACTCGAGATCACGAGGCCCCAGAACAGCTTTCGAGGCACCTCTCCGAACCTTTTCCAGCAGAGCGCATTCAAACTTTGCAAGCGGATGGATAGCTGGTAGGCCATATTTTAAAATTGGACGGACGTACGAAGTGAACAAAGGTCGAAAAATCTCAGGAGTCATTCGAGCGAATGATCTTTTTAAGACACCCACCAGTCTCCTTCCAGTGGCCATGTTCTTCAACGTGTCCTGCAATGTTCTAAGGTCAGAAGACACGATAACCGGCTCTCTCTTGTGTGTGGTATTTCTGAGGCGAAACCCACCAATGTGGCTGCACCGTACGGATCATTGGTGCCCATTGGGAGAACAGCGCATTTATCTCAGTTTATTGGCAACTATCACTTGATGGACCATTCGTTTAGCTGGTTTAGAACCCCCTGTAGTCTGTCTGCATCCTCAAGACTGGATACCGTTGACCATAGATTGAGGTCATCGGCATAGACTAAGAAGTCGGTTTGAAATACAGTCACAAGATTGTTGATGTACTTTTTGAAGAGCTCTTGTCCAAGCACAGATCCTTGAGACGCCAGTGAAAGCACTGTACAACCAATACACGTCTTGATCTGTTTTAATCTCATCAGATGGAGACGACAAGCCTCGAATCCGCGACCTATGGAATAGTAGCCGAAACCTCTATCCCTTTTTAACTTGGTAGCAGAGACCCGGAGGTGTAGAAAGGAAGTAGGGGGTAAACAAAGAAGATTGATAAGTACGATATTTTGTTTTCGCTTATCGATTTCGGATAACTTCTAAATGTGCTCATAATTTATGCTGGCTGGAATGCCGCCACATCGCCCAAATAAGCGATTCTTTATCTAAACTCTGACTTACCCGCCTTATTTTCATCAGTAACACGTGATCAGGAGGCTCTGTATCCTACCCCTATTTATTAACCTGTTTGGATCTTCAAGATAACTGCTGTGTACATTCATGAATCAAAGAGATAAACCACCGGCCGCACCCTAAATTACGCGCTCATAGCTCTTGAGTTTGTGCAACCAGTTATATATATATATATATATATATATATATATATATACATATATATATATACATATATACATATATATATATATATATATATATATATATATATATATATATATATATGGTTGGCGACATCCGGTCCCGGATTTGCCTGTCCCGGACACCTACTCCTACAGAGAGACCATGGGGGGCTTGCACTGCACCACCCACAGCTCCAACCGCACACCCCAACTCCAGTGTAAACTCGAAGGAATAAGACCGGGAGGCATGTGGATGGGAGCCACGTTTCATCAGCAGAACCGCTGCACACTCCTTCACAGGCAAGCACAAGCACGATGTATTTGGAAAATTAGGCGCACACAAGGTCGTGGCTGGGCCGTAGTCCGCTCCACACTTGATACATGGAACCACTC
This sequence comes from Dicrocoelium dendriticum, assembly GCA_944474145.2. NCBI lineage: Eukaryota > Metazoa > Platyhelminthes > Trematoda > Plagiorchiida > Dicrocoeliidae > Dicrocoelium > Dicrocoelium dendriticum. The sequence continues at coordinate 38,283,568 of OX104068.1, forward strand.
TTGGAGCCTAGCACGGCCACGAGGACCGTGCACCCGATCTCCTCCAGCAACAGCCAACTGCCTCCTGTAGCCAGTATAGATGAGATAGTGGGTACTAGACAGGTAGGTACCTTGTCAGCGCTCACATGAAGCGCAGCCACACCGGGGATGTCAAGCAACATCCAATCACTTGAATTGAGCATCTCAAACACAATATATCATAGCGTACGGATATACGGACAGAACTCTTCACTAAATAAGCCTATGAAATTAATTGGTTATCAAGAAATCCGCAATATGTTCAAGGTGTCAGCAAAAGATATTTAAAAACGCTACAAACGCCAAAAGTTAACGAAGTTAACCGCAATCAGCTTAAGCGACATATGCAACTTAATAGAAAATTATTCAGGTAGACCTTAAAATGAGGGAAAAGAGTATTAAGACAAGATAGCAAACCTGTCGTAGAACTCGGTCCTTCTGGGACAAACGGTTTATTCAGCAAAGGTAGCTCAGCGAAAATGACAGTCTGACAAGCATGTAAGAATCTCAGTATAAATAACTAAGTCATTTTCATAAGTAACAACGTTGCTGCACTCATGAGATTCTTCCTTTGAATCAGTTAAACAAACCCTCTCCAGCGAGCCAATCTGCACCTAGTCGAAATTTGTGTAGCTGTCCAATCCACCGCTCTGTTCGCATGCGGCACGCTTGCCGCTTGCTTGCACAATCCTGTCACCAAATCCACCACCTGAAATAGAGAAACTCAGCACGCAAGCACGCGATTAGTAAATCGAATGCAACGTATCTATTAACGTCGCGCCGGTTCTGCTTACGTTCCCAGCAGAACCCGTCGTCTTTTCGTAGTAGGTCCCGAGTGGCCTCGCTCGTGGCTCATTAGGCCTGCATGACTCATGCACTCGCGACCGCATGTGAAACAGCACCATGCGCTCAACATCACTGGAGTTTACCCCATCGGTGACTGTCGCTTCCGCACTTGCTGCTTCTTCTCTGCATGCACGAGGGCTTTCTTTTGCACCACGGCAACTACCTTTGCGATAAGATCGCGCCATGCTCGCTGATCAGCCGCCTTTAATTCCCAACATCTGAAATCAACATTAGAATGTGATAGGCTCACTTTGATCATGTCCTTTCAACGAAGCTTCGGTTTCTCCCATGCCGCTTCTCCACACTCAACTGAACATATAATAGCTGTTAGGAAGGAATACGAGATGCGAACAAGTCAGAACCCCATCGCCGCGACAGGCGATCCAAACCCATCCGCCCTGATTTTGGCAAACAGAGAGCCAACCGGGAGGAGCGACCAATTAACGCGGGGGCGGAGTTCCTTTATTGGCTGTAAGTTGACCTTTTCAGAGCTTTCCACGCTCGCTTTAAATACCATTCACGAACTTTCCATTTCACCTTAATAATGAACGGTGTGATTCGCTACTACATCCCTGTTGCTTTGCTCGTCCGATCCGTTCTTCTCTCTGTCCTGGGAGGTGGGCAGCGACTTCGGGTTTGATTGGCAATCAAGCGTCCATTCAGGCGACGGACGAACACTTCAATAGCTGCTTCGGTATCCGCGTCGAATCCATACGGCACACATCACCGAGCAACCTCAGGTATCTCGGCTGAAGTATGAAGTCCACTGCATACATCCCACTTCGGCTCAACGCCGTGTCTACAACTCTGTTATACCAACCGATTCGCGGAATCCTTCACAAACTCTGTTGATGAAACCGCTCTAGATATCTTACGTCTCGTCGGTACATCGTCCACGTTTCACTGCCGTATAGAAGAACGGACAGCACCGTGGATTTGTACACCATCAACTTCTTGCCAACGGTAAGCTGGTGGTTGTTCCACACTCGGAGTCCAAGCTTCCCGAATGCCGCCGCTGCCTTCGATACACGGATACGTAGCCCACCGTCTATTTGCTGGTCAGTTGACACCACACTCCCAAGATAGCAGAAGCGGGAGGCGGTTCCCAGTACTTCAGCACCAATGCTGAGTTGCGCTCACACTGCAGATTGCACTTCCGGTGACGGTTGAAAGAGACAGACAGCTTTGCTTGTGTTGATGGTGAGCCCGAATTTGTCCGCTGTCGAATCCAGAGTACTAGTCATGTGCTTCAACTCATCCGCGCTGTGTGCAAAGAACGCACAGTCGTCAGCAAACAGCAACATACGGATAGTTGTCTCACAGACTATGGTTCTCGCACCGAAACGGCGGATGTTCAGCAACCCACCATCAATGCGGTGCTTTTCACCAATACCGTAGGCACAAACGGCATCAAAAGCACAAGACATCATTGCATGAATATATATATTAAGCAGGACAGGAGCTAAGACACAGCCTTGCTTCACACCAGCGACAACTGCAAAGTCATCCGAAGCCTGTCCACTCAGCTTCACCCTCGCCCACATACCACTGTGCAGACATTCAATTAAACTTACAAACTTACGCGGGCAACCAAACTTACCCAACACCAGCGACAATGCCTCGCGGTTCACGGTATCAGATGGTTTGGTGAAATCAACAAAAAGTGAGTACAACGGCCGGTGTCGTTCTCTGCACTGACTCTTCTTCTCAAAGTCACTGGGGTCTGCCACATGTACTGCAAATGCTGCATTCTTCTCAGACACCAACGCGTCAATCGTCGCTTTGTTCTCAAACCAATTGGGCCGCTTACATTTTGCGCGCCCGTTACTCACCTCGGCAGTATCTGCCATCCGGTCACGAATGTGGTGCCACAGGTCGCCCACTGCGGCTATGCATTCCACATCACACAGTAGTGCAGCCAACGCAACGAGACTGGACCTTAACGTGGTGCGACGGTTTTCGTATCTCATTGACCCATTGAGCTATACTGGGTGATGCCTGCGGGCACCTTGAGAGCTACTCCTACCAGGTTGGTCAATGGTGAGAAGTCAGATAAACTCATTCTCCTGGTCCTCCAGGTTCGGGGTTTGAAATCGGATGGCATCCATTTCTGTAAAACTAAATCGTTGCCATCTACCCGCTGCCTTGCCGACAGGCTTTGGATGAGGACGCTAATCGTCCTCCTGTCTAGGTCTGGGCGCCTTGGCAGTATCTCAGCCCACATACAACCATGACATTTCCTTCAAACATAAACTTCATCCTGCATCGGCCGTCGCCCAGATTATCAAGGGTCACCTTATCTGCTGCATACAGCAGGGTGAATATGCGAAAACATGCTACTGCTGGCGCCTCCCTTCTCTTTTCCAACTGTTTCTCTTAATCCCATCCCAACCCCCATTACTAACCTTCCTTTTATAATTCCCAGCTTAATTGACAGCAACCGAAGTGCCACTGGAATAGAACCATATGCAGCCACCATCCAACAGCACCTATCAGCAAAAGTCCCCTGTAAGGCCACGCTATCCCGTTTTCATGGCAACATTCAACGTCCGCACTCTAAGACAAACAGGTCAGCAGGCTGCACTCGCACGCACATTGGACACACTGGGTATTGATGTGTGTTGTGTGTCCGAAACTGGGCTCAATGACCCTAACGAGGTTATTGAATTAACTGCACCCGGCTTATCCTCTCGTTATTGGTTGCATGCATCCGGAGACACCGATGCAGCACTCACGGGTCAAGCTGGTGTAGGTATCATTCTAAGCACCAAGGCTGAGCCATCGTTGGTTGATTGGATTCCGGTGAACAGCCGTTTATGTGCAGCCTGTTTGACGACATCAGCTAAGGTGGATTCACGAAGTAATACAAAACGCTGTTTGTTTGTGTGTTCCACTTATTCTCCCACCGACTGAAGTTCGGATGTTGTCAAGGACACATTATATCACGAACTGAACGCCCTACTACGTAGTGCTACTAGTTCAGATAGCATAGTACTTACGGGGGATATGAAGGCACCAGTAGGGCGTCTGAGCTCTTCAGAAGCTCAGCTGGGTGGTAATTATGGGCTTAACTCCGAACGGACTAATAAGGGTGAGCGTCTGCTGCAACTGTGTGCGGAGCACCAGTTGTTTCGTAGTAGCAATGCTTTTAGACACAGTGGGCGTCGAAATGCCACTTGGCGTCCTCCTGTAGCTGGCCAGCGATGGACCCAAATTGACCACCTAGCCATAAGTTACAGATGGCGTGGTTCCATCCTGGATTGCCGCTCATACTGGAGTATCTGTGTCGACTCTGATCATGCCTTGGTACCCTGTCGTTTCTCCATGAACTTTGCCGGGAGGCGCACCAAGGGTTTCCTCCGATTGGCAAGGAGAAATTGTCTCAGTCCTCGTTCAGGCAAGCCTATCAAGACGCACTGCGTACCGGACTTCCGCTGTCTTGTCTTAATGACACTGAGCTTCAATGGAATAGGATCTCGCCGCCATGCACGACGCAGGAGCATCTGCTTGTCGCACCATCCATCATCACCGTACCGACAGTTCGGTGAACCTGTTGTATTCTAGAAGACACCTCCCGGCTGGTTCTGAACACAATGTGACCAGACGGGCTAGTAGGCGTGCTGACAAGGAAGCCTGGTGGACCAGTCGAGCTCAAGAAATGGAGCAGACAGGAGCAGTAGGCAATTACCGCAAGCTCTTCCAGCTGATCTGTAACACTGGTCCCAGGAAACCAGGTGTCAGTGAGATAATCGGAAACAGCGCGGGTGCACTGATACACAATAAGGAGCGCCGTATGGCTCGTTGAGCGGAACACTTTCAGCAGGCCCCCTGCTCCCGGACCTCTTCCTACTTAGGTGATGCAGGACGAGCCATGGACGGTTAGTTTAGAGCCTCCGTCGGAGGCCGAGGTCCGAAACGCGATCACAGCCCTTAATCGTTTTCGTGTCGCTGGCCCGGATTCCCTCCCACGTGCACTATTTAAGGAAGGAGGTGAGGTCCTCTGCGAAGCTCTGACCTCCCTGTTCGAACGTATTTGGAAGGAAGAGAGTGTCCTGACTAATTGGAGCGAATTGGTCATAGTGGTAATATACAAGAAGGGCAGTCACACAGACTTTTCTAACCACAGCGGTATTAGCCTAACGTCAGTTGTGACAAAATTACTGGCCCCGATTCTCGTTCGTCGCCTCACTGTGGAACGTTAATCTCGAATTAGGGAAGGCATGCGGCTTTTCGCCCAGGACGTGGCTGTACAGACGATATATTCACTCTGCGGCAGATGCTAGAGCAGCGCCACACATACCGCAGACCGACAATAGCCGTGTTCCTCGATTTCAAGAGTGCGTTCGATTCAGTCGATCTATCGATTCTGTTCGAATTACTTGCGCGGAAAGGTGTCCCCACGAAATATGTGAACATCCTTCGTGCTCTATACTCTAACACGACAAGCGTCGTCAGGGTCTACGGTGGGCTATCGGGTAGCTTTCCGATCATAAGTGGCGTTCGTCAAGGTTGTCCGATTTCCCCATTTTTGTTCATTTTCGTCGTGGATTCTATCATGGAGTGTTCCCTTGCGGAATCTCACGATGTAGGCGTTGAAATGCTGCCTAGTGATAGGTTATTTGACCTAGATTTTGCGGACGATATCGTCTTGCTTTTCGACCATGTTGCGACGGCACAATCAACCCTGAATAGTCTGTCCAGAATGGTCCCATTATGTAGTATACACTTCTCACCTTCGAAGTGCAAAGTCTTGCTGCAGGACCACCAACCATTTGATGACCCCTTGACGCTTGCTAACGAGGAACTCGAGGTGGTTGATCAATTCACTTATCTTGGCAGCTGCATCAGCAACGATGGGCGCATAGAAACTGACGTCAGCTCACGCATTGCAAAGGCCAGAGGTGCCTTCTTGAACCTGCGGCATCTTTAGCGACAGAAGGGAATTTCCCTTCGTCTGGCAGAGCGTGTATACTAGTCCACAGTAGGGCCGTTCTGCTCTATGGTGATGAGACTTGGCCCCTTCGGTCTGAAGATCTGATGCGCCTTCAAGTCTTTGATCATCGTTGTCTGCGAGGCATTGCTGGTGTCGAATGGCACCAGCGTGTCCACAACGATAATGTGCGTAAGCGAGTACTAGGTGGCGATAATCATGCCAGCTCCCTAGAACAACAGATAGCACTGAATAAGTTGCTTTGGCTCAGGCACGTGCTATGTATGCCTGGTCACCGCTTACCTAGGAGGGCCTTGTTTAGTCTGCCAGGTGTAAGATGGCGCAAAACTCGAGGTGGACAGAAGTTGACTTGGCAGCGGGAAAGGAAGTTATTGACGACCAAACTGGGTGCCGTTGGTCCGTCTCGACTTCCGGGCTGGAGTTCACGTGACTCGCCTTGTGCTTGGCTCAAGACTTTACAGGACATGGCTCGCAACCGACACCGGTGGCGCGTCTGCTGCCGTCTCCTAATCGGATTGTCTGTTTAAACTGTGTTTGGTGCTGAGTTATCTGTGGGTTAATGGCTGATTATACCGCGTGGCAGTGAAAGCCGCAAGGAAGCTGTCTCGCCGATGCCGCCTTATCTTTGCACGATAGCCAACTGTTTGTGACGGTATGTTGTCCACACATGGTGTAGGCGCCTTGACCCTGAATGTTTGCTTAGGGCATTAAGGTTTTCAGGTAAGTCCCCCTTCTCTCCCTCTTCTTATCCTTTATTTCATAAGTCGTTATGGTTGTGTGGCAGCGAAACATCTGTTCAAATGGCTGATGTACTACTGTTGGTGATATTGATGATGTTGCAGCCAACGCATTCTCCAGCTCTGTTCGCTTCTCCACAGTACCGAGGGAAGGATAAGTTTACGCCGGTTTACGGCAGGAATACAATACATTGATCTACGAAAATATAGGTAGAGTTTGGTTCGCACTAACTTATGATCAGTGTCACACTCATCTCCACGCAGTACACGTGTCATGCGCATGTCACGCTGACCTACGATGACATAGTCGAGCAGGTGAGCTTGACCACTCCGTGGGTGCGTTCAAGTTGCTATATACCACACACTCAGTGCCAACCGAGTGTTCGTGATCATCAGGCCGTGAATGGCACACAGTGAGAGCAGCCTGTCACCGTTCGCATTTGTTGATCCAATGCCATGCGGACCGATGACATCTGTGCACACCGATGCATCACGCCCAACGCGCGCGTTGAAATCACCCAGCAGAAATAGTCGGTCGCTCCTCGGCACAGACCGTATCACGAAGGATAACTGAGTGTAGAATTGATCACGCTTGTACTCAGCATAACTTACTGTCGTGCTGTGCGTGCCAATAGAAGTGGCAAACTTACCTCTTCGTAGTCGAAGGTGAACAGTCATCAGTCGCGCGCTGATGCCATTGGGCTTACCCACCAGCTGGCCATTTAGGCGACCGAATAGTGCAAATCCGACCCCATCTACGCGTGTTGCTATGTTGTTGTTGCCCCCCCCCCCAGTGGAACGTGTAGGCGGCATCATCTTCATGCAACTTACGTTGCTCAGCGAGCCGGGTCTCGCTGAGCTCCGCAATATTGATGTGGTAGCGCGCCAGTTGCATCGCGCCCAATGCAATGCGTCGCTCGGGGCGCTCGCTGGAGTTCCGGTTTAGTAGTGTGCGCACGTTCCAGCACACGATGCTGAGTGCTTTGCGCGCGTGCATTGATGGGCGTTTGCGGGCGTGCATTGATGGGCGTTCGCGCTCGCTTTGGTGGTTGTGCTTCGGAGGTTTGCTTGAGGGCTCAATAGCCTGACCCACAAGACAGTGGGGAGCAGATGCAGCTCGGGAGTGTTATTGGAGAGAAAGATTGGGATCTGCTTGACGGCCGTCACACGCAGCCTTTGAAAATCTGGAACAATTCATGTGTTTTGCGACCGCAGTAGTCTGCACACCTGCGACCACGGCCAGGCGCAGAAGGGTTTTGGCGGGTTTGCATCAATCTGATCAGGGGCTGCCTGGCTTGAGGCGGGCGGTAACGCATCATTGAGCACCAGGATGTGTCCTTTCACCGCCAGAGACACTGCGCGGCGCTCGTGCTCTACGCCAATCGAGCGGTGAGCTTATAATCATAGACCAGTTGTCTCCCATGGTAGGTTTTAAAAGAAGAGGCCATTGACCACTTCCTAACCTCCGAAGAGAATGGGGTTTGGACTAGGATTCTGGCAGGGCGCCTACAGGACGCCATGACTATAGCCCAAATATTACTTACGCCATTGATAATAAATCCATGCTGCATTGACTGTCTCGCAGTGGCCTTAGGAAAAGGGTCACCTTATCTTTTGCCTCCAGCGGGGGGCTAAGTGAAAACATCCTACTGCTGATGGCTATCTTCTTTCTTGTTCCCCTGCGCGTACCCTCCCCGTCCCCATTTCACCCGACCCACTACTTAATCCAATCCAGGTCATCACCACTCATACGGTTGCCCACCAACGCCTTCGTATGCCTCTGCGCAAAGCGCTCAACATCAGGTGCTGGAACGTACGCACACTACTGAACCCGCGTGAGCGTCCCGAGCGACGCACTGCACTGGTCGCGATGGAACTGGTGCGCTACAATATCGATATTGCGGCGTTCAGCGTGATTTGGCTCGCTGACCAAAGGAAGCTGCACGGGGCTGGTTCAGGTCGCACGTTTTTCCGGGTTGGGTACGCCACCTCAACAACATGTGAACACGGGGTCGGATTTGCACTATCCGGCCACCTAAATGCCCAGGCTGTGACAGAGCCGGCTGACGTCATAGCGCGACTGATGACTCCGTCTGCGACTTAGAAGAGGTAAGTTTGCCACTTTTGTTCTCACCATGTGTTATCATGAAGACATGAGGGATCCATTTTACTCTCAGTTATCCTCCTTGGAACCTTCTGTGCCGAGGAGCGATCGATTATTCTTACCGGGTGACTTCAACGCGCGCGTTTGACGGGATGCTTCGGCGTGGGCAGACGTATTCAGTCCGTATGGTATTGGCACATTCAGTGGGAACGGAGACCGGCTGCTCTCGCTGTGCGTCGTTCACGGCCTGACGATCACGAACGCTGTTTACATTGTGTGCTACTTAGATGCACCCACAGAGTGGTCAGGCTCCTTTGCTCGACTACTTCATTTTAACGCAGGAGGATCTAAGCGGTTCTTCACAGCTTCAAAAAATCATATAGTATGATTATATGTCAGGGTAAGCGAACATGTTTTCGATAATTCATTTTCAGGCTTATACAGGTATACACAAATCAAAATGTGCAGACAGACATTACAAGTCCTTGATCCTAAAGCGAGCCAATTGGACGCTGACAGTGCTGTCTGTTAAGTCACAACAACCGACCGCGTGTGACCTCTTGGATCAGAGGTCAACGGCCGTTTGGGCTAGGGTAGTCCCAAACCTTTAGCTAGCTTCTTCTGAACACATAGCTCCGGTCCATACAGCCGGATGCCAGTTGTTTCAGCGGTTTCTAGTAGTCGCTTGCGGACAAAGTTTGAGCGGTTCTTTGGGGTATGGTAGATAATTTTGGCGTGGCAGTGGAAAATGAGCTGGGCTATATCATAGTCAACTATCGATCACGCAAGTCCGTGGCTGTTACCCTTGGCGAATTGGCACTAGCTGCTGGCATCCTGAAGTCATGGGGGCGGAACCGGGCAGGGGTCCGCTGGGAAGCGCACCACTGACGAGACCCAGAATGTCGAAACGCCGGCGTCTGATGATTTCCCAGATTAGCTTAAGCCTGCTGATTGGGAGTGACGCTGATGAATTATCTGGATTATACCAAAATATTCACTACTACTCATCAGTAATCTTGAAAGAATCAGTAAACTTTGTGGCGTGCCCTGTATCGGCTAGATGCGCGGCTATTAAAGAGTGGGCTGTTTTTCCGCTTCCAGTTCTAAGCCCGACCGGGTGGTGTTCATTCATCCTCTCAGATAGACGCGTTGTCGTACGACCAATGTATTCCGCTCCTCAGGAGATGAACATGAGTAGATACACATTGAGTTGGTGTGGACAAGCCTGTTATCCCTTGAGTTTAATCTTACCATCGGCATGCTAGTGAACTGGATTTGCATCTGTACTGCTGGATAGGTGCGTCTGAGTGCAAACGAAAGACGACGAGATAGAAGTTCCGTCGCAACCTCGCCCTTGTATGGTAGCTGTAGGAAGCTTGGCTTACGTTCTACTGTCAAAACTACAGGTTATTTCATCTTATGTTCCATGTTGGCTCTGATGAATCTCTTCAGATAACCATTCTCCCTTAGCACTAAGCGAATGCAATTCAGTTCCTTCGGAAGCGTGTCGTTCGAGCAGATATGTTCACTGCACGCGAGCGTAACATGCGTGGAGCTGAGTGTGGCACTGATCACAAGTTGGCGCAGACCAAATTATACCTATAACTTCGTACATCTATATATTGCACTCCTGCCATGAACAGGCGGAAATATAACGTTCCATCCCTAGGTACTCTTCTTAGAGGATGGGACTGGAGAAAGCGATGGCTACCCGCCTTGTTGATGTCGAATCCATAGCCTCCATAAGCGACCTTTGGCACCACATCCGTGAACAAGTGACCGTTACTGCTAAAGAAACGACCGGGCGCGTAAACTGTAAGCGGCCCAGTTGGTTTGATGACAACAATGCGACCATTGGCGCATTGGTTTCGGCGAAGAATGCAGCGTCCGCTACACATGTGGCGAACTTTGATGACTGCGAGAAGGTGTGTCATTTTTGCAAACTTGACGTCGATCGATTCGGGAGCTCCGTCGCATGGAGAATGCATGGTGGACGGAGAATGCGCAGCATATGGTATGCTACACCGAATGCCGCCAGCATAAGGTATTCTTTGGTTCCTTGAATGCGGTATATGGATCCACGCAATCACTGAGGACGCTGCTCGATCATATATCAAGCACTGCCTGTACACAAGCTGCAGACATAATGCAGATTGTCTCCTGAACAACCGTTCAGAGATTGACGGGGCTGTGTTGCACGGGTTACAACAACAAGAGATGACTTGTCTTACCGGCACACCGACACTGGATGAGATGGAGATGGCACTTTCTCAGCTGCGAAACGGGAAATGTGCCGGTTCTGACGGCGGTAGCTGTTCAGTCCTTGAATACTGTTGCCCAGTGACCCACTTCCTTGTGCTCATAAGCGTGACGGAAGCTGTCATCGCTGACACTGTAATTAATTACTTGGAAAACGCAACGTCTTGGCACCGGAGCAGCATGGCTTACGTCAACACCGGTCATGCACCACCAACTTGCTGATTGCGTTTTAGTGGATTACTTTCCAATCCGATTGAGGTGAAATGTGGTGTTCCACAGGGATCAGTACTGGGACTGGTGTTTATAAACGATCTGGCAAGAGTTCTCTCCTACAATGCTTTCTTTCGCCAACGGCATCAAGATTTAAGGAGCAATTTATAACAAGAAAGCTCACGATCTACTCCATCACGACCTGGATTGCATTTATGAATGGTCAACGAGGAACCTACTCCACTTGAACACATATAAGTGCAAGTTGGTCTACCGGCGTCACCAGCCGGTGAGCGTGTACAAGTTTGGAGACCACTCCTTTCAGAAGGCCCCTTAGGAGCGTGACTTGGGTGTATTGATACAGGACTATCTCGGATGCTCAAAACAAGGGGAGAAGTGGTCGAGCACCGGAAATCAGCACTTTGACCTTTGCAGATCGTTCGGTCAGTTTGACCCCTCAATCTCCCCCCAAATGTTTAACACTTGCGTGCGACTGCACGTGGAATACCCAAGTGTGGTAGCTGGGGCAGAAACAGGATCTCGTCACTCTCGAGACTCCTCACCGGAAGGCAACCAGGAACCGTAGGAATATCTTCCATCTATCTTACCAGCTTAGATTGAAACCCCTAGGAATGTATAGCAATCAATATCGGCGTATGTGAGGGAATCTCAATCGTTTACCAGATCCTGAAGAATCCAAACCACATCTGCCATCCGCTGCTGGAACTGACCCACAACACCAAACTAAGAGGTCACCCTTTGAAATTAACAATGCAGTATACCCGACTGGAATGACGTAGAAGTTTCTTATCTCTCCTAGTGTGTCAGCCACGGAACGCCCTCCTAACTCATACCGTCTGTGCACCCAATCTAACGATGTTTAAAAGATGATTTAACAAATCACTGCCCCATTGGCATTTCATTTTATGACGTGTTAGACAGGGGGTTACACAACGCAACCAAACGATGTGTTTCCGAAATTCCAACCAATGAATGTATGGATTTATACTTCTGTCACTTGAACATCTCGTCTTTTTTGTGAATGTCTATGGTGAGTCCACTATAGCACTCCATTTCACCATGAATTACTTTTTTCTCAATAATTTCCATCTCACAGGACTTGTTAACCATTGAATTTTTACTCGTAATACACCATTTTCCCACTGTTCCACATGTACGATAATTTATTTGGCCAAGGGCATATTAGCGAACTCAACTGCTTTGCTTGATGATAAGTTTCTGTGACAATCCGCTACACACAACATGTCAGTAAGATCTTGCACAACCGTTAAGGTACTAAACAGGCATCGGGCACTGTTGACGTTTCCAAATCAGACTAGTCGGCAATTTGCCGTCTGACTGGTTGTGATGAGATACATCCTGAATTTTGGTGAAAATTGACTCCAGCTGAGTTAGTGAAATCGATTCGTACCTACTGGTAGAATATGCATTTCGCATGGTCTGTATAGTCCACTGAGAGCATCCAGCCGATAGTTGTTAACATCCGAAGGAACTCCTTAAAATCCTGGCATCATCATCATCATCATCATCGATGAACTGGTAAGCACTGTCCCTTGGATCTTAAATTTGTAAACAACCAAAGTAATGCGGTTGTAGGGTCGTTTTGAAGTGCACGTTGCGTGACAAGATCGCGACGCGCAATCTCAATCGCGACCACGGTTCCCATTGCTGTGAACCTTGGCGAAGATTCCTCGCAGCTGACCTCAGGCAGACATTCACGCACATCCAAGAAAGCGCTAGACAGCCGTTTCGTCATATTTGGCTCATCAGTAGCGCGCAGTCGCCGAGTCCTGCCGGATTCGTACCCACGAGCTTACTCTTATGAGACAGCAACTTATGCGACTGGGCTATGGGTGACGGCAGCAAACCTTGGCAAATCGATCACTGGAACAGTAACTGCTGAAACAGGTACATGTTGGATGTCCACCGCCCGAAAACGCTGCACTCCAATACGCGTTTCGGTCTTATTTGATCTCAATAGGTAGATATCAGTCATGGAACCTGGAACATTTGGGATGTCAGTTGCGACTGTTATCCCTAAGCCACGGGCTCACGACGGGCAACGCTTGGCACAACGCTCAATGTCTGATTAGATGGTCATTTTGAGGTACACGTGTGAATCAGCTGTGACGCGCAACGTCTAAGCTGCTACAGTAGAACTTTACATCTTTTTAAATATTGTAACAATTATGAAGTCGACTTACAGCTCGTGATTGGGTAAGTGCCGAAAGCAGTGATCGGGAAAGTATTCATGGAAATTTTCGCCTGTGACTGGACGGTTCGGTAATCCCGCTGAACCAGTACGCTTGCTAAAGCATTACATCCGGCAATACAGTAAATATGTATGCTATTGTTGCGATGATAAAAACGCAAACATTGGGGCACAGTTTCACCATCCGCCGGCGTTATAAAAGGTACAGTTCAGAAAATGGGAACTCGGCAGCCCATGGTTTACCTTGAGAACGCAGAGAACGAGGCTAGTACCGCACTAAAGTTTCACAATATGGTGGGAATCATCCAACCAATTTAGCTTCCTTTGCAATTCATGTTTCAGTTTCCCTTGGAGAGCTCCGTGTCAACTAACAATCGCGACTGTGAGTGCGGTTTCTATGATTTCACCTTGTTAAGCAGCGCGCATTACGCCATAGTACAACTTAAGTGCTGCAGTGTTGTTCCGGTCATTCGGGTGAGAAGGCCTCCACGGCCTGGGTAAAAACACGGCCTCAGTCGAACCACTAGCTACTGATTACGTTGCAAGACCAGACGAACTAGACAGCGCCTGTAACACGAGGAAGTGCTTAAATGTGCCAACAAAGTGGATTGCTCGGTCATGTTGCAAACGGCCTACATTGTGTCTCCACAGAAGTGCATCGAAACTGCTCCGGATAACGGACCCAGAATTGCGCGTTCAGTGTGCTTTTTGATAATCACACACGGACAAACCGTCCGAACAAGGCCAGGTTGCTCTGATTCAGTGTTGTGCAGTTAAATCGTCGACGGCTGCCATCGCTTTTTAATTATTACCCGAGCAATATTACACGACTGTGGTAAGCCGTTGCGAAATTGCGAAAACGAAGATACGTACATCGTAAGCGGCAGACGTAGAGTCCCAAGCCGCTCGAAACGAAACGCAACTCAATTCAAATGTCAGCCCAATGACAACTCAGCATTGTTTGCAGTCCCACCATTTGGGCTAAGTTTAAGTAAGCTAGTCGTGGTGAAATTCGCTTCATACAGGTGGTATCCATCACCTAGCATTGATGTCGGTTTAGACTTGGATGACGCTGGGCAGGTCCATTTGCTCTGTACAGCCAACAGATGTTGACAATTAAACCATTTTCCAATCGGCACATGTCAGACCCACATGCATGTGTGGTTTTCAGCGGCGCAGACAGCGTTGATTGCCCCTTTTAGGTACTTCGACTTTTGTTCCGAACGAATGATCCCGGCTGTAGTGGAAGAGAGCATTTGGCGTAGGACCGTTGACAAGTTACTATGCCGTTCGAAACTTCGTCATGTAGTGTACATCAATATGTTTGGCGCCTAAGCACCTTCCCTACCATTCGTTCTGCAGGCGTTTTCCCTGTGTCTTCATGTTTACAGATTTTTTAAGGCATCAGCACATTTAAGACAGCATCTTTACATTCTACTCCTTCTAGGATTCTACGCCTGTTGCCGGCTAGTGGCCGAAAGCACAATGTGTTGGCCCTGCATCCCGGATGTCACTGGTTCGAGTCTGCGTAGGGGTCCGGGCGACTCTCCTAATATCCTTAGCCGACGCGCGACTGATGGTGGTTGTGTGGCAGCGAAGTGCTGCTACGGCGTACTGCTAATGTCTTCTGCCTTCTTCTTTCCCAACCTGTCCGGGACAACTTTCCTGCATAGACATTCCACTTGACTTTATTGCCAACTACTGACATTACGCTCCTTAATTCCACAGTCTAAAGTCCGAGTATCGTTCATTCTGGTTCATCTCTGTCACTTCTTTGTGTGGGTCCTTCCAGGATTAGGCCACACACTCACATACCTTTAAACCCAAATGATCCCTATTCATGATTTTATACATTCATCGGAAAGGGGGCTCTTAGCATGCGTGGATTTTGTACTAGGTATTCTACTCCACTACCCTCCAGTCACCTTTTTGCAACATGTACTTGATGATTCGGTGAGATTAATGCTAACCTCAGGCTAACCCGAACGTTGCTCTGTGAGTCAGCTGCGGAGGGCGCAATAGTGCAAGCTGGGCCATGTCGGTCCACTCGCCGTTCGCTTACACAAATTTAGTGAAAGACCACAGCAGACAGAATGGACTAGATCATCATTTCACTTTCTCCTCGGAACAGAAGGAATGTGTCATTCTCCTTGATATGCCTCGTAAAGACGAAACTGATTTCTACCTCTTTGCCAGCTTGCCTCCACTGGGCTTGATTTTCATGCGCCCTTCTTTAAGGTGTAAGCCAATAACTAATCTCTCCTGTTTCAATAAGTATTCAATCTCCTCATCAGTTTTCTGCTGAACTTGACAGTTCGGCTGCTGATATTCCCCCGCTAATCGAAGTGACCTCATTTACGTTTGATTATAGGTTACTTCGATTGGTACCGATGTATTTGCAATGAAATCGCCGGGATCGTTGATTAGGTCAAAACGTGAACAGCCAACTTGAACTTGTTTGTGTCCACTGGTACCAACACATTTCACCCACGCCGCTTTGTCCAACACACATCGTTATTGTGTTGCTCAGGGCTTTTCGATCACCACCATTTCTTTCCACCTTTTTCTTTGTCTCAGGAAGGGGCCAAGGTACCCCATTTCTGCGCCTTGGTATTCATCGGATTTCAGAGAATCCCGACTTTGAAGACTCTGACGAACTGACCGAATGGCCCGGATTTGTCAACCCTGCTGATACAGAGGAAGACGAGGCTGACGATGGCCGTGCTGTGGAAAGCTGCTTCGACGCACAAAAGGGTGATCTCGCGGGTTGTGATGAGACCTCAGACTCATAGCCACATCTACAGTAAACATCATGGACTTTATGTGTTTTTGTACAGTTTGTTCTCCAGAAATCGGCGCTCGCATATTTCCAGAGCTGATTTGTCAATGTTTCCGATTCTTGTTATCACTTTTCGGTTTTCACCTCCTTACCAAGACCATGGACTCCTCCACTCACTTCATGCTGCTGCTTTACTGTCCACTAACTCGCAATGTTCCCCAATTTCCTTCAATATATTCACTCCGTTCGTACGCATTCTATCTGCCTTGCTATGTCCATGCGTTTACGTACCTATTAGTACTTTTATTTTGTGTTTGAAACTCATTCGTTTAGAGATAACGGATTACATTACATCCAATGCACTGCCACGTGCATCTTTCGTCAACAACTGAACTTTTTTAAGTGCCCGGCACAAACACCACATGAATCGCACGCCGAAACTGCTCGGATGACCTTGGGACGCACAGTGTCTAAAATGCATTATCACTCCTTAATTCCGATAGACGAATTCAGTCGATGATGTGAATGTGCGCTGATACCGAAAAGATCGCGGCTTCCATCTAGTTGCGTACTCGTTCCTGTGGAAACTTGCTGTGTAAGGCACATCAAGCGTCACCGGTTTGTCAAGGTAACCGAGAGGGTCAAATCCCGTAATGTCTATTATTATATGTGTAGAAGCAAGTGCTTTTCAGTGACATGGACAGATCTGATATCTTTTTAATGAAATTTATCACAATTATTTTACATTTCCCAGCCCCCTCTCATCCGGAAAAGCGACGGTCTGCTGTTCCTTCTTGTTAGCACTCTATGGGAGCACAAACAACGACTCTTGTGTTTGGAAACTAACGGCTTATGTCGTAGGTATTGGGGAACCTCCTTAGACCTCCATGGCTACACATGGCGCGGCTTGTCCTTCTCTGCCACATTTGCACAGGACAACTTCGGCCCCACAGTTTCGGGTTCCCTTGAAAACCTGCACCAAACTATGTGGGATGTGCGCTTTAAGATTGCTGGAGGGACTTCGTCGCGTCCATCTTCCACGCATGTCTTCCCAGAACTTTTCCAACAGACGTTTCTTATAAAGATGGGACCTCAGCAGGGATCCGGCGGGTATCAAACAACGAGTTAATGAGGCTAATATGTGATAAGTCAACTCCCCCACCTACCAGCATATGTCGCTGAATGCTTCCACAGCAAAAGTAGCAAAAACTGCGCATATAGATGAATAAATCAAGGCGAACAAGAACGGCTTACCGGGATACCGGAAACACGTATATCGCGGATGCCGAAGAACGAGCCTGTATACATGACCTTGCTTCGAGTTTCGGTGGTAACATTGCGCACCGTAACCGCATGGCATGATGTCGACTTGATGAATGCTGCGATCACTAGGGTAGATAAGAGCAGCACCCCAGACGTTGATTACCGGGGCAATAGAAATCACCGAAGTCGGTAGCTATGTGAATGGATTGGACGGGATAGGGCCACTAAATGCGTGTCATTTGATCTTGAACTAACCAGTTTGGCGCGTATCAACAGATGTATCCATGTTGGAGTGCGAACCGCAGCGCAATCATCAATAACTTTCATGTAAACATGGTGTGCTTCTTACACTGCTGTTTTTCCAAACTGGCCATGCTATTGTGACGATGACCCTCAGCTCCTGTTTTTGCTATCACGTATGTTTCAGTTCACTTGAAACGACGCAACTTATGTCGCATCGAAACGTTGTGGATCAGCTGCAGTCATGAGTCCTTTGCCAGCTTCATGCATCTGCTTTGTCTCATTCTACTTGACTTTCAATATACAGGCTACCTATCTTTATCCAAGTTTTTGTGGCCCATTCGAGACCCTTGTTCAAAAATGTTCAAGTGCTGTTTAGTTCTTATTGCCACCGGCCTTTTAGTAATATTATATTAACTGGTGATTCAATGGAACGATTTATTACTACAATCCAACCTGCCATGGCTGCCACTTGTTCATGGCGACCACGCAAAACATCCCCAACATTTTCTTTTATGAGTGATGTGCATAAACCTTTCCATGGCGACCACCTCTCCAAGATGAACACTTTGTCGGCCCTCTTTGTGGTCCCCTTAGACAAGTTTGACTGGACTTAGTCTGCGCTTACGAAACAAAGTGTCCCAGTCTTCATGATTTCGCTTTTTCTTGTGCTTTCCTCTCTAATTGCTTTCCACACTTTTATCTAAAGGTGTTCCGGGGGTCGGTGACCAAGATCTGCTTCCGAAACACATCCTTTATTAGCATTCAGTGTGATACACAACTATTCGTTTCAACTTTCTTTGCGAAAGCTGAATGGTTTCCGATGTTTGTTCCCTGAACTATGCGGCTTGTGACCTAGTTGCACGTATATCTGATCTCAGCACTAATTCATCAGCTTTTTTGCTAACTGGTCTTGACGGTTTTCTTCCTCCTACCTCGCTCGTTCTATCCGCCGTGCAGCAACTGATTTGCATAAGTCTGACTTCCTGGGCGTCCGTGCAACTGTCTGCTCCGTTCGGCATCCGCATTCATTGCACGTTTGGTCTTACTAACTGCTTACTCCAACCTGGTAGTGTTCTGACCGTCGTGCGGGATATAAGATTTTCACACACTGAACACCCGTTCGTCTAGTTAATTGGTCTATTCTAGCCTACCTTATTCCTTTCGGCTCAACAAATCATTTGTAGGAACACTGAACTACGATTCAGGAATTTATAACGGCAGCCGCATGGCACTAGACCATCTCACGGGTTGATCTCCATAAAGTCCCTCGGCTAATCAATTGACCCACCTTTTGTTTACATTACAGGTAGCAGTCCTGGTCTTGCCTGCAAATCTGACGTGGACTACTGACTGCTTGTTGGAACGTGGATTCTACTATCTTCACTACTTTCACTCAGCGTTATCGTTGCTAAAATAGCCGAATCAATGCTCTAACCTCTCCATGGGACATTCCATTAAAAATAGCGTTTCCAGCCTAATTGGATTGTGTGTGCACCTGTGTTTATGAACTGCTTATCGTACACCCGCCTCTTATGTTGTCGGTATCTGGACCAGTTGCACCGTCACTCTTGCCTGGTTTGATAGATTTCACTGTGCGGCATTCACGCTGATGTATCTCATGTTAAGTCAACAAATAGACAGCATAGATTCGGTGGTCAGCGCATTAGTACGGTTGGGTTCACCAATCCCACATTCTTCTTGTTTTCGAGGCTGGCTTCCCGAATTACATCATCTTGTTGTCAGCCTTCCAAGCAACGGTTCGATGCATTGTTCCAGTATATTGTTCGTTTTCGCCGGGTGGTCATTCTCGCTACAAAAGTCACAAATGTAACATCCGTATAATACTAACAGTGCTACTCACCACTAAGTAGACTCGCTACCTCTCGCATCGTATTCTAGCAACTTGATGCTGAACTTATAAAGGGGATTTGGCTGCTGTTCGATGACTCAACGAACGAAAGGCGTATTAACTAGGCAATCAGTCATCGGCTTCCAATGGACGCGATTTTCATAAGCCCCCTGCCGCGTAGCAGGTAGGCTATTAAGCCAAAGGCTCCCAGTGATTCCTAATATTTCAACGCCCTACTTCGGTTGGGGAAGCCGGATTGTATCAGAACCATTGACTACATTGCAGAGTTTACCTTTGTAAGGGATGGTTATCAAATATACCTGACATGTGTGTCTGGTTCTTCCGAACAACTCCGGTAGACCTCACCATGCCGTATAAGTCAATTTCACCCGCCACTCAGCGGTGTCCGTTTTATGTTCCAGTCAGTCAATGCCGAATGTAGTAAACCCATTCCGTGATACTGAGAGCACTAGACCTATTCTCAACTCGCCGCCGTAATCTTTGTGACACACCCAACCAATGGAATGAAAACACAACACGGAACACGAGTAGGAAAGTCTATTTACAAAACGGTAACCTGAACCATGCTTTTTAATCAAATCAGTCGATAAACACGTCCAATCACGGGTCACTTCTAGTCTACGGCACGCATGTGCGACTGACAACGGAGAGAATACCGGTGGCGACACGTACCTAGCAGTAATCGCTATCAATGTTGAGTTTTGTTTGGATTTCGACACGCAGTCTATTGGGATGTCAGTTTACTTGGAAGAAGATGGCAATTCTTATAATCAGATAATTCGTCTCTTTGACTCATGGGTTGATCTTCCTCGTTCCAGTATGGCTTGCTGTTTAGCTTTTGCTGCTGTTGCATACCCGTTATTTCCTTTCGGATACAATTTCTTAGTCTACTAACGCCTTATTCGGCTCAATCATCCTTTGGATTTGAAACTTTGGTTCTAACGATACTCAGCGGCCGTCCTACGATCTTCTCGTGGTCTCAGAGTTGGTGCTTCTCCGTAGTTCCCACTGTTGACATTATCGACAGCTGCTCGTTTTTGAACCGTCGAAATGTTTTGATTGATTTCTCATCGTGCAAAACACTCGACCAGTTGGTTGACACAGCAACTAGATAAAGCCACCTTCGTCGGATCAACTAAGTGGCTACATTGACTCGATAAGGTTCCATAGCGCTTCCTGTTTGCAGATTGCACACACAGTACTTCGAATTTTACTACTGCTTAATGTGGATTTTGGTATAATTCAGATAACTCTTCATAGTCCACTCTCTGTCAGCAGGCTTTGGCAAGTCTGGAAAAGCACCGGACGCCGGAGTTTTGACCTGCTTCTCGTCAATGGCGCGCCTTCCATCGGACCCCTGCCGCGTTCCACCCCATGACTTTCGGATGCCAGCAGCTAGTGCCACTTCCCCATGGGTGACAGCCGCGCAACTGCGTGGTTGACGGTTGACTATGATGTAGCCATGCCAGTTACAAACTGTGCAGAATGTTTTGTGCCTGCGAATCCCAGCCGCGTCAAGAGAAACAAAACACAGCGGCTCAGCCCACTAGCGTTCTATTCACAATTATGAGGCAAAAAGTACAACTAGCTGTATATTTAAAAGTCGTCCACTCGATCGATTGCCTGATCGACCGCGCTGAGGTAGGCGAGTCCGTCCGCCTCAGCTTTCAGCCACCATCTCATCCTTTCCTTTTTCTTCTTTTTCGCAGTTTTTGTGTTGCATTTTCTATATCCTCGCCCACCTCGGGTGAGCTTACTGTTTACTCTGTGACTAAACTGAGGCTGCACTGGACTGCTGTCAAATGCTGTAGAACGCGTAATTCTTCCCAGTATCATTAGATAAGGATCCTCATGCGACTCTTTGACTTCGATAAGTCTATTTTTTGCTTTCTTGTGGGTGTTCACCACAGAATTCCCTTTCTGGTGCACCACGAAGTCGTTCCGCCTTTTGTGACAACTCTGTATCACACTGCACTGTACTCCGATGTATTATTTCTCGAGAAATGTACTCACGGTGGGTACATATTGTTGAAACTATCAGTGAGAGTATCATTGGCTGCGGTGTCATGTGGTGTCGAATTCACGACGGTTGCAGGTCGTTTATTGGCGGTCTTGCTTACAGTCCCATTCGGATCAGCATCCTGCTTGTTTAGCTCAGTAAGAAAGTACGGAGGAAGCAAGGATTGTTAGATTATGGGAAACTTCAATGCCCCAACTGTTGCCTGGTATCTAGTCTTTTGACTATGTTTTACCGGAAACCGCCCTGAAAGTTAACATGATTCAACACATTTTGACACTTGCTTGGATAAATCCGGTCCAGTCACTACACATCCTCGAACTTGCGCTCAGGCCTGCAATCTCTGATGTCTCGGACTTAACTGTTAGCCAGCCGTGTGGCAATCGTGATCATTGTGCTGTATCATTCTAATGGGTACGGCGTCTCACTGTTAACGACAAGGAAATGTATAATCGGAATTTCTGGCGTGCCGATCTCTTACTTCTATGATTGGCTGCAAGCGCCCTAGACTAAAACACTACTCAACTCAATGAACAATGAATTTATACATGTTCCGGCGTTGGATAGTTTGGTGGGGACATCAAATTAATAATAATACTAAAACGGTTTGTACTTTAAATATAAAAAGAAGGAGTTATCGTTTGCTCTGCTGTAGTCCTGCAATCCCGTGTTCATTCACAGCGCTAGACTGCAGTTTCAGCCTGTTAGGCATCGTCAGTAGTGCGCATCCATCGGATCCATCAGGATTCGAATCCATGACCACCGCAGCTTGCACCGCCAGTCAGCAACATATGCCACTGGACCACGGGGACAGCTTCGGACCGTCATAATTTGCAAGCCAACTGTAATTTAGCGCGCCTTATCTTCTACCACCATGCAAGTTACCAATATTGCAGAGGACAGTGTTTGTCCCGAAAGACACGATGTCTACTGACAGTAGCTATGTACGACATAGCATTTAGGAACTGTTAGAGCAGGTATTTTGATATAACCAATTTAGTGTTCATCCTGAGCTATCCGATGTTTGCACACTACTGTTGATGCAGACCGGTTGAAACTGCAGTCTAATGCTTTAAAGGCATGTAGACGACTATCTGAGTTGGCAGGTGGTGTGGCCGAGTTCCATGGTGACAGTGAAAGTACAAATATTCTTCTCATAATACTTATAAACACTGTTATTGGATACCATTCGGGTATATTACAGAAAGTGGGATACGATGTGCGCTGATTAAGTTTTAGGTCCTCGCACGTTGCACTCTGTTTGGTTACCATACACTTTTCCCATCGGCATAAGAAAGTTAGCCCCAGGGTGTCTCCTTTTGACCAAACAGTCAGACCAGTCTCAGAAACGTGACTGATAAATGAAATCTTAGTTATGTAGCAGATTGAGACTGGAAGCCAAACACACGTGACACCATCTGATAGCTAGTATGTACGTTAAAAGAGGTGGAACAGAACCACAACTGAAGGAAGAGACACACAATTTTATCTGATAGAAGATTAACAGAAGAAACGAAAGCGCTGTTCCTCTGATCGATTATTGAGGAATAAATTTTGACGTTAGCTGGTGCTATAGGTGGAAATGTCACATGATTGAGGAGGACATAGACATGCAAAACAAATCCTCCCGTAGTCGACATTCTGTATGAAGTAGAATATCCAGCGAACTAACACAGTTAGCTATAGGGAACAAGAGGAACCGGAGGCCGAATACGAATACTGAACATGTCTACTGGTGAATATAAAAAACGCCGTGCTTTTTGATTGACGTTTTTAAACCATTCCGGAACTTGTCTGCTATAGTGAACAGGGAACCATGAAGTTATACGAGTTAAGAGGCACTGCTTTGCAAGTCCCGTTAGATAGTTGGTGGAATATCGAAATAATAATAATAATAATAATAATAATAATAAAACAGTACTTTAAAATGAAAAAGTAGGACTACTCGTTTGCTCCGCTGTAGTTCTGTACTGTGCGTAGATTCACAACACCCACGGTTAACATCAAATAAACCCATGGTACACTCTAGGGGTAGCGCTAAGTAACCAAGTGCAAGTGGACGAGTGCGTCATCCAACTATCTTTTAAATACTGTTAGTATCAGTGCAGAGACGACCGACCCCGGAGAGCATTCCACGGATGACAGACACGAATGAGAAAAAATTCCTGCGGCACTCCAGACGGTCATACTGTTCTGCGAGTTTCAATGAGTTACTGCTCAGGTTTATATTGCTGCTGAGTTGCAGTTAGAAGCAGCACACATGATGTGGGTCGTGTAGAATCAAGCATACCATAATCAGATCGCCTCTTAGTCTGCGATAGCATCCGCTGAATACCCCAAATCATTTCAGCCTCCCTTCGTATGAAAGATTGCACATTCAAATTACCTTCTTATATTCCAGACGTTGATTCTGGTCCAGGGCGTTAAGATTGTGTTTTAACCATGGATGCCGGGCTTGTATTGCGTATTCGACATGGGGGCAAATATGCACACTGAACATTTGTCGAAAAATAGAGCTGTCTATTTGTCCAAACGCCTGTCGAAACAGTCCGACGTGTTGGTTTCCAATATTCGAGGCCTTTTCAGATTGTTTAGAGCAACCCAAGTCATAGTTAGACTTGGAGAATCCGCTGGTGGTTGGGTTGCTACAAGCAATTTCTATTGAGACCTCGGTTCACTTTTGGTAGACCCCGGTCATTCCGATCACAAAAACCGTAAGTAATGGAAACATTATAGTGTTGCTCATCCCAACACTGGCACCCCAAGACCGTGGTTTCGTCCTGGTTAAGACTCATCAGTTGGAGATAGCCGTTTCCGCTGTACCGAACGTTGCTCGCGGATCTCAGTGGCATAGTGCTTATGGCGTCAACCATGAGCCACTAGGCTCTGAGTTCCAGCCCAACTCAGGCTATCTCCAACTGATATGTCCCAACCAGGACGAAACTGCGGCCTTGGGGTGCCAGTGTTGGGATGAGCAACACTATAATGTTTCCAACCCAAGTCATCTTGAACCAGGGCAACTAAGTCACGTTCGACAGTTGATTGTTGCATCACATTCGTCCCGAGTCGATCTGAATAGTTCCTATGCTGTCGTGTGGAGAATACCTTGATTTTACTCACGGTGAAATGCATTAAGTTTTTGGGTTAACCACTGATATACCGTGTCTAGGTCACTCTGAAGCAGATGTTGGTCGGTGCTCACATGAATCCTGCGCCAAATCTTAATATCGTAGGCAAACATTAGGAAGTGTGAAGCGGTTGCCTGTGCGCGGTCATTAATAAACACCAACAACTAATGTAGATCTATTACTGAGCCTTGCGGCACACTACACTTGACTTGTATGGGGTCCGATAAAGAGCTGCGAACTCTGACCACTAATTGCCGTTGAATTAGAAAGTTCGCAGTCCAGCTTTGAAAACGGTCACCGAGTCCCTAATGCTGGAACTTGAAAACTAGTATCCGATGGTCCAAACGATCGAAAGCCTTCGAAAAATCCAGGCAGACCACATCAACTCCCACTCCAACGTCAGCTGACTCGGTCCAACTAATGTGTACGATTAGTAAATTCGTTGTTCATAACCGTTGTTGACGGAAACCGTGCCGCACAGGCGTGATAACGTTGCAGTTTTCTAGTTAGCACACCAGTGCATCGGCAACAATGGATCCCATAATCATAGAGAGTATAGAGAAAAGGGATACTGGGCGGTAGTTGGAGGGCTCAGTTCTTCCACCACCTTTGTGAATCGGGGTTATTATTCCAATCTTCTACATAGCAGGGATCTGGTTCTGTTCTAAGCAGCACTGGAGAAACTGCTCTGAAGCTCCTTCCAGTTGGCTTGCTGCTGCTCACAGTGCCTCTGGATGAATAGTATCAACACCCGGGAAGCTGTGTTTGCCAGATACGCCAGCTACTGCAAAACTACCTCCGCGGTAAAAGATGTCAGTTAATCCTGGCGGCGGGGCGACAAAAGTGGGAAGATCGCTTGTTGTCAAGACCCTTTGAAATGTGGGGACATACTGAATCCGCAGCGCGTTTGCTGCTTCCATAGCCGATCTTGCTGGGCCATTGGCTGTCCTGAGCGGAGGAAATTCTTGCCTCACCTTTCGTAGGTTATTGACATGCTTGTACAGCCATTTATGGGTAGCACTGAAGGTTTTTGCGTTGCTCTGCGGCGGCTTTGTCTTCTCTGAGAAGCCGAGTGCAGTGGTTACGTTGGAATACGTAGTTGTCGCAACTTTCTGGCCTTGGAACTTCTATGCACACCCGCCATGCTGCGGTGCGTACTGCCATCCATTTTCCAGTTCTGCTCCTAACGAAAGTAACTGGTGCAGACTTATTGCAAACTCTTATCTCTAAAACATCTGTAATCAGCTGACTGCATTTGTTGACGAACTCGGGCCAGGCGAGTTCTGGGGCTTCTTCGGCAAGGAGCGACCAGGTTGTAGCGGTGACGAGCTGGGCTAATCAATCGTGACTTGTGGTGATTCGCACAACCTCATAGTTCGTATTCCGATATTCTGCATAACAGACGGTTGAAACTGATGACTGCATAATCACTGCGACCCAATGGTCAGTTTACAGACAACACATCAATCATATACTCTTCGGTGGTAAGCACAAGATCGAGCAGATGGCTTCGGTTCAACCGAGAGGGCAAAGTGATGTGATTGTAAAGTGGGACAGTGGTTACGAGCTCCTGCAGATCAGCTTTAAATTGTTCTCTGATCGTGGCAGGGGTTTCTAAACAATATGCGTTGAAATAACCCAAGATAAGGAGGTGAGTGCGTCTTAAAGCAGCCGCAAGATGGCAGTCGGTTTAGGGTGTAGTGTTAGGGGGCGGTACACCAAGGCAATAAGGTAAATGTCTCTGCCTTTTAACTGCAGGCGACATCAAAGCGAATTGGGGAACTGCGAGTTTGAATTCTCTACGGCTTTGCACTGTAAGTCGCTTCGGTAATACAGTATTACGCTCCTCAGTTTGTGAGTCTGTCGTTCCGAATCAGCGACATGCTCGGTATCGGAACGTCAGTGTCCGTCATTCCTGTGTGCGACCATGTCTAAGTGATACCGATGATGTCATATGACCCGGGAGCTCAGCGATCTTTCCATTCGGCCAGTTTCTTGGGAAAAATCCCTGAGAATTTGTATAAAAGCAGTCTTTTTTCTCGGTCTCTAGGACCCCACAGAGGGTTGAAGGAATGAAGTGTGGGAGAATGCCGACTGATGGGAGGTCGGCAGTTACTCGTTTTTTTTAATGGAATAATCATACCTCGTCTGAAACTGGATTCTGCCAAGTTGGGTCCCGATCTTCGTTTAGACACGTCAGAGTAGAGTGAAGGAGCAGTGAATTGAAGTTCCTGTATCAGCGCTGGTACGTTTGCTGCTTCAGATGCGTTATTATGTGAATTTTGCAACGCTTTTGCAGACTTTAAGAGAAGTTCAGAACGGAGGCTTTTCCATTTCTCAGCCATCGATCCAGAAAATACGAAATGTTTGCTCTAACTGAGCCACAAGTTGTAGGACTTTAGGGCCTCATCCTCTATAATTTGGTGAGAAGTGTAGCCTGTTGAGCGATAGCGCTACAATATTATCCAAGGAAATTGTTTCACGAATGAACCGCCACTGTTCTAAATCGTGCTTTGTGGCCTCTTGAACATCATCAGAAAGAAGCTTTGGCACACCATGTCGGAAGATTGTGTTTCAGCTATCTTGCTTTCTGTTTACTTCTTTGGTGTTCCTTTTTGATTGTCAGGGATGTATGGGAGCATCTGTGCTCTAAAATGATATCTTCATTGATAATAGCTCATCAGTGTCCCGAAGAAGATCCTTTTCATTAGTCATCTCTGAACTGGTCTAGAACTGCGGTCCCTGATGAATGAAAGGCGAAATCTGTGGAACAGACCCTAGGTTTCCAATTAGCTTCAGCTTATCTTGCGTACAAAGTAGTTTGGAACTTGTGCGCCTCGAGAAGACTTGGGAATGGCCAGCTTTGCGAATATGAATATGATATGAATATGTGCTCATAAAATGCTTTTCTCTTATGTTGAACCAACTACTAAATTTGGCAGTGGTGCTCACACCGTTTTTTGTCGTGATGGCATGGAACTCCACGGCGAGGATGCTAAAGCTAAACTAATTGCATCACAGTTTTATGCAATCTATTCGATTGAGACACCATTTTCAATGGAATATGTGCATCCACTCCCTTTGCCCTGTCTTCTTGTGTTCACGGAAATCAGTACAGAGATGGTCTCGAAGCTACTTCTTGAACTGGATGTTTATACTTTACCGGGTCCCGATGGCTTACATCCCTTTTTCTCAAGACCGTGGCCGATTAGATCACGACTCCTCTCAGTCAGGTAATTCGTCTCTTACAGCTGGCTGTCTATCTTCTCGTTGGAAAGTGAGCATCATGAAGCCCATATACAAAGGCGTGGATGCCCGGGATCCGGTTAACTACCGGCTGTTTGCTTAGCTTCAGCTATCTGTAAGGTCATGGAGAGGATCCTTAATCCCCATCTTCAACAGTACTTGGTGGACCTAAACGTTATCACGCCTGCTCAACATGGGTTCAGGAGAGCCCGCTCCTGCATTTCAAATTCACTCATTGCTGAACAAAAGTGAACAAAATCATTGGATGCCAGTAAGCTTCTGGATGTCATTTTCATTGACTTCAGCAAACCGTTTGATCAAGTTTCTATTGAACGGCTCCTTTTCAAACTCTCGAGCATTGGTATCTCCGGGATTGTTTTTTACTGGATTGCTGATTTCCTAAGAAGCCGTGCGATGCGAGTCAATGTTAACAAATCTCTCTCTCCACCCGCTCCAGTGATCAGCAAGTGGTCACACGGCTCTGTCCTGGGCCCGGAACTGTTTAAAATCATCTTCAGACACCTTCCGAATGCACTTTAAGCTGATGGTTTACTCCATGCCGTGGTTGACAATCACGATAATGCTGACAGATTGCAGGCGACACTTAACATGCTGCATGTCTGATCAATCATTTGCGGATTACCTACTAACTGAAAAGTTCTTTGTTTTTAATATTACCGCTTCGGAAACACACTGTACCTACCACATCGACGGTTCTTTACTCACAGATGCCTCTCGAGCGAATGATCTCGATGTGGTGGTTTCCTCAGATATTTGTAGAACCCATGATACAATGAAGCAAGTCACTGTAGCCAACTCTATGTTTTGAGCTATAAGGAAGTCATTCTCACGATATCTTCATACTTCTCTTCATTTCACATGTGCGCTCCATCCCCGGATATGGTTTACCAGCAAGTTATCCATTCATTGTGTTCGAGTGCAACCTGATAGAACAAATTCAACTGTGAGGTTCGGGATTTGTCTTATTCCGCTCGACTCCAACGTATGAATTTACTCTCTCTCACTCGACTACCGTCATCATCGTGGAAACCAGATCAACACAATACACATTCTCATAGGAAAAATGGGAAATGAGATCTAACAATGCTTCTACTTCAACAGAGATAGCTCAACACACGTGGGTACAGTTGAAAATTCTTTAAACCGATGAGGCACAATGTCCGTTCCGATATCACTCTATCCATCCAAGCAGTGAACGACTGGAACCACTTATCGGTGACTGTGGTCAGTGTTTCTAACGATGAATGATTAAATAAGGCGTTGGATTTACTTTTTTTTTACCTGTTTTGCTTGTCTTGTCTGGATCTTGCTGTTAGCTTTGAGACTGTACTCACACACTATAAAATAGCTTTTCACTAGAACACACATCTTCCTCACACGGATCGATATGTGATGAAGCTGACAAGGGTTATCCGATTTGCTCTCAACTATTTCATGTATTCGACGTAACAACCTCTGGCACTAGGTACGATAAGAGCATTTGGCGAATGTCAGGTCAGCGTATGACGCAGACGTAAAAGAGAAAAAACATACTTGATGGCGGAGGATAGATTATAAATTGTCAAATGAAGTCTAAAATGTGTAATACGATGCAATCCATCGCAATGAGGCTGGACCTTACCGTGGTGCGATGGTTTGCGTGCCTCAGAGATCCATTGAGCTATGCTGGGTGGTGCATTTTTTGCACCTTCAGAGCCACTCATGCCAGATTGGTCAATGGTTAGAGGCCAGACAAACTCAGCCTCCTGGTCCTCCAGGTTGGGGGTTGGAATGGGGGTGGCTCCTCATTTCATAAAACGGGCTCTGTAGTCCAGTGCCAAAACCCGCTGCCTTGCGGTAAGGTTTTTGAACCAAAGGCTTTGGTTGAGGACCCTAATCGTTCTCCTGTCTAGGCCTGGGCAACCTGACAGTATTCTGTCCACGCAATACAATGAACCTTTCCTACAATACTTTCTTGATGTTCTGGCCGTCGCAGAGGATAATAAACGGCGCCCTATCTGCTGCATCCATCAGAGTGGGTAGGGGTATGGATGCTACTGCTCAGGCCTTCCCGTCTTCTTATACCCCTTCTTGCGCTTCTTCATCCTTATCCCCCCCCTCCAAATTTACTTATATTCCCCATTTTCAACCCCAGTTCTTGGCCCTCCTCCAACTTACTTCAATAGTCGCTTGTCTTCTAATTTCAAATCACACACCATCGCAGGGCCTCGCTCCAATCCAGTCGACAAGTCCATGTTCAACCAAGCGGACAACGTCAGTTCATCCGTTTCCCTTTGGAGTCCTCGTGTCTCGCTAAGATTGGCATGCCTCAATGTGCGCACCTTGCTGCAGATTGGCCAACAGGCAGCACTTGCCCGCACACTAGAGATCCTGTCGATCGATATTTGCTGTTTATCAGAAACCCGCCTGCAAGATTCGAGCTCCGTGCTTACCCTGAGATCCCCTACAGGCGACACTGGCGGCACATTCTCATTGCGACTGTCTGGCAATGATGCAGCTTCAAATGCCGGTCAAGCTGGCGTCGGCATTGTTTTGAGTCCCCGGGCTGAGGCTGCCCTGATTGACTGGATCCCAGTAAACAGTAGGATGTGCGCCGTTAGATTAGCTGGTTCGTTCCGTGCAACGAAGTCGCGCGGGGACAAACGGTGCCTGTTTGTCATTGCGGCTTACGCCCCTACAAACTGTAGCACTGACTCGGTAAAAGATGCTTTCTATCAGCAACTGCACGAGCTCCTTCGTTACAGAAGAAACACGGATACTGTGGTGTTGGCTGGTGATCTAAACGCCCAACTCGGGAAATTGTCCTCTGATGAGCTTCATCTGGGCGGCCAACATGGTGTGGACTCCCGTAATGATAATGGTGAGCGATTGCTACAGCTGTGTGAAGATGCTCGCCTCTTTCTCGCGAGCACTAACTTTCGACACAGCACCCGCAGAAGTGTGACTTGGCGGCCAGCAGCCTCGGGCCAGCCATGGACGCAAATCGATCATATCGCGATCAGTTATCGCTGGAGAGGCTGTGTCCAAAACTGTCTCTCGATTTGGAGCACGAGTGTGGACTCTGACCACGCACTTGTCTGTGCCGACCTCCTGGTGCGTTTCGGTGGACGTCCGCAACATCGATGTGAACGGATTGACACTAGCCAGCTGGCGAAGCCAGATGTTCTGAATGTGTACCAAAATGCGCTGACATCTGGGCTGAGCAGGCGCCCACTAAACACTGTTGAAGATCACTGGTCGCATATTCGTCAAGCGTTGCTGTTAGCAGGCATGTCTTCATGTGGCAAAGCAAATTGCCAAACCGGACATTGGGTCTCTACACAGTGTCTGGAACTTATGGATGCTCGCCGACGTATTCCGGCTGGAAACGAATACAATGAGACTCGCAAAAATCTCAGGGCAAAACTGCGTGCTAGCCTGAAAAAGGATCGCGAAACCTGGTGGTCTCATCGTGCATCGGAAATGGAAACATCCGCTGCCGTTGGTAATCACCGTAACTTATTCCGTCGGATACGGGAACCAGGCAGAAGACCTGGTGTTAGCGAGACCATACGCGACGAGAGTGGGCAGCCGATCCACAGCCTGTCAAAACGCTTGGAGCGTTGAGCTGAACGCTTTGCAAGGCAATTTAATCAACCTGAGTTATCGCTTTCTTCTTCGGGCATTGAGCGCCCTTCTCCCTGGGCCGTCTCGTTGGATCCGCCCTCACGCGCCGAGGTCGAAAGTGAGATCAGGCTGTTGAAATTGCATAAGGCCGCAGGGGCAGATAGAATTCCCCCAGCCCTCTTCAAATTCGGGGGACCTGATCTAGTAGTAGATGATTTACACGAGTTACTAGTAAAACTTTGGGAGCAGGAGACAGTCCCGACAGACTGGAACCGCTCCGTCATTGTCCCAATTTTCAAGGGAAACTCCCGTTTGGAATACGGCAATCATAGAGGGATCAGTCTGATTTCGATTGCCTCTAAATTGCTTGCCTCTATCATTCTCCACAGACTGACTGGCACTCGTGAAAGCCAGATTCGTGAAGAGCAAGCCGGATTTCGTCGAGGTCGGGGCTGCATCGACCACATCTTCACATTGCGTCAAGTGTTGGAGCACCGTCATGTTTATTGGCGACCCACCGTTGTCGTGTTTCTTGACATAAAAGGTGCCTTCGACTCAGTCGATCGATGTGCCCTTTGGAACTATCTGCTGAGGAAAGGTGTGCCTGATAAATATGTAAATATTATCAAAGCGCTGTACGCGCATAGTTCGGGCAGGGTGAGGGTTTATGGCAAACTCTCGCCACCCTTCAGTATCACCAGCGGTGTGAGACAAGGATGCCCGCTGTCACCTTTCCTCTTCAACTTCGCTATTGATGAAGTCATGGAAACAGCGTTCGCTGGACACGACCTAGAAGGTGTGGAGCTACTCCCTGGTGAGCGACTTCTTGACTTGGAGTATGCAGACGATATTGCCCTAATCTGTGACGGCTCCCAAACATGCCAAACAGCACTGAACCGATTAGCACTGGCTGTCAGTCGTTTTGGGCTATGCTTTGCTCCATCAAAATGCAAAGTACTTCTCCAAGATTGGCAGGGACCCAATCCTGCGCTAACGCTTGGTGGTGATCTGCTAGAAGTCGTTCAGGAATTCAAGTACCTGGGCAGCTATATTAGCACCCGTGGGATTGAAGATGAGGTTACGAACCGTATAGCAAAAGCTCGAGGTGCTTTTGCCAATCTCCGCCACCTGTGGCGCAGACGCGACATTACTCTCGCCCTCAAGGGCAGAGTTTACAACGCAGCCGTCCGTTCAACTCTCCTATATGGCTGTGAAACCTGGCCCATCAGGTCGACAGACATGAAGAGACTCGTCACGTTCGATCATCGCTGCCTTCGCAGCTTAGCTCATGTCTAGTGGAAACACCGCGTGCGCAATGAGCGTGTTCGACGTCGCGTATTTGGTGCAGGAAGAGCGAGTGCATTGTTTGCGCGTTGTGGGTGCGGTTGGAAGAGGAGGAGGGGAGGCCAAGTGATGACTTGGTCGAGAGGAATGAAAACCCTCACTTCGAAGTTGGCATCGGTTGGTGCATCCCGATTGCCTGGCTGGGGTCCTAAGGATGGTGAACACGTTTGGTTGGGACACACTCGCTGATATGGCTTGGAGCCGGCCCCAATGGCGTTTGTGTTGTGAGTTCCTTTGTCCATCCCCTCCTGCTTAGCATCCCCCTCCAATCATGATCTCACCTGATAGGTATAATATGACTCTTTTACGGTAGCTAGCTGTTAGCTCTCCGGAACGATGCCCATTCGTTACTGGGGACTCAGCGGGCGAGCCACTGTTTGTTTTTCTTTTCTTGTCTTTTGTATGGCGGCACAATATTTGAGGTGTTTTCCACCTCCAGCTAACGTGTAATGATGATGAATACGATGCAATATTCGCAGTAATTGCAGTTTGCAATATTGCGCGCGCGAAAAATGTATTTTTCAGGCTTGTGTGAACACATGCGTCAGGATCCGTAAGGAACACGCTGCAAGATTTAGCGTCATAGTTACAT
>OX104068.1:38317152-38366330 GCA_944474145.2 Dicrocoelium dendriticum
CACTTTTGCAATTCAATACTAAGGCAGTACATTTGATAAAATTGGTTTTGTGCTGTAGGCTATGGCAGTGGAAGCATTTCTGTGGGGATTGGAATTCGGTTGGCGATCAATGGACCTTGGCAACCTCCTGTATGTCTGCCGGGGTAGCGAAACATTGCAACAGTTCAGCCGCACAAGTTTGGAGGTGAGCTAATTCCACAACCTTATCCCAGGTCCATTTGGAAGCGTCTTCGGAAAGTAGACATTCCCGAATTCGGTTGTTGGTGATACCACTAATCAACTGCTGCACTAGCATTACGCCCTCGATTCTACTTTTCGGTATGGTTGGATACTCGTTGGGCCTTACATCGCGAATGAGGCGATCAACAAAACCGTCTACAGTTTCCGATGGTTCCTGTGTAAGTCCGCCGAATTTGAGGCGATGCATGAAGTGGTTTGTATGCTGGCCCCATGACTTGTCCAGCACCTCTAGTGCTTTCATTAAGGTATCTTGTGATTGGAGCTCCAAAGCATCAAATTGACGTTGCCCCTCATCACCCAGTAGGTGTCTGGGGAGCTTCATTTTCTGGCCTTCAGTGTAGTTAGAAGCCGCGAGTACTAGGTCAAGATAGCTTGTGAACGAGGGTTCCCACTGGCCCATGCACTTTCGGTAGGATGTAAGGTCGGATCAGACCAGTAAACTGTAGGAGGATGTAATTCCATGGCATAGGTTCGTAAGCTGCGACGCCAGTGTCGTGTACGAAAAGTCTACTGCACCAAACGAAGTAAGAAGATCTCTCCGGTAAACAAACTACTATAAACTGGCGTGTCTAACTACATGAGTGCATTAAGGTGTCGCAATAAGAATGATGAACCAATAGAGAAGCTGAGAAATATGCACTTACGTGTGTATGTCTGGGGTTGTATGCACATGTCTGTCTAGACTAGCTGTCAAGCTTGCTGATCGAATACACAGCACTGACTAACCCAGTCAAATGGCTCGTCAACGTTGGCACTCAAACCCTCTCTCACTAATTTGCTCAATTCGGCGGAGAACCTGTCACGCATCGCAAATGGAACTCTGCAAAGCGGTACCGCAGTCGGTCGTAGCAAAGAACCTAAGGACAAATGGGCGGTTCCCCCAAATTCTCCCAATCCAGGACTAAACATAGACGGATTCCACTCACTACTTTCGGTTTCTCCCTGGTAAGCATGTACGGAAGGATCGTGGTTAAAAACAACAAAACCAGGAGCCTGGATCAAATCAATGCCAAGAATCGGCCTGAGCTCCTCCTGTACGATCAACAACTCCAGTCGGTGAGGCGCCGTCCGTTTGGTTAACGACTTCGATTGTAGCTGAGACTTTAGATGAAATCTAAAAGTATTCCACATTCGCAGGCAATCTTGATCGAGTCGGATGCACTCCGCGTAACAATACTTCCTTGATAGAATATCGCCAGTGGCTCCCGTGTCTAACTGGAGTCGCACGGCTTTGACTTTGATCAAAAGACTTGCATAGGCATATTTTTGTGAAAGCATCCGAGACAAGTTGCCAATTGAATGTTCTGCATCTGTGGGTGACTAGTCACAGACGACAGCACTCACATGGGTTGATTGGCAGCAACGAGCAAAGTAGTTCTTACTTCCACCTCCGGCGCATTTCCGTTCCCACACCGGACAATGTTCGCGGAGGGTCAGGTGTCGTGCGACAAAAATTTGCAGGTATCCTGTCTCACGTTTGTAGCCTTCGACGTTGCTTCCGCAAACGGTACGCAACTTTGCGTCAGTTGGAGATTTTTATGTTGGTATTGATAGGTGGTCTCACTGTAGACACACTATCGCAGATATCGACGTATTGCTGGAGCGATAAATTACGTTGTCGCAAAAGCTGCATTGCCATATTTTCGTCATCGATTCCTAGAACGAACCGATGGCGTATGAGACCGTCGCCGATGCAATTAGAGAAACTGTAGGATCCAGCCGAAATCTTCAATTCAGTGCTGTTCGCGTCAACGAATTCATTTGGGCCTCTGCTGGGCGAAAAGAATAGATGGCGTTGGTATGTTTCATTAGGTTGGACTTCTCAAAATTCACTGAGCTTTTCAATAACTGTTTCCAAATCATTGGGATCTTCGTCGCAGTCCAATGTCTCTAGCACACGGTGCATGTCATTCCGACTGCGTGTCGAAAAATGGCAGGATGATACGCTATCAGCTGCTCACCCGAAGGCACCAGTATGCAAATTCTATCCACTTGCTCCTCCATAGACGCCAATTGTTCGCCAAGTTAAGCAATAAGATTCTAATGTTCCTTCGTGCTATGAAACATCTGAACGGCATTTCAGATACCATTCAAATAATTCGGCCAATCGGGCTAATCTGACCTAGGTAGACCCAGGTGGCAAGTAAATTCAACCAAAAACAAAGCGACGGGGTTTATCTTAACCTGTACCCAGAAGAAATCTGCGGAGACTACCAACGATGGAGCCTTCACTCTACTGCTTTTCAACTCACCATTAGTATACCCAACATAGTCCTCAGTATGATCATTAAGAATATCACTGGTTATAGATAATCGTGCTACCGTTACGAGCGCAAGGCGTGAGTGAGAGAAGTTTAATAAAAGTCGCAGGTAAAGCATCTCTTTTGTCAATGATCGGGCACTTGTTAGAAGAAGCTTAACTACATCGTTTTAGGGTAGAAAGTTTACTGCGTATGAAAACTGCTTTTTGGGAGTAGCATTATCAAACACCGTATTTACTGTGGAGTGTCAGGAGGCGAAGTCTTGCACGATTTGGCAGAACCTATTGCTGACTGTATCAGGGGTCCATGGAACTTTGATTTACCGTATATGGTGCGATTTATAGAGACGGTGATGCAGAACAGAGATAATGAAGCAGAGTCTGGTGGTGCATGGTCGGATTAGGAACATGAGTGAGGAGGGTCGTGAGAAACGATGCAGTGCATGTTGCATGCCGGCCACACGATGTTCTCGCGGAAACGAAACCACCGGCAACTTAATAAAACCATAATAGCGATTCAGAAACCTGTGCGTTACAACCCATACGTATCAAGAAGGCTGTCCGTGCCAGTGAGACCAATAACAGATTGCATTCCTGTCGAGACTTAGCCATTCACCCATTAGACGTTTAGGTGCCAGCCTCTCGTCGGTCGGCACAAATCCACATCATTCACATCCTCCTAGTCAACAGCTTTTAACAACCAAGAAGCTTTCTTGCAGGTACACCAACGCTCAATGCTTACTGAGTGAACTTCCTCTAATGCATCAGGGATCAAAAGCCTGCGACCTTATCACTATAACGATGACATGGTTGCGACCTGACAGAAGTGACATGGAGATCACACTGCCAGGCATGTCCATTGTTCGGCAGGAAAGACCCAGCGAACGTGGAGGGTAGCTTGTACTTCCGCAGCGACCTCCAATTTGAGCTCATAAATGACCCTTTCAGCACGGTACAAGATTCATTTCGGTGCCGTCTACGTTTAAAAAGCGACGACACTAGCATGGTGGCGGTCATTTACCGCTCTCCTTCTTCCACGCTTGAGATTGACTTCTATCTGGCATCGGCAATAAGAAGGGTGATAAACACAACTTACAGCCACATTCTCATTACTGATGATTTCAAAATCCACGTTCTGGAGTCCCAATCATCACCTGGAGAACAGTTTAAGGCAGATTTATAAGAGTTTGTCTCCAGTTACCTGCTGTAGGGTCACTTCAACACTCCCACTCGATTCCTAGAGGAAGATAAGTCGTCAATACTGGATCGGATGTTCACCGACGAAAAACTAATCGTCGATAGGGTGATCGTCGACGTCCCACTGGGCCGCAATGATTATGGATTCCTACTCATTGAATACAGTTGCTATGCAGAATATCTCGTGAAAATCACCGAGCCAATAAAAAAGATTATATGCTACGAAGTATTAACACGATTAATTAAAACGACCAACTGGACTTTCCTGGCAGGAGAGGAACCAGCTAGTGCATGGAAACATTTCGTCAACCAGTTCAACTCTCTATTTGCCGAAGCGTCAGCGACTAAGACCTACCGCCCGAGAAACCTTGTCTCGTTTCTGCGAAGCTATACATGCAAGTGTATTGCGGTGTGAAACTCACTTTGGCATATCTACAAACTCTTCTAGAACACAGAGAACTGGATGGCGTATACAACCCTACGTAAACACTTTACTCGGGTTTTTTGCGATGCTGCAATGGCGTATCAGCAGAAGTCGGCAGTGCGTATGACCTTAAATCTCAAGTTTCCGTATCAACACTTCAACGGTCTACGTAAAGTGATATTGGGTATTTCTCTTCTTCAAACAGCGAACGGACCCACACGAACACTGAAGCAGGCGGCGAATACCATGCGCCTACAATTTGCTGCAACCGTTCAGTGCGTTCCCTGGCCACATAACCCTACAACAATGATTGTTTCACCCCCAAACTCACTCACATATCCTTCACAGCATAAGCTGTGCTAAAAATGCTGTTGTGTATGCGTAATAAAAACTCTCCTAAAGTTGATAATATGCACACGAAATCGTTAGCCGTGGTGAGACAGAGTTTAGCTGTGTCTTTGGCTCGATTCTTCCAACACTGATTTGACGAAATATACGTGCTCTACATGTGGAAACACGAGATGATTACCCCTATACACAACGGAGACAGTCGTTCCAATCCATCCAACTACAGACCCAAAACCATATTCCCGGTTCTTTCAAAGTTCATGAAAACTATCGCTTCTGATTGGCTAACCACCTACTTGGAAGAATGTAACTACCTTGCATCGGAATAGGATGGCTTCCGACGAAATCGATCGTGTACTATGAATCTACTACTGGCACGATCCAGCTGGACTGAAGTAGTAGACACTGGCACAGGAGTTGGTTTAGTCTTCCTTGACTTCTCAACGGCGTTCGACCGGTTAGACCATAAGATTCTGCTCTTCAAACTGTAAACCTATGGTTTGATGATACTGTCCTAGAATGGATCAGAAGCTCTCTTCTACTCCGGCGCCTGGAAGTACGTGTGCCTGCTTCGTTGTCAGATTCCATCCGATTTGAATGCGGAGTACCACAGGGATCGGTACTAAGACGATGATTATTTTTAACCTCTATTAACAACATCACACGACCCCTAGGCTCGAACTGCCTTCTGTATGCCGATGACATCAAGGTGTGCAAGGTGATCTATTCACCAGATGATTTCACATTACTTCAAGCTGTTCTGGATAGGGTACGCCTGTGGTCAATCCAGGATCTAATTCAATTCAGTGTGGACAAATATAGGTTGCTACATCTACGGCACAAGTTGATGCATTCCTACCAACTCGGCAACCAGGAGCTTCCAGCGTCTTCTGGCGAGAGGAATCTGGGTTTTTATCCAGGTTGACCTTGATTGTTCGAATCAGGCTGAAAGGGTGTCAAGGAGTGACATCTAATACGTGGGACTCCGGAAGCGTGCATTAGGATGATTCGACCCTTCGATTCTTCCACAGCTTCTCGGCTCATACATACGGATACCTGTGGAATACACAATACAGACCTGGCAGCCATGGCTGAGGAGATATC
Organism: Dicrocoelium dendriticum; assembly: GCA_944474145.2. Taxonomy (NCBI): domain Eukaryota; kingdom Metazoa; phylum Platyhelminthes; class Trematoda; order Plagiorchiida; family Dicrocoeliidae; genus Dicrocoelium; species Dicrocoelium dendriticum. The sequence continues at coordinate 38,322,726 of OX104068.1, forward strand.
TCACCTCCTTGGTGATGCACCAACGCCGGGCAACGAAAACATCGACAGTCTGTATAATTTGCCTATGAACGAAGGCTACAAGTGCTCAGGATCTTCAGCGGACACTATCGGCGATTGTGCAGGGACTTCATTTTGGCTTTCTAGATTTTGAATTATCCCAACCATACGTGCTACCGTTCGCCAGGGCTGAGTCACAACAGCAATTTCAGAGGCGACCATTTCAACATGGCACAGCAGCACAGTCGTTTAGAATGTCGTCGCAATTTTTGCAGTACGCATTTTTAGAACATGAAATGCCCCACCAGAATCTGTCATATGTGTTCCTACGCTGCTTGAGTTCAAATCCAGGGTTGAAGGTGCGCTAAGTTTTCTGCGCCATCTTAGATAACCCATTATACATGGATAAACACAAGTATCTGTAAGCAATTTCACTGGCGCTCGAATCCCGGATTTCGTTCCATGGTTTTCACCTGTATGTGTACACCAGAAGGAGACACGATTTTCACCAACATCTAATTTGCCATTATTTCTCATAGATTTACGTTGGATTTGCAGTCTATGCAACGTATACTACAGTGAGTTCACTGTGTAAACCTTGTGCTGCCAACAATTGTTTATATTTTGAATTTTCATTATAATCAACCTGCAGGGACTTGTTAAACAGTAGCCTTTCTACCCCTATAAAACCATTGTTCGATTGTTCCATTGTGGTACGTAGTGCGCCGAGTAAGGCAATGGTGTTCCAACAGTGGTACATGTATGTCATCCACATGACTACAGTGGTTGCCTAAAGGCCGAAACATATTGCGTTGCTCGGGTTCATGATTAACTCGATACTCCAAAAATGGTGCGGATTGTGAGAGCGAAACCCCATAAAACGGTACGAACTTACTACCAACCTTGGGGAGGCGAACATCTATGCCTAACGCAAGCGGGTGGAGAGGGAGTGGGAGTCTAGACGCCTTTGTGCGAATTGGCAGAATCGGACGGACTAATTGAAACTGAGCCAGAGAAATATGCTTTTTGGTGGGTGTCTGGGGGCTTTCGCAAAGTCGTTGTAGTCTGCTTTTGCTAATAACACCGAATACAGCCATTTGTTGCTTATTTCCTCTGAAATCTTGATATTAATCTAACAGCATTTGCTGTTTTCCGTTGGGCATATAGGACTAACCGGGTGGTTGGCGCTTCTTTTCACTACCTATCTGGGAGGTAACTGGAGTGTGGCACTGAAGTAATTGAGATATCGTCGGCGGACTGTTGTGCACAAAGTTTGTTCGTTAATTATTGCAGTTTTTAAGCGGTTATCAGTACGTTCCTTGTCTTGAAATTGTACCCCCAGTGGTTGGGTCATCTTCACGGAGCAAGAACCTCATCTAACAATAGGAACGCCGTAAGCATATTTCCGAGGCCTGTCGGAAGAGATATTTTCAAAGGCGGAACTGGGTCATTGTTAAATAGATTGCCTATTGCTGTAGAAATTTGAAACGCGACGAACATGGCCGAGGTTTGGGCTTCAACACCTTTGTCTTTGCTGCTTGCACAGTAGGGTTCATTGTAGTAGACCACTGAGCTGGCTGAGTTGTGTTCCGGCTCACTGCGAATGCGTAAGACTTCTCTTTCGGACCACTGCAATGTGCATTGCTTGGAAGTTCCGAAGAAAATGCAGTGAACCTCTTTTGGATACCTGCGGGATTTGATGAACCAGTCTCAGAGGGAAGAGATGTCGGAGGCCCTTCCTCATTCAGGTCGTTTACAGGACCTCTGCAGTGGATGAACTAAGTGCTGATCGTCTAGGTACAACACCCATGCTGGCTTTTGTCTTGAAATGGCTACTATCAATGTCCATTTCTGCACCTAGACTTACCGAATAATGAACGTTTACAGGCATAGGTTCTTATAGACCTTCGTCGGCTTCTAATTATCTCACTTCGAAGGGACGTCTCATCCTGTCTACTAATCACTCCTTCAAGGCGAGGTCTTGCGGCTACAAGACTAAGCACCGATAATCTTTTTCACATTCATTTCATCAGGGAACTTTAAAATGATCGAGCAGCAGTGTACTGCGAGTTCACATTTAATCAAAATGATGTACAATGTAGGTTGCTAACTGTAAAGACGACATTTAGGACATTTCCGATTTTATGCTTATCAGCCACATTGAAAGGGATTACATTTCCGTGATGACATATGCTTTTACAGAACTCTAATGCAACTGCAGTGATGAAATATAAAGCCTTGTGCAAGTGCTTCAGTCCGGGTTTCTCAGACATTCTACTCAAGTGGGAGAAATGAAGTACAATGAACAATGTTTTCTCAAGGGTAAAACAGCAAGTGTTTGACAAGTCCCGTAGAATGGTTGTAGTGAGAATTGAAAGTAATAGAATCGTCAGTGATCAATGACAACGCTCATTCGTGGACTGATTCACTGGACCGTTGTGATACGTTAATTCAGTTTGGGTACACTCAAGCTGATCACGTGATCGCTGGTGCAGGTTTCCCAATCGCCATGATACGGAACAGCCTATTGAATGCACAGTTTAGTTTCCATTATTTTGTCCTCCGAGTGGAACGTATTATACCAAGCAGGTGGGGAAGCGTGTCAGCAAGACATATTTTGAAAAGCGTTACAGTTAGGAGCAAAGATGACGTTTCTCGGCAGGGCGTTCCATGTTCGGGACACTCGAAGGCGAAAAATCTTGTCGGCAATCAAGTCGACTATAGCGCGTGATAACTTTGACCTGGTGAGCTCTTAATTTGATATTTTGGCTGACGCCTATATTCACCACGGTACATTCTTAGGGCTGGAAGTCCGCGTTAGTAATAGAAGAGAAACAACGCCCAAACGAGTTCGGTCACTCTAGGTTAGGCAGCTTCAAGTACATTAACGCCACGCTTGTGCAAGAGACGTCATGCTTGAATCGCGTATTCCGCGTGGGTCCTCACGTACGCTTACAGCATCTGCGAAAAGATTGATGGCTCGGAATTTCAGAAAGCCTTTTGTATGAGTGCGAGGTGTTGACTACCTATTTGCAATGCCTTTTCGACCTATTTTGAGGAGTCTAGGTCATCCTACATCCACGTCGCTTTCCTGCGAAACCCATTGTAGCTGCTGGCCTCCAAGTTGATATTCATGGGTGAGCTGATGGCTTAAGCTCACGACTTTCATTTAGCCACGTTGTACTGAGACTAGTTTTCGCGCGGCCACCGATAGGCCTTGTCGAGATCGCTCTTCATTGACGTTTGACCGCACACTACCTTGATGTCAAGCCAGATTTTGATCTCGTCTGTAAATAATGAAAGTCGGACTGCAGTACACTAGCAAGATCTTTGACGAACTCTAGGAATAAACCTAATCTCAATACCGATCCTGGGAGTACACCATATTGGACTTCAATTTTGTCGGAAATCGAGCTGTAGACTTTTATATTTAGCTGTCTTTGAGTGAGGAATTTGCTTATCCAACCCCGCACAGTGTCACCGATTCCATAGCTTTGAGGCTTGTGTAGGAGAATGCGGTGGTCCAGGCCATCGAACGCTTTGGAGCAATCCAGGTAGACGATGTCGAGTGATTTTGCTCAGCTTAAGCGGGCTGGAAGCAAGTTTCTAGTACCAAACCGATTTCAATGGAATCAGGGCTGCTGTGCAACTATGATGTTGTTGCCTTTAAGATATTTCATCAGAGCTTCTGCGACAATACATTCCATTAATTTACTCAACGTCGGAAGGATAGTGCTTAGACGGTAATTCGAAGATTCCGTTAGTGTACCACACGTGGATCTAGGTGTGATACTTCTATTTTTCGACATTATGTGAACCTGAATTTCATCAGTATGTCATTGAAAGAACCGAGCTAATTGTTGGGCGACGCTCATGACAGTTGACTTTAATGCTTTCTTTTGTAGTCTACGCCAGGAAACCTGTACACTCGCAAGGGAAATCAAGTTGTCCAGCAAGGGGAACACCACAACAACTGAACAAGCCTATAGAGCTACCAAAATTCCAAAGCATCTCGAACACCTACGGGTACTCAACGCTCCGCCCTGCTCGCCGTTGAGAGGATTTTGCCTGCCGAAACACTTCCACAAGGCAACAGTTCTACTTCCTCCATGTATGCTTGCGAAGAGACATTCTTTCTCGTGGTGTCATTTATAGGCCACCGATGCACCATCCAAAAGCGTGGACAATTACGCGGCAATTCGTAAAGTGTATGGTACGAATGATGATCACAGACGCCCACAACAGTATTAGAAAATCTGACCGATGTCTAAACGAACATGGAACAACTTGTTTACAAACAATTAGACAATAGCTGGCTGAACAAGTACAACTGGCTATAGAGCGCATAGTTAAAAACACAAAAGTAGACTGCACTTCACCAGAATTTGACCAAACTGACAACCAGCAACAAAGAATGCATCAACAATGATTGTATCAGGAATCTGTCAAAATGGCCACTCACTGGTACGGAACAAAATTCAAGGGCCTAAATTATAACTAAAATGACGCGACAACTAAGGAGTTTCTGTTACGATTTGAAAGCGCCTAGCAGTCCAACGGACTAGAAGACGTAACGCAGAAACAAATCAGATATACAGTCGTCTCTATCATGACACCTCTAAAGCAATGCAACCCTCTAACCCGACAAAAGAAAGAAGAAATAAAACCTCTGAAATAGGACAAATCAACTGCTATCCTACCTGCTGACAAAGGACGGATGATAGTAAGTACGTACATCGAGAAAGCAAATCAGCTCCTGAGTGATACTACAACTTGCCAATGCATTGCAAAAGATCCAACATCGTAGCTAACCAGTCAAATAAGCAGAGCGTTGGCGAAGCTTAAGCTGTCGAAGGATATAACGGAAGACGAATAAGGGCTCGAGACTCGAACACTGCACAAGTATATGGACTACCCAAAGATCACAAGGACGGAGCACCGTTACGACTAATTGTGTCACTTTTAAGCACGCCCACGTACAATCTGGCAAAGGAACTATGGAGGCGTCTTAAGCACCTAATCAATAAATCCCAACACTCCATAAGCAATACTCAACAATTCTTGACGAAGCTCAGGGACCTAGGAATAGACCACGATGAAATCTTTGATGTAACTGCCCTATTCACTTCTGTCAACTTACAGCTGGCCAAAGACGTCATCGCGGAACGTCTAAACAACTGGGGAGAAAAGATTGAGAAGGTGACGACCAGAAGTGTGTGCGAACTTCACTTATGTTTCTCAACTGACTTTGTGTTCAACGGAAAAATTTATGAACAAGTGAAAGCTGCACCGATGGGATCACCCGTATCCAGACTCATCGCAGAGCTTGTCATTCAAAGATTGGAAGTGGGTCCACTACCAATCCGAAACTTTTGGTTCGCTGTGTCGATGATACGTTTGTGATAAATGTAGTCAAGTATCAGATGCACAGCAACCGCTTAAAGACGCTATGGACGGCACCCAGGTTAACGATGGAATCAGAGAAAGAAAACCAACTACCTTTCTTGGATGTGTTAGTAACAAGAAAAATGGACGGTGAATTGCAAACATCGTTTTGCAAAAATAACACACACACACACACACAGAGATCAGATTTTGAGCTACAACAGCAACCACACAATATGCCACATAATAAGCTGTGTACGGACATTGTTCCGTAAAATAACAACTCACTGCATTACGACGGGAGCGAAACGAGCATAAGAAAGCACCTATTCAAGTCATTTGAACACAACGGATGCCCACACAGTTTCCTCCGAAGATGTTTAAGCCGCTTACCCTTAAAAACCGAACCTACGTCAGCTAGGATGAAACGTATAGTTCTGCCGTACGTAAGGAACATATATCAAATGACAGCCAAATTGTTTAAACAACATCATATCACGGTATCCTTCAAACCAACCGCCATTTAGAAGAAAAGCTTTTAAAAACCGAAAAGAAAACGAGGAACACCAGAACGATGGAATGTCGTATATAGAATAAACTGCGTAACTATACTAAGCGCTATGTGGGACAGACAAGAAGGAAGCTGGAAACAAGAATACAAGAACGCCAAGGGGCTTGCAAGAAACATTACGCAACCTCTTTGGTTTCAGCACATGTGGATGAAGTGGGACAAGGCTTCGACAAAGTAGAGATATTGACTCAAGGAGAAACACAAAGAGAGAGGGGTTTCTCGAAGCCTGGTTCTCAACCACGAACTCAATCAACGTACACGTCGACATCGATCCAATATACCAACCATTGAGACAGAAAGCGCTCAAGAGGATTGACAACCGCTGTTCGAAAGAACCTAATCCAACACCCAACCAATGAACTGAATGGTCAATGTGAGCCCAGAAGGCTCACCCACACCCATTACACCAATCCGAGTGCGATATTCAAGCCAGGTTGCAATAACATTTGAGCAGCCAGTGGCAGTGACTCGAGCACGACCGCAAAAGCTATGAATCACGAATTAGCACGAGGTTAATGGCTTGGTTGACAATGCCAGGGAAGAGGAAGCAAGTTATTCTATCTCTACCACATATTGCCAAAGCTCCTTAAACTTCTCCTATTTTGTAACACTGAGTTGGTGTCTGAACCTCTTTTTTGACCTCCATACTTTAAAAATCATTTATATAATGAGAAAAAAATTTAGCCGATAAGTCAATGGAGTAAATAAAGAGACCGTAAGCAGGAGAGTGGGGCTACATTCTTAATACGCTACGCGGTAAGCAAGATATACCAAGGAGAATCAGTGGTATAATTAAAAAAGAATAACGGGGCTCAAGTGTGGAAGGTGCGGTACAAATTATACTAGGTAGAAGCCTAGACACCAGTACAATTGTCCAAAGAACAAGAAAACGAGAGAAGCCAACAATTCAGAAAATCCACTAGATGCTTCCATTGCAACGAAATATCAAACAAAGAACATCTCCGAAAACAGGGTAATGGTAGGTGCAGCCGGTTCGAAATTGGCGTCCCACAAAATTATTTATTGCAATGCGTAATTATTTTGCCAATCTACTCACTTCGCGCACATGTGTTGGGTGGTCTAGTGTGCTTCTAACCAAATATTATGTACTACAAGTCGCTATGCTACTTCCAATTTCATTTACCCTTTACCTCCAAGGCCGTCCTGTAAAAACCAATTTCATTATAAGTATATATGCTGGTAACGTCGCCATGAAGTGCATACCTCAACTCCCTGAAGAATCTTCGAAGTTCCTACGAGGACTATGTTAACTCATGAAATGGTCTGGCTTCCGGTCTATTATCCTGAACCCATCTATGTGCGGTGACTTTGTATTTTCTTTTCTCTGATTAGTTGTACCCCTTGTAACTACATTCACTCCATCGGCTGCAAACAGCCTAAACATAGCTCGCGCTTCTACTGTGTGGGCGGCGCCCCTGATGATGCTGCAACGACAGACAGATCAGAGCTAATCGATCCGCATTAAACACACCAAGGCATAGGTTATCTGCTCCAATTGTGTGTATCGAGGTAAAATTTTGACACACCTACTTACGAGAATCTACCGTCTGTTGCACTCACCGACAGGTTCGCATTTATACGACTTGGTTATTAGTAATTTCCAGTGTATCACTACTTATTCTCCGCCTCCCACCACTGCGTTCTCGGTTGTTTTCTTGAGGCAGTTGTCACAGGATTGCGCTCCCAAACCGGCTAATTTTAAAATATGTGTCGTTTCATATATCATGTAGTTATCTAATTGACCTAAAATTAAAGTCAACCAAAATTGCATGAATGAACGCGGTTTATTTTGCAAGTACATGTAACGCACACTGCATTCATCTACGTTGACCACCAAGCATCGCCGGGGCTGTTCCTCGTTTTCGTCTCGCCTTCACCATGCTTCTTTAAGTACGCCATAATGACACGCACGCTTCTGTTTTCCCAAAGACAGACATTTCATGTGACCTCTACCCATTCTGTCTTCTTTTACTTGTTGTTATTCGACTTTTCTGCATGCCACTATGATTCACGACGTATTCCTCGTTTTCAAAGATTGTACGCCCCTGAATGTGTTTCGATTTGCATTCTTACTCCATCTGTCCGGCAGCAAGGCACGGCTGCCATATACTACGCCGCTGATGTTCTAACTATGGCAGTTCAATTGCGTTCAATTGGGAATTGTCTACTGTGTAGCCATTACATAATATTCCGAGACAGCGCGCATAATCGAACGCCAATAGCAGAAACTGAACGAAGTTGGACGAGGCGGATTTTATTCATTGGACTGCAAAACAATGGAACAATGGTTTATTACTGGTAAAAAAGCATTGCTTAACAAGTCCCGTGGGATGGAAATTATTGCGAAAATCAATTGCATAATAAAGTCAAAAGCGTTGTGGTGGACTCACCATAGACTTATGTGAAATAGCGGAGATATTCGCGTATTACACGTATAAATCCATTAATCCATTGGTTAGGCCTTTGGTAAGACACCGGTTGATTGCGTTTTGTAGCCCCTGGCTAACAAGTCATAAAATGAAATGTAAGTGAGACAGTGCATCGTCAACACGTTTTTTAAATATCGCCAGATTGGGAGTAGAGACGACATAATCAGGGAGGGCATTCCAAGACTAGTACACGCGGAGGGAAAAGAAATTTCTACGGCATTCAAGCCAGCTATAATGAATTGTCAGTTTCAGAGGGTGACCTCTTAGTTTATTGTTGTGGTTCAATTCCAGCAGTGCACGGCAAATGTGGTTTGGGTTCTTCAGAATCTGGTAAAGCATTATGAGACCCTCCCGCAAAAGCCGATATCGACTGCTGTACAGTCTTAGAGATTTCAGTCTAAGCTGATAGGGTAGATGAAAGAGGCCCCTGACGTTCTTGGTTGCCCTTCGTTGAGTAGTCTCGAGAGCAACGAGATCCTGTTTCTGCCACGACTGCCACGCCTGAGTAGCATATTCCACGTGAGGTTGCACGTAAGCGTTAAGCATATGGGGAGATATCTAGGGTTCAAACCGACCGAAGGCTCTGCGAAGAAGGCCGAAGTGTTGATTTCCGGTTCTCCTCGCCTTCTCTGCTTGTTTGGAACACCCGAGATCTTCCTGTACCAATACACCCAGGTCGCGCTCCTGAGAAACCTTCTCCAAAGTGTGGTCTCCAATCTTGTAAGCGATCACCAGCTGGTGACTCAGATGTATCACCTTACACTTAGCTTTGTTCAGTTGAAGCAGGTTCCTCTTTGACCATTCGTAAATGCAATCTAGGTCATATTGGAGCAGATCGTGATCTGGCTTGTTACTACTCGCCCGCCATATCTTGATGTCGTTGGCGAAAAGCAGGAAATTTGAGGAGATGAGTCATGCCAGGTCGTTGACAAACACCAGGAATAAACGCGGTCCCAACACTGAGCCTGGTGGGACACCACATTCCACCACAATTGGGTTAGACAGTGATCCCCTAACACGCACTTGAAGCTTCCGTTGGTGAAGGAAGCTGCCAATCCAACCAAGTACATGATCTCCGATTCCGTAGCTCTGTAGTCGTTAAAGTAGGATGCGGTGATCAAGGCGGTCGAAAGCTTTGGAGAAGTCCAAATAGATGACGTCGACTTCGACCCCATCATCGGCCACTTCCGTCCAACTACCTCGTGCAATAAGTAGGTTGGTGGTGCATGCTGAGGCTGATGTTGCATTCTTGATGCTTCTTCACCGCAGTTGGGCTAAACCAACTTACACTTAAACTAGGTCTTTTTAAGCTGGCTAAATTTCATTCCGCTTTATTTGGTTTGTTCTGCCTCCCTGAATAATGTTCTATTAACTGGCCACGTTGCTTGCACTAATTGCGCTTATCTTCGGTAATTTTGTTTCGTTTGTAGCCTTTTTGAGTAACTTGTGGACATTTGTTACTTATCACGGATTTGTTGCTAACCAACTTACTTCATATGGTAATTTAGCGAAGAGTTATGCCACCGTATCTGTATGCATTATTGGATTTATTTAATTTCGGCTTGTCGTTTAAAGTGAATGGCTGTTGTTTGGTGTCCCTGGTATGGTTGCGCTTGATGTGTATGTTGACAAGGTGCCTACCTGTCTATTACCCACTACATCGTTCATACTGGCTCCAGGAGACAGTTGGTCGTTGCTGGAGGGGACGGGGTGCACGGTTCTTGTGGCCGTGCTAGGCTCAAAGAGCGGTTCCGTGCACTCAGTGTGGAGCGGACTACGGTCCAGCCACCGCCTTGTGTGCGGTTGATTCCCCAAATAGAGCGTGCTTGTGTTTGCCTGTGAAGGAGTGTGGGCCGGCTCCGTTGATGAAACGTGGTTCCCATCCGCATGCCTCCCGGTCTTATTCCTTCGGGTTTACATTGGATATGGGGTATGTGGTTGGAGCTGTGGGTGGTGCAGCGCAAGCCATCCATGGTCCCTCTGTAGGCGCAGGCGTCCTGTGGCTTGCCACAGTGACAGGCAAATCCGAAACCGGATGCCGGCAACCATGGTGCATGATCGGTGTTGACGGAAGCCATGCTGTTCTGGTACCAAGATGTTGCATTTTTCTAGGTGGTCCGTTAAAGCCTCAGCGACGACTGCTTCCATCACCTTCGCAAGCACAGGGAGGAGAGTGACAGGGCGATAGTTTGCAGGATCTGAACGGCTACCGCTTTAAAAAATAGGGATGATAATGCCACACTTCCACATAGTGGGGACTTGTTGTTCATCAAAGCACCTTTGAAAAACTGTGACAGTGTTTCAGCTAGCTTATTAGCCACAGCCTTCAGTGCCTTCGGGCGGATGTTGTCTGCTCCTGGAGAACTATGCTCACGCAGTGAGAGTAACTTCCTTAACACACTTGATGGGTTGAAAATTACGTTTGTAAACAGGTCAGGTCAGGTCAAAATCCGTGGACGATACAGGCTTCCGCCTAACGAGCGTCCAGCTTCTTGTACCGGTAAGCGAACCAGAGCCCCCGGCACTTCGACTTTTGATCGCCTCTCCTTGCCTCTGCAAAAAGAAATGAAGCAACAACAACGCACATTACCAACAATGGTGTTGGTAATGTGCGTGACGTTATGGGACAAGTAGAGGTTGTGAGTTCGAAAACTGGGGCATATTGCAGCCGCAGGACATCAGTTGCTTCTTCGGCACTTTGTACTCTACCGCCTGTCGTGAAAAGTGGGGGGTATTCCATGCTTCACTTTACGAAGCTTATTAACATGCCTATATAGCAGTTTGTTGTTTGCCCTGAATTTTTTGGCTAGGCACTGTTGATAAGTTACTTTGTCCTCACGGACAAGTGCGGTGCAATGGTTGCGATGGGTCAGGAAATTTCCCCAAGTCTCTGAGTCGGGTTTAATCTTGTAAGTTCGCCATGCTGCATCCCTTATCGCCAGGCATTTTCGGGTCCTGCTCCTTCGAATTGAAGACATTTTCGCGGGATGAAGGGGCTTGGTCTCGGATGGTTTGTTGACGATGTCGCCGAGTTTATTAACGAACTCTGCCCAAACGTTGTCAAGGGGGCTTTGGTTTGAGAATTCCCAAGCAGTTGCTTCGGCGAGTTCTTTCAATACGTGGTAGCGTGTGGTTGTATGATTTAGTTCCCAATGTTCAGATGGATACTCTGCATAACAAGATGAATACTCTGCATAACAAGGTAGACGGATGGAGTATGAAAGGCGCGGAAGTCGGCACAGTAACTCATATTGCAAACTAGAGCGAGAGGTTAGAGACGTAGGTGAAAGCAGCAAAGCAACAGCGAATATTGTACAATATATCAGTAACAAGATTTTATGCAAAGTAATTCCTTTGGGGCGCCAAGGAGCTCCCCCATAGAAGGCTGAACAAAAGAAGAGTTCGGTAATCAAAACGATGTGTGAGTAGAGGTTCGCCAAGCCAAATAATGTCTAGGGAAAATGAATACAACTGTTTGTGTTCTGCGGAATACAGGGTCAGCTGTACCGTTTGTATTTTTTATAGTCAACGGATTGCAGGACGGATGCATCACGGCGAGCCGTCGGAGTGGGCTTGTTGGACTTCAAGAAAACTGGCTATTTCAGAAAATGGGCCAAATGGGCCTCAATCTCCGCTACTGCCGAAGGTGCGCTTGGGAGTAGCTCCTCACCCTGCCGCACAAGCCACTATCCGAAGCGACCCAAACCTCACAAAGAAACGTCCAGCTTTCAAGTTAGAATCCTTGAAACCTTCGCTCGTGATGGCCAGTCGATTGGAGAGTATGGTTGAGGCAAGTAGGGACTGAACAGAAAACCACGCAGAAAAAGCCATAAAGAACGAACGAATGGTTCTCGTGCAAAATTATATAGGTGTTTTGGGCTTTGGGACCTTTTCAATGTTTTTCGGAAGATTTCCGTTTTTATTTTATTACTTTATTAGACTAATAGCGGGGCACGTATATACAATATTTGCAAGCTTAAATAAATAAATAAAATATCGTATATATACCGATAGGCATTATACGGCTCCATAAACGGAAGCGATCATTTGTACAGTGAATATGTTTCTTGGTTTATTCGACACAAATTCAAAATAGTAAAATAAATTTAAATAATAGAATTTTGGATCATGAATTATCCCTCAGATCCTAGACCCTATCAACCATTATGTAAAATGTACTCATATTTCTATCAGTACTTTCCAGTCTGTGAGGCTCAGAAGTGGATAATAAAAAGGGAAGGGAGAATAGATTGCACAGACACAGAATGTGTTTTTGTGGGTAATGGTATAGAGTAGGCAAGCTCATTGCACCAACTAGCTGCTCAGATGTTATTTATGCCAGCTTCTGTCAATATTACTAGAGTTTGTTGTGTGTTAACAATCTTCGGCACATTTGACATAGTGAGGAATGTCTGTAGGGAATTTCGAAAGGTGACATGCTTTGCACTCATGCATATCTGTTGGGTTAGTTTGTTCCACAGATCAGAGTGTCCCACTAAGAAGAAATTCGACCGACTTTTATAACTTGCAAGATTTGTGCGTAGCAAGTAGCCGCCATGAGCACCTTGGCAATTGAATGTTAGATATTTTGCAGAATTCTTCTGTCTGTCTTTTTCAATTGGTTGTATACGATAGTACAGTATTCCAGTGTCGCTCCTACGAACAACTTGAATGATTCAACCCGTGCTTCAGGCAGGGAGAAAGTTCTGTTGATATATCCGTATATCCACCTTGCTTTTGAAACCTGCTAAAGCACCTATACAGCAAAATTGAAAAAGTTGGAGTGACTAATTTCTAAGTCCGAGCTGAATCAGACCTTGGAAGCACGTTTGCGATAAGTGTGCTAAAGCTTTTCGGAATGTGGCATCAGTACCTAAGTACTTACACGTAAGTACTTACACGTCTTGGCTGTGTCCACGGACGGTGTGGAATTTCCTTGACCGTGCTGGATTTTACTTTTGCTTCGGGATTATTGTGTAATGTTTTCTTTGTGTGAACTGTGCACCAATACGTTGCTTTTGGTGTATTTTCCTGTCTGTGCAAGTTTGGTGGATATTCTCTGGGTAATTCCGGAGATCTAACTGATTGGTCCAGCTGCCGTCTGTGTCCGAAGTCTTGGACTTGTTCTACAGCAATCTAACCTGTGTCAGCCAGACTAGCAGTTTGACCGATGTCGTTTGGATTCTATCAAATAGTGTCGATGTTGTAACGAATGACATCAGCAGAACTGACCATCAAAATGGCACCTATTGCTTGCTCAAATAAAGTTAAGCCCAAAGCTTTCGAAATAAACCATAGTTGTGGCGCAGCTAGCCGTGTTAAACTTGTGCGATTTGGGATAGAATGCAGTTGTCGAAAATAGTTGCATCCTCGATGTGCTCACCTTAGTCTCAGCCAGATAAAAAACAACTCAATAGTACGACTGATTCTCTCTGGTACTGCACTGAGTGCACGTCTATACCACTCGTCAGATGTATAACTGTGGTGGCACAGAAGTGCGATAGGCTGACAAAGATTTTAGAGCAGGCAGCAGCCGTGAAAGATGTCCCACATGAACCAGACAAATTAGTGCCTCGAACGCGATGTCCAACATCAAGTTCCAATCCCGAACAGTGTATGAGTAGCGATCCAGAGTTAGCCCGACACTATCGACTGCTCAAAAAGGTGCGTTCGCCACACATTCTACAACAAAATCACCCGCCACACTAAACACTGTTAATGGGTTGACAACATACGCGGCGGTTGTTGCTACCCATGTGACGGAGTCGCCTCCCATGGTAACACTGCCCGCTGTCAAACGAGTCAATACTACCAACACGACCGCGAGACTCAAGACCACATCAGCTGTCCAACCGAAGAAAGTAGCTATTGGCCCCTCCAAAAAGCTGAGCGTGAAACAATACCATAATTTTCTGACTGTTATATACTTTAATGTGAATGAATCCGTGGCAAACTCCATAAAAGCTAAGATAATAGATGACAAAACACACTGGGACTCCCTGTAACAACTAATAGGGGTTCAACCTAAACCAGTCAATGTGATGCGTCTCGTCCGTCACCCAAACTCCGTACACCACAGTGAACCGCGATTACGCCAGTTAACACTTCAGTCATGTCATGATGCAGAGGCAGTTCTCTTGTCAGCCACTCGCCTCGGTACCACCACATACACTGTTCGAATACTTCCAAATGCGCCTTGTAGCAAACGCAAGAAACGGAAACAAAATCCGCATGACCTCTGTAAACAACAAGACGGAAAATCTATCCTTGTTCACGGTGTCCCCGAGCTCCAGACAGTAAACGAGCTAGAGGCGAAAGCGCATGACTGAGAAGAATGGCGTTTACATTGTGAAGTGCTCTCACTCGAAAATGTTATTGCAAATTCGACATCAAGGTTACTGCTATCACCTAACTACAAAGCGCGTGGTCCCCAGTGCACTCCGAACTACTGGTAGAACATATGACCAAAATGTGGCACAAAAGGAGTACAATGCTGTTATCCGAAATACGTATAAAAGTGATAGGCACCGGACAACAGATAGACATGATAACACTGCTCAACTCACCAACACAATTCCGTCAGCATGTATCTCTTAAGAGAGACAGTAGCAAAACACGCCGGAAACTGAAGAAGGACAGGATTGTCACCCTCTTATACACATTAGCTAGAGGTGTAAAGCACTTCAGCTACTGTGCCGCAATACATAAAAGAGAAAGAAACTAAACACAACAGTTGCATGCCAACTGAGCTACCAGCAACGGACGGGCATCGTTCCGGAAAGCTACTAGCCGGCTACTAGGCAACAAGAAAAATTATGATGTAAAATTATATTACGCTGCGAAACGAGATGGTGGTCGGAGGGGAGGCTAGAAGGAATGGGTGGGACAAAGAAACTCACAGCAGGAACTCCACTGAGGTCGGCTCCTAGCCATGTCAGCAAGTGTATCTAACTAAACGTGTTCATCGTCTTTTGGACCCCGACCAGGGAACCGAGACGCTCCAACCGAGGTCAGCTCCGAAATGGAGGCCTTCATTCCTCTCGAGCAAGTCATCGCTTGGTCACCTCGCTTCTTCTTCCATACACACCCCCGGCGCGCAAACAACGCACGGCGCAAGAGTCGGTGGGCTGGCATGCGTAACACGTGGCCGAGCCATCGAAGCCTGGTGCATGAAATAACGGTGCTGAGCGGTTCAGTTCCATTTCCTATGCCGCAAACAAGGCGTCGAACACGCTCGTTGCTCACACGGATTTCCCACCAGGTTTGCGCTAAATTGCGAAGGCACCGGTGGTCGAACGTAACTACCCTCTTTATGTCCGTTGATCTAAGGGGTTAGGCTTCGCAACCGTACAGTAAAGTCGAAAGTACTGCTTATTGTACACTCTGCACTTCAGGGCGAGAGTGATGTCGCGCCGCCGCCGTAGGTGGCGAACACTAGCATAGCACTTCGAGCTTTAATATACGGTTCGTGATCTCATCTTCAATCCCAAGGGCGCTGATACAATTTCCCAGGTAGTTAAAGGTTTGAATGACTTCCAGCTGATCCCCACCAAAACTCAGCGAAGGAGGCTATCCCTGCCAATCTTGGAGGAAATCTTTGAACTTCGATGGTACACAGCAAAGGCTGAAGCGGCTGACAGCCAGTGCTAATCTGTCCAGTGCAGCTTGGCACATCTGGAAGCTGTCATAGATGAGGGCAATATGGTCTGCATACTCCAACTCAAGAAGTCGTTCTCCTGGGAGCAGATCCACACCTTCCAAGTCATGTCCTGTAAATGCAATATTCAAGACTTCGTCAATAGAGAAAATGAAGAGTAAAGGTGACAACGGACATCCTCGTCTCATACCACTGAATATATTAAAGGAAGAGGACAGCTTGCCTTAAGCCCACACACTGCCCCTGCTGTGTGCGTATAATATTTACATATTTCTCGGTCACACCATTCCTGAGTATACAGTTTAAAGGGCACATCGATCAAATGATTCGAAGGCACCTTTAATGTCGAGGAACAAGACTACGGTGGGTCGCCAATATATGTGACGTTGCTGAAACAACTGACGCAAGGTGAATGTGTACTCGATGCAGCCACGACCCGGACGAAACCCGGCTTGCTCCTCTCGAATCTGGCTTTCACGAGCGCCAGTCAGTCTGCGAAGGATTACCGAGGCAAGTAATTTGTAGGCGATGGGGATCAGACTGATTCCTCTATGGTTGTCGCATTCCAAACGCATAGCCTCTTTTGAAGATAGGAACAATAACGGAGCGGCTCCAGTCGGTTGGGACGGTTTCCTGCACCCATAGTTTAACTAGCAATTCGTGTAAATTATCCACAAGAGCAGAGCCTCCGAATTTGAAGAGGACTGGATGAAGATCATTTAGTCCCGCGGCTTTATTTAACGTCAACAGTTCGATCTCACGTTTGACTTCTGAGCGAGAGGGCGGATCCAAAGCGACAACCCACGGAGCAGGGCGATCATCGGCCGATGAGGTGCAGAACAATTTCGGCCGATTAAATTGCTTTTCAAAATGCTCAGCCCAACCCTCTAAACATTTTGACAAATTGTGCATAGGCTGTCCACTCTCGTCACGTACAGTTTCACTAACACTAGGTCTCCCGCTGCCAGTTTCCCCTAGCAGACGGAATAAGTTTCGACGGTTACCAAGGGCAGCAGCCACTCTCATCTGACCCAAGAAGAGACCACAAAGATTCGGGGTCTCTCTTCAGGCTAGCACGGAGTTTTGCCTGGAGCTCCTTGCTAGTTTCATTGTGTTCACTTCCAGCCGGAATATGCCGGCGAGCATCGATAAGTTCCAGAGACTGCGAAGAGACCCAATATCCATGTTGGCGATTAGACTTACCACATGAGGATTTGCCTGCTGCTAGTAAGGTCTGGTAAATATGAGACTAGTGAGCTACATTTGCATCCAGTGAGCACTTACTCAACTCGCATGTCAGCGTACTTTGATAGGCATTCAGAACAGCTGGCTTTGTCAGTTGGTTGGTGTCAATGCGCTAACAGCATCGTCGTGGGCGTCCGCCAAAGCGCATCCACATGTCAGCACATACAAGTGCATGGCCGGTGTCTACACATGTGCTCCAAATCGAGCGACAGTTCTGGACGCAGCGTCTCTAGCGGTAACTGATAGCAATGTGATCGATTTGCGTCCAAGGCTGGTTCGAGGCTGGTGGGCGCCAAGTAACCCTCGGGCAAATGGCGGTTCGGAAGTTAGTGTTTGAAAGAAATAAGCGGGAATCTTCACACAAATGAAGTAACCGCTCACGGTTATCAGTACGGGAACCTACACCATGCTGACCGCTCAGATGCATTTCATCAGTGGACAAATTCGCAACTTGTGCGTTCAGATCCCCAGCCAGCCCAACAGTGTCCGTGCTTCTTCTGTGGCGAAGGAGCTGAGTCAGTTGGCGGTAGAAGTCATTCTTTACCGAATCATCGCTACAGTTTGTGGGCCCGTAGGCAGTGATGATGAATAGACACCTAGTAGTCCCGCGCGACTTCGAAGCATTGAACGTGCCAGCCAATCGGACCGCACACATCCGGCTACTGATTGGAATCCAATCAACCAGAGCAGCTTCAGCCCGGGGACTCAGGACAATGCCAACACCAGCTTGGCCGGTGCTCGAAGCTGCATCGTCACCAGATAGACGCAATGAGAAAATACTGGTGGTGTTACTTGAAGGGGACCGCAGAGTGAGCACAGAGTTCGAGTCTTGCAGGCGGGTCTCCGATAAGCAGCAGATATCGATCGAGAGGGTCACTAATGTTCGGGCAAGTGCTGCCTGTTGACTGATCTGTAACAACGTGCGTACATGGAGGCATGCTAATCTGAAGGAGGATCGCGGGTTCCAAATGGAAGCCGATGAACTGGAGTGGACCGCTTTGTTAGACGTGGGCTTGACGACAGGACAGGATTGACGCTCCGTGTTAGCATGTGAGTTAAAACTAGAAGAGAAACACCTAGAAAAGCTGCTGGGGTGGGCTAAGAATCGGGGGTTGAAACCTGGGAAGATAAAAATGAAGTTGGAACGGGACCATATGGGAGACAAAGCGTAAGTGGTGGAATAAGAAGACGGGAAGGCTTGAGCAGTAGCATCCAAAACTCTATCCACCCTGCTCGATGCAGGAGATAGGGCACCGTTGATTATCCTCTGCGGTGGCCAGAGAATCAGAAATTTGTTTTAAATAGAGATACTTTCTACTGCGTGGGCAGGATGCTGTCAAGTTGCCCAGGCCAAGACAGGAGAACGATTAGGATTCTCAAGCAAATCCTTTGGTTTAAAAACCTTACCGCAAGGTAGCGCGTTTGGCTTTGGGCTACAAGGAGTCCGTTTTAAGGAATAAGGTGCCGCCTCATTGCAACCCACAACCTAAAGGACCAGGTGGCTGAGTTTGTCTAGCCTCTAATCATTGACCAATCTGGTACGAGTGGCTCTGAAGGTGCAAAGGCATCACCCAGCATAGCTCAATGGATCACTGAGGCACACAAACCATCGCTCCACGATAAGATCCAGACTCATTGCGATGGTGCGAGAAAGTTGGAAGCTCTATACAACAAGCTGAATTGGCCTTAAGGCCTGCGTCATCCACCCTACAAAAATATGACCAGCTGCCGACCTCACAATGGTCGGCGTAGTCCCTCACCGGAAACCAGCATACACAAACACCCTTCTGACCACTGATGCCCTCACCTGCTTGTATACCAATGCACAAGATCTTCTCAGCAAGCTAACCGAACTTGTATTCGTCAGGTCTTCACGACTTGGGATCTAGTTATGGTCGCCGAAACATGGCTGAACACGGAGACCACCGATGTTGAGATTACCCTACGCGGCATGACTTCCATACGGAACAGTCGACTAAGCAGAGGAGGCGGGGTGCTCCTTTATTATCCATCCAACCTGCATGTTGATACCACTGAAGACCCAGAACCAAATTCGTCGATTCTCTTTGTTGTCGTGTGCACCTAAGATGTGGTGATGGGTGTTTACTGGCAATAGTTCACCGCCCTCCAATGTCCACCTTAGAAATGGATCAGTGCCCAGCTTCTGCGACGAAGCGAGTCCTGGCACCACCACACAGACACATCCTTCTGGGGGGGACTCCAACCTGCACGTAATCAAAGTCCCAGCATCGCAGCGTGGACAGTTCAAGGCTGACTTGCAAGTGATTGCTACTGTACCTCTGTACAACCATGTCACCTCTCCCACGCGATTCCGAAAGGGTGGCACACCCTGTTTTGGACCTTGTACTCACCAACGAGGAACCAATGGTCGACGCTGCGACTATAGATGCACCATTTGGCCGTAGAGATCATGCGATGTTGCTCTTTTGTTACATCTGTTACTCGGAGTGCATCAATGAAAACAGCCTGAAAACCTATGTCGTTACACATTACGATATCCTGTCTAACATCATTCAAGCAACCGACTGATCCTTCCTGGCCAAGAAGACGTCCGATGTCGCCTGCATGGTTTTTTCAGCCAATTCCTCGAACTAGTGACAAATGCATCAGAAAGCAAGGTCCTTTGCCTGAAGCAAGTGAATTCCTTCCTGAGAAGCCGTACTAGAAAATGCAGGGCCTTAAGAGATTCAGCCTGGCGCGCTTACAAAGTCTGTCCAAGTAACCTGACCTGGGGTGCTTACACAACTCAACGAAACCACTGCGTCAAGTTGATCCGCGAAGACAAACTCCAGCACCGACAGAACTTGGCGGCGAAATTCAGTACAAAACTAAACTTGCTGTATAGACACGCCAACAAGCTCCGCAGAGTGCAGCGTGAGATCCTAGTTTTACGTGCAAAAGATGGTCTGACGCACACTACATAAGATGCGGCCAAAATGCTTCGCCAACACTTCATCCACACTTTCCAGAGTGAATCATCATTTCACCCGGTTTTGACACAGCTCCCATCGCCACCAAGTTTAATCCACGTAACGTTCACTGTATCCAATATAATGAAAACGCTAATGTCATTGCGCGTGCAAAGCTCGCCTGACTTGGACAACATTAAACCAAAGGAATCAAAGACAGCAGTCATGAACCTTGCCAAACCACTAGCTCGGTTCTTTCAACCTTGTTTCGACGAAATGCAATTTCCATAAGACGGAAACATGGAGTAGTCCCTCTTATTTACAAAAATGGTAATTGTGCGGAGCCTTCGAACTACCGTCCAATCACTCTCCTCCCAGTTTCAGCTAAACTAATGCAAAATCGAATCGCATTGGCGCTCATGGGATACCTTGAGAGTAACAATATCCTATGGTCATAGCAGCATGGATTCCGTCGAAATCGGTCTTACACTACAAACCTGCTTCTAGCCCGAGCAAGCAGGACAAAATCAGTCGACGCTAGGGTAAGAGTCGACGTCGCCTACCTGGGCTTCTCGAAATCGTTCGATCGTCTAGACCACCGCATTCTCCAGCACAAGCTTTGAAGCTATGGAATGGGTGACCCTGTGCTCGGTTGGATCGGCAACTTCCTCACTCAACGTCAGCTGAATGTGAGAGTCCACAGCTTCATTTCCGACCGAATTAACGTCCAGAGTAGCGTGCCTCAAGGATCGGTACTGGGGCCACGTTTATTCCTAGTATTCATTAAAGATCTTGCTAGTGTACTGCACTCGAATTTAGTAGTATTTACCTATGATGTCAAAATCTGGCATGACAACAAGCCAGCGAATGATCACATGGCATCGCGGAGCGATCTCAAAAGGGCTTATGCGTAGTCATCTGGTAATCTGCTCTAGTTCGGCGTGGCGCATTGCAAAGTTGTGAGCATACGCCATGCGCTTACCCATAAATATCGACTTGGTGACCAGCAGTTGGAACGTGTTTCACAGGAAAGCGACCTCGGGGTTATCTTCCAGGAAGGTCTTAGCTGCTCGAAATAGGCCGAAAGGCATCGAAAAGAGCCAATAAACATTTCTTTTATTACGGAGGACTTGCAGAAATTTCGAACCATCAATCTTTCTGCAAATGCTGAACACCTACAAGAGGTCCCATGTGGAATATGCGATCCAGGTCTGGCGTCCCTGGCGCAAGCGTGACATCAATACACTTGGAACTTCACAACGTCGAGTAATCAAACTCGTTAAAGTATTGTTGCACCTACCCTATCAACGCAGACTGTTGTCCCTGAGATCGTACAGTGGTTGAATATCTACGTCAGTGAGGAGACCTCACCATGGATTACTTAATACTGGCGAACCCAATTCCCCCATGCCATAATCTATTGCAGCTGAGCCACGATACCAACCTGAGAGGCCATCAGTTTAAACCGGCTACGTCCTACGGTCGACTTGACTGTCGATAAAACGTTTTCTCCCTCCATGTGTCCAGTGCCTTGAACGCCCTTCCGACTCACGTTATCCTTACCCCTACCTTAACGCTCTTAAAAAACGCTTTGATGAAAAGCTTTCCAACTTACATTACTTAATATAGTCCGTTCCGCTTGGAAGACGAAATAACCCAAACCTAACCATGTGCTTAACGGCCCTCTCCGCGACGTGGCGATGAGGATATATACATGGGTGTCCTTGTGTGTAGCACGCATGTATATAAACAGGATTAACATAACACATCTGTCAAATGAAGCAACACATGTGTGAGCGTTGTCGTTTCCGAATTTCTTTTGCATGCCTTTACTAAAATATAATGGCACTCTATACTATTTTGTGTGTATGCATTCCATTCCCATTTCAAACTATCGTTATGCAGTAGTGCAGTTACATCGGTAGACGCTTAAAATAACGATTTCCTTATTAGATGCTCCCTACAATTTCAATTTTTAGTTCAAAAATCCTACGGAATTGCCAATCACACGCTTTTTTACCTTGCTAAATGCTTGTTCATTGTTCACTGTACATTTTCGGCAAAACGAGGGAGTTTGCGAATCTCCCGACCACGACGACTTATCATGGAAAGCGACAGGATAAGTGTGGATGATGATGTCGAAACGGCCGATGCAATTACACCGGAATCGTAGTCTAATTCGACTATGCTAAGCTGCTGCCAATTGGTGCCGTTAGTTTTAACTTCGCACGAAGCATTTCTAGACGAAGAAGGCGAGGTAGTTTTCTATCTAAAGCTGGTTTTAGATGGTCGATGGTGGCAATTTCGTGTCGAGCACTGCGGTCAAACACGAACTTGTTTTTGGTACGGTTGATTACTCTTAAGCATAAAATGTACGGCGACTGCCAATGCTGTCGAACACCGTATATAGGAAGCGGTGCATTTAAGAAGTAGACAGATTTTCGGGGGAATACACCGGTACCTTCTCCAACTGTAAAGCCGGTGGGCGTAGCCCACACATCTATACCAATCCTCGGCCAAGTTGTCCCCTTGGGCAACAGAGTTAATCTGAACGGCAAAGGAGTTGTGCTGTGGAACATACAAAATGAGTCTTTACTCAATTACTTTGAGCCCTGCTTGCACCGTTGACTTGTGCAGGTATGTAGGTGTGCGTGTATAGCCCGGCGCCTTCAGCCCATAGGATCTCAGACGCACTAAGTCATAGGCGTGCAGGTGGGACGCTTCAGCTCCTACCAGATACAGTATAGGTGGCCGATGCACCATGTGGGCCTTTGTTTCTCTGTCCAGGGAACCGATTCCTACCAATTAGAACGAGGGTAGGCATTTGAAAGATGATTGGGTTGGTATAACAAGCCACAGCCAAATAAGTTTGCCATGTGATTTTGAACGTGCAGTTCACCTAAACGCAATGGTTGGCTTGTATGTTCGGCACTCGATGGAATGGAGGAACTTCATACTGAAAGCGTACGAGGAACGCGACGATTGGAAGCAGGTCGCTTGCATGATGAAGGTGAACATGCACACTTGCTGCAACTGGATACTGGTGTACGGATCGACGGAACCGGTCTGGCAGCATGGGGTGGTCCGTCGCAGAGCACTGGGAGAAAGCCACGTCGAATCTCTGGTGGAGTGGGTTTCCGCGGAGCCTACTGTTACCCTTGAATTCCTTCGTTTACGGTTGAAGGCGGAGTTCGAATTTTCAGTTAGTACCAGCACCGTCTCACAATACTTGGATGGTAGACTGATAACAATGAAGAAACTGCACACCACTCCGGAGTCCATGAACACGCTGGAGAACAAAAAGCGACGCAGCTCATTTGTTTTGCAGCTAATGGATTACGAGGTGGAAGGAAGACAACCGGTGTGGATTGATGAGACCAACTTCAACTTATTTTGCTCCCGCACTCGTGGCCGCTCACAACGTGGTAGTCGAGCGTAGTGTACAGTGACGAACAGCCGGAGAACGAATGTTCATCTTGTCGGCGCCATGACAAACAACGGCTTGCTAGCGTGTTCGGTTCTGCGAGAAAGTTACAACAAGCAAAGGTGCGTTCAGTGGCTGCGACAAATGCTTGATACCAACGGAGCAGGGTTTGTGGAAAGTTGTCTTTTGATTTATGACAACGCGCTCTGTCACTCGCACCTGGAGCACTTTTTCCTGGAGGAACCGTACCGCTCTGGGAAACTTCTAAGCCTTGTGCCATACTCTCCAGCTGTCAATCCCATCTAGGGCATCTGGAGTATAATAAAGGCTCAGGTAAAACAGACAATGAAGGGACGGTACTCCGAGATGCTCCTGGAGGATCCTGAAGGCGTTATGAATAAATGAGAGTGGCGGATTCGTATTTCGGAGCAAGCGGTGTCTGAAGCACGGGCCTTAGTGACGCAGCAGCATTGCGAATAAATGGTTCAGCATGTCACTATGAATTATGGGAGTGTTGTTCATTTGGCCAATCGGTAAGACATTCTGTTGGCGGTAAACTACCTGTTCTACACGAGAGTTGCTCTTACTTTATTATGATGACGGGTCAGAGTGCATTGTATACCCTGCTAGCAGTAGCCACTTCTCTATTCGGAGGAACAGCGTGGATTTCCGGTAAGTTAGTGTGTGTGGTCGCGTCGCATACCCTTTTTAGTTGCCGCGTTTTAGAACGATCATGTAAGAGTTTGACAAATAGATGCCACTCTAACACGGTTGTCTGGCAAGAAATTTTGTTCTACCGCATGTTGTTGATTGTGTTTGGAGAGCCAATGGATAAGGACTTTGTTAAGGGCATAATAAATACGAAAATTGAACTATGCAGACTTGACAGACATAGGTAACGTGTGTGGCCGTTTGTCGAATTGCTTAACCCGTTACACCAACGCAGGCGGCTAGACGCTGCATTCGGGAACGCAGGGCATGTAGGGCAAGCACAACTAACGTTTATCGCGCTCTCTAGGGAAATATTTCCGGATGGGTATTTGTCAGTTGTGGACTATATTCGAACACACCACAGGGTTACGGTGAGAGCATGCTTTGAAGCTACAAATAAAATGTACTGGCTTCGGCGAATCAAATTTACTCCTCAGTTTGTAGCGTCTGCACAGAAATGGGTGGCTCCGCATAACGCAAACCGGTCCCTGCATTCATATGGCATTTGCTATTTGCAAGTGGAAGTTCCTATTTCGCTCCAACCCAATTCTAAGTAGGTAAATGATGCGGTTATAGCCGGATATCTATTGCAATCATATCTCGTGCGTGTTGTTATCATCCATCCATACACCTCAGGCTCCATCGTTCATTATCAGCTGTGCCTACACCGTGCAGCTAAACGAGATATAAATCAGGCGCACTCTCCATCCACCTCGGACTCCTAGTAGGTAGTTGATAGGAAACTGTCCAGCCACCTACCAAGTATCTGTTTCTCTTTTCAATCCCCTGGGTCTTTGAGGACCCAATGTACGTCCGGATACGGAAGCCCTGGGTACTCTCGAGAGGATGCACGTTACATTAGGCGAGCGATCTGTTAAAACAGCTGCAGTGTTGTTCGCGGGAAAATTAGCAGTTAACTTACGTCCTTAATTGCCATGAGCTAAAATTTCGCATGGTTTACTAGCACATTCCACCAGGCGCTTTTCATCAGGTACGTCATCTACATCGTTGCTAACTTGGTGATGCAGCTCCGCTGTAAGCGGTTTGGTTTTTAGTACACTCGGTTTGTGTCTGGATTAGCTACTATCGATGATTGAGCTATGGTGTCCTTCCTGGACTCACAACACGTGATCGTACTTAATGACGGGGGTTTGCATTATGTAGACGAAGAGATGACAATCCGCTTTGAATACATTTAGTTGTTTCGTTTGCAGAGGCGCGCTATGGGGGCGCGTAGACGGTCCGCCCAGGGGCCACATTTTTATTACCGTCGTATGTTGGATACCAAATATAAAGGACAAATTATCCGGATAAGCTGTGGGTTGAATATTTTAATGTTACTCTGTATGATGAACAAGACATTTGCGCCATGTGTCACACTTGTGCAAACGTTCTTCCCAGTGATCCTCTTATTTGTTCCATAGTGGTCACTTGCCACACATTCACCTCAAGGTCCCAAGCGCATATTAGTTTGCATCGAAAACTAGTGTGCTCTTTACCGATCGTTTGGCCTGCAAGCGTCTATACTGCCCACAGTAAGAGTGATAATGTTACCACACCTCGGGGGGCAAAAGTAGTTGCCACTATCCACAGTGCCAAACGGCCCATCAACGCACTGTATGTTCGTAGGCTGGTGAGAAAATGTGACAAATCTGAGAGCGTGTGCGACGCCAAAAAGACAGGGCGGCCTCGCATCACCACTGAGGACTTCTTCTTGTGTGGTGATTCGTAAGGTGCTCAGAAGCTGCGATCTGAGCATTCGTAAACTCGCCCAGCATTGCGACACCACCAGATATGCTGTCCATGGGATTTTGAAGGAAAGGAAATTCCAGAAGTATAGCTCCAATCGAGTGCAGGTTTTACCCCCTTGTGATTCGGAGAAGAGGCTTCGTTTTTGCCGCAAGTTTTTGAGTGCCATAGACATCCCTCCAATGCTTTTTACCGATGAGGCTGTTTTCCGTTTGCACGGTGCGGAGAAGCAACCGTTTTGGGCAACGTGTAATCCACGCCGATGCAGCGCTTCACATACACAACATGGCCCAAAGCTCATGGTATGGGCTTACTTAACTGGCCCAAGAATCGTGGGACCATTTTGCTTTTCCGAAAACGTAACCGGTAGGTTCTTTCCGCAGTACTAATGCCTTACGCTTTCTAGCATCCTTGTACAAGGAATTACTGAAAAATTGTGTAATTCCGGAACTGGAACCCGCTGGGTTGTTAAGTACCGTTTGGTTGCAACAAGATGGTGCACTTGCACACTATGCACAAACGGTGCGGGATTTTCGCAAGCAGATGTTCTCTTGCCGTTGGATCGGGCGGGGAGGACCTATAGAGTGCCTGCTCGGTCACCAGACTTCAACGCATTGGATTTCTTCCTCTGGGGTTACTTGAAACAGCGGGTTTACAAAAGGAAGCCAAACTCACTTGAGGAATTGAAGCAGAGCATTTTGCATGAATGTCGCGCGATCACAGTTGGTACTTTGGTGAAAGTGCTATCAAACACCATCAGGCGAATGCTGCACTGTACGCAAAACGCCGGCGGGAACTTCAAACTTCGCTGACAAATCTGAACCTTACACTGATAGTCTGTAAATGTATGTATCATGCAATGATTTATCGACTGAATTCATGCGCTAGCTATTGCTCTCTTTTTCTTTGGAAGGTCAGTTGATGGTTTATCCTAGGGTTTTGCATGCGCATGTCGTGTTATAAGTAGCTCGGGATATCCGCGTAGGTCGCCCCCAACTTGCAACTTGTCACTACGGTTCAGTTTCTCTATTACACCAAATCCACGTGGTAGAATAGCAGTCCAGGCTCAGTTTGCACGTTTGAACGAACACCTTCCCAGTTAAACACAAACCAATGAGGAGACAAGCAGTTGCTTTATAACTACGAGGGTAGACCTTACCCAACAGTCATGCGCTAGTGACACCGAGAAGTGACGTACCATGACGAAGGATCACTGCGGGTCCTTAACGTAATAGCTACGCAATGAACAGGTTGTAATCCTGAGACAAGATACAGGATTAGGTGTCGTCATAATGCAGAAACAGGGCTACATCCAGAAAATACAAAAATTTCTCGCAGACTCTAGTCGATTCGTTCTTGATGTGACAGACAGCGATGAAACCGAACAGGTTATGAAGTCAAAGGTTGGGGTGATTATGCCACTCTTCCGTATAGTGGGCACGTGTTGTTCATCGAAGCATCTTTGGAAGAACTGTGACAGTGATTCAGGTAGCTTGCTGGCCGCAGCCTTCAGTGCTTTTGGGCGAATGTTGTCTGCTCGCAGAGAGTTGTGATCACTCAGTGAGAGTAACTTCCTTAGCACAATTGCTGGGTGTAAAATTACCTGTGTAAACCATGGAGGCGGTAGTGTGTTTGACGTTATGGGACACGTAGAGGTTGTAAGTTCGAAAAGTGGGGCGTATTACAGCCGCAGAGCAGCAGCTGCTGTTTCAGCGCTTTGTACTCTACCGTCTGTTGTGACAAGTTAAAGTATGCTATGTTTTACTTTATGAAGATTTTCGACATGCCTATACAGTACTTTCTTGATTGCTATAAATGTTTTGGCTAGACACTGTTGATAATTTGCTTTGTTCTCACGGATCTGTGCAGTGCAGTGGTTGCGATACGTCAGGAAATTGCCCCAAGTCTCTGAGTCGATTTTAACCTTGCAGGCATTCCATACTGCATCCCTTACCGCCATGCATTCTCGAGCCCAGCTAATTAGAAGTGAAGACACTTTTGCGGAACGAAGTGGCTTGGTCTCTGATGCTCTGTTAACCATGTTACTGAGTATTTCAATGAAGTCAATCCAAACGTTGTCAAGGTTACTGTTGTTCGAGAATTCCCAAGCGGATGCCTAGACCAGTCATTTCATTATGTGGTAGCATGAGATTGTATGAGTTAGTTCCGAGTATTCAGATGGGTGCTCTGCATAACAAACCTAGTTAAACGTTATTACTACCTGGTCGCTGAGACCTAATGGACTTTCCATCAATAACGTGTCAATCATGAGCTCTGCATTCGTGAACACAAGGTCCAACATGGACGGTTTGTTTGTTGTCCTGAATCTAGCTTTCGTGGTGTTGATTGTACAAGGGAATATTAGCGCCAAGTCCATGCAAGTCTGCTTTGAAATGTTCATTGGTTGATACCGATACCTCCAGATTGTTTGAAGCCCCCGGGGAGAAGAATGTGGCTGTACATAATGCGTGCTACCCTGTTCAAGGCACGTAACGAGCGGGAATGCATTTCCGGAGTGGATATTGTGGGGCGGTATAAAATAGCCACGAGATATATGACGTTATGTCTTAGTCCTAGACGGGACCAGAATTGGTCGTGAACATGAGTTTCCAGGTCATCAACCATTGCATATCGCAGGTCGTTATGGTAGTAGAGGAGGACCCCACCTCCTCTACGAGGGCACTCGTTCCGGATGAGTGACAATCTTACTAGCTCAACCTCAGCATCAGCCACTTCTTGGTGCTACCGAGTTTTAGTACTAGAAAGTAGGTCCCACTCATTCGCAACATGACGTAGTCTAAGTTCGGTATGTTTACTAAGGGAGCCCTTGGGCGTTTGTGTAATTACCTGAAATTTGCTCAAATTTAAGCAATATTTCGGAGGTTATGCAACTCATACGTGTAGTTTCGCTGACTGGGTGGCCGGCGACTTATCGTTTTTTCTATGGGTATTTGGTGAAGGTTTCGATGTCTTATTTATCGTTTGTCTACTTAGGCTTGTATCTAAAAGTTTACGTACAGCGTAATGTGTCTGGTCACTGCATTCTACAACATGTTTTGTTAGCTCATCAGACACACTGCAGGTGCATTGCCCTTTTATAGTTGCCATCACGTTAGGGGCATATCGCCGACTGTCTTCAGACGAAGCTCCTCAGATGGCAGCCTGCAAATAAACGTGTACCAGCTTTTTAGCAGTCGTGCTACTAAATGTATTAAGGACGCTGGTTTTACAGCAACGCTTTAGTCATCGCAACTGGTTGGAGTCGAATAGCGCTGGTGCGGAAATTTGCCAGCTTATTATTAAGCTATGGTTAGCTAAGGTCCAAGTAAGCTATGGTTAGTAAAGCTGCTCAAATGGAATTGACTTCTGTGAGGTTGGTAGCCCAAGCCTTATTTACAAACTCGGCTTCAAAACCAACTAGATAAGCAAGCCTTAAGGTTACGAGTATAAAGTTGAATATCCCGACCGTTTAAACTCTTACCCAAGCTACTACTAAGCTACCTACCTGGGTCACTTTCTTCGTTATTGCTAAAAGTTGTGGAGCTACGCAGACGGTTTGACAAAAACCAAACGCATTACCAGTATACGTAGATCAATATTTTATCTACCCTAGCCCATTGAATGCAAGAGCACCTACACATGCTACCGGGAAGCATGTGATGCTGGGACAAAGTCTATTAAGGACACAATAAGCTCGTCACCATAAAAATGGCCATTACCGAATGCAGTCACAACATACCATTGTGTAAACAATACTCCGTACCTGTAGTTAATCAAAGTCGTCTAAATGGCGCGTTTCTGTCGGCCTAACCCGACGGCACTCAAAATGTGGAGCAATGGATATCCAGACTGCATCGACTATTTTGGCATCCATCAACCTTCAAGCAGACTCCATCAACGAAGGTGAGCTGTACTTGTTTTCAAGAACTCTGAAAACGGGAGACAAAGTGTAGCCCATTTTATAGCTAACTACCCATCACGTGATTGCATTGTACTTCACGAATTTTCCAGAGCAGTTCCAAGATCGAATAGCATAGATATTCATAACCCAAAAGATCATCATAAGCAGAAGTAGGAAACATAGAGCTTTGCCCATGGTTCACCCGAACTTCAGAGTTCCGATCCGTAAGACGCATAAGCTCAGGATTTAGAGTATCTACATTACACTCGTAAAACACTATCCATGGGTGAAGTGATGACAAACGCTATGTCATTTTACTTTCAGCACTCTTCAAATAAGACCTGGTCCTTCCTTGTACGCGAGTATTAAAACGCTTCCGGAACTGTTATCCAAATTCCAAGACTATTTGTGATCTTGTTTGCATGTAATGTCGTTTAACATCTGGTTTCAGTTCGGCAAGTCCATGCAAAACCAACAGGGTCTTTTGTTGCCTACTATGATTGTTTTTAGTAATCGGCTTGCAGTTGATCCCAGCCGGTAGCTGCAAATGCAACAGTTTACTCACCACACAGTGGGAAAAGAGACTCCAACGGTGAGCGGTCTGTTCGTCTACCCAGAATGGTCGCATAATCTCAGTATGCGATTGGCTAAAAAAGTGAGCGACGGCCAACCTCACAGCAGTTCACAAGGGTTTACGCCGTTCGCTTTTACCTCCAGACACGATTTTGACTTGGCTTAGTTGCACCGTTATATACCAAGGCTTGGATAGCTAGTATCTTCTCCCTGATTAAACATTTATAGAGATATTAGTTGGTGTGCTTATGAGAACACATGTTCAACTCTACCACACTTCCGTCACTCACTAGCCTGTCACAGAGGCTGTACCAATTTTCACGCTTCCCGACCTGTTTGAGGCTGTTTCCCAAAAAACGGGTTCACTATAGACAAATATCCTAGAAAGTTTTAGTTTAAAAATACAACTGACTACTTTTTACTAGAAAATAGGAAAATGCAGACCATTCTTAATAACGAGCTTTCAAATATAGCAAATGCACATTTTTGAGCGATTTTTATTAAATTAATTGTGGTGTACTTTATTGGGACGGCCGATAATGCTTAGCCCTAACAGATTTCTGATGTAGTTGGTGCAGTTTCGGCTAACATACATAGTAACTCGTGCTCCAAATTAATTTGGTTCCTTGTTTTTACTTTCGTTTTCACCACTGTCGAAAATTCACTTTCACACCTATAAGAAATGCAGAATGGAATCAGTATTCTCAAGACAATCTCGGATAACAGTGGGCACTCGCTACCAATCTTTGCCCAGTTTTGATCATTGTGTGTTTTTTAAATATAGTTTCAATGTGTGGTCTTCACGGATCCCAAGGAATTGTGTCTCAGCCTCAGTTTTAGTATCTGGAAATACTCACTTATCTACTGCAATGCGTCTCAGCACCCAAGCATTTACCTGGCGATTTTCCAAATCAGGAACGTGCTTGGTGATCGGAAGTACCACAGATGACAAACTAGCAGTTGTTTAATCTGCGCACATGCAATGTTAATTTCCGCCACTGTCGTTTTCATTCAAATACGGATATATATATATATATATATATATATATATATGTGCTTGACTAGCGGGAGAACCTATGGTGCTCTGAGGCTGGTGGTGGCTAGATCCTGACAGGTGGTCTACCCACTGCTGCTACTGTTATGCCATGGACTCATACCCTGGACGCCTCCTCGTGGCAACCGTTGGGTGGGAGTTGGGTTACGCCCTTCTCCCTGCTGAAATCCAGAGCAGCAATCCGCATGGGTCAGTGAACTCACCGTGTGCTAGACCCGCTGCATTTCGAGTGTACATTTAATCGAAGACTTTGGCTGAGGATCCAAGTCGTTCTCCTCTCTGGTGTGGACGTCCTGCCAGTATCCTAGTCTATCCTCTTCGGGGGTTAGGAAGTGATCGATGACCCACTTCCCATAAAATCTAGCCATGGAAGACAACAGGTCTGCGGGTTATAAGCTCACAGCTCGATTGGTGTAGAGCACGAGCCCTACACATTTTCTCTGACGGTGGGAGTGCACCACAGGGTGTTCACTGGTTTGCTACTGTCCGCCTCAAGCCAGGCAGCTCCTGGGCAAATTGGTGCAAACCCGCCAAAACCCACCTGCGTCTGGCCCTGGTCGCAGGTGCGTATCCTACTACGATCGCAAAACATATATGAATTGTTCCATTACCTCCAAGACTGCGTGTGACGGCCGTCAAGCATATCTTAATCTGTCTCTGCAATCACATTCCCGAGCTGGATCTGCTCCCCAGTACGTTATGGGTCAGGCTATTGAGCCAAAGGCTCTGGATGGAGTCCCTCAAGCAAACCTCCGAAGCACAACCGTCAGCTCACGTACGATTGCCCAACAATGCAATCGTGTGGTTGCGCGCATAGCCCTTAGCATCGGGTGCCGGAACGTGCGCACACTACTGGACCGGAACTCAAGTGAGCGCTCCGAGCGACGCACTGCACTCGTCGCGATGGAGTCGGCGTGGCACAACATCGATATTGCGGCGCTCAGTGTGACCCGGCTCGCTTATCAAGGTAAGTTACATGAAGCGGGTGCTGGCTGCACGTTTCACCGGGTGGGCAACGCCACCTCAGCACCACGTGATCATGGGGTCGGATTTGCAATACCCGATCGCCTCCATGGCCAGCTGGTGGGTGAACCAACAGGCATCAGCGCGCGACTGATGACTGTTCGCCTACGACTCGGAAGAGGTAATTTTGCCACCTTTATAAGCACGTACGGTCCGACCATGTGTTATCCTGATGACACGCGTGATCAATTCTACACTCGGTTATCCTCCGTGGTACAATGACAAGGAAAAGCCGACTATTTCTGTTGGGCGCTTTCACCACGCGTTGGGTGTGATGCATCAGTGTGGACAGATGTCATCGGTCCGCATGGCATTAGTTCAGCGCATGCGAACGGTGACAGGCTGCTCTCACTGTGTGTCACTCACTGCCTGGCGATCACGAATACGCGGTTGGCACTGAGTGCGAGTGATATAGCGATTGGACGCACCCACGGAGTGGTCACACTCACCCTGCTCGACTATGTCATCGTACGTCAACGTGATATGTGTGAAGTGCGCATGACACGTGTACTGCGTGGACCTGTGTGTGGCACTGATCACAAATTGGTGTGGACCAAACGGTGCATATATTTTCCTAAAGCTATGTATTGCACTCCTGCCGTGAATCGGCGTAAATTTGTCATTCTCTCCATCGGTACTGTGATGAAACGTATTGAGATGGAGAAGGCGATGGCTGAACCCCTGTGTGTTGTGGACTGCATAGCCCCAGTGGGCGACCTCTGGCACCACATTTGCGATAAGGAGACAGCTGCTGTCGAGGAGACCATCGGGTGCGCAAAATGTAAGCGGCCTGATTGGTTTGATGAGAACGATGCGACGTGGTATCAGAGAAGAATGCAGCATTTTCTGCACATGTCATAGACCCCAGCGACTTGGGAAAGAAGAGAAAATTTAACAGAATTGGACGGCGACTGACCCGAAATCCGTCGCTTTTTGTTCTTTTCACCAAGGCATTCGATACGGTGAACCGCGAGGCATTGTGGCTGGTGTTGGATAAATTTGGTTGTCCTAGTAAGTTTATAAGTTTAACTGAATGTCTGCACAGAGTTATGCGAGCGAGGGTGCAGCTGAGTCGAGAGACCTCGGATGACGTTGCAGTTGTCACTGGGGTGAAGCAAGGCTGTGTCTTAGCTCGCGCCCTGTTTAATATTTATCTTCATATCATGATGTCCCTTGCTTTTGATAGCGCTTGTGCTTAGGTCTTCTTGTGGAGTACCGTATTGATGGTGGGTTGCTTAACATCCGCCGTTACGGTGCCAAAACTCTAGTCTGTGAAACAACTATCCGTAGGTTGCTGTTTGCTGACGACTGTGCGTTCTTTGCACACAGAGCGGATGAGTTACAGCACATGACTAATGCTTTGGCTCCGACAGTGGACGAATTCAGGCTCAGCAGCAACACTTGCGAAACTGCCTGTCTCTTTCAGTCTTCGCCGGAGGTGTAATCTTTAATATTGCCTCAGATCAGCATCGGTGGTGACGAATTGGAAACAATCTTCCGCTTCTACTACCTTGGGAGTCTGGTGTCGACTGATCAGCAGATACACAGTGAGCTTCGTATCCGCGTGTCGAAGACAGCGGCGGCATGCGGAAAGCTTGAGTACCAAATGTGGAACAACCATCACCTTACCGTAAGCATCAAGCTGATGGTGTACAAATCCATGGTGCTGTCCGTTCTTCTATACGGCAGTGAAACCTGGACGATGTACCGGCGAAATGTGCAATATCTTGAGCGGTTCTATCAACAGTCTCTGCGACGGATTCTGCGCTTTGGTTGGTGCAACAGAGTTGCGGACACGGAAGTGTTGCGTCGAAGTGGAATATATGCAGTAGGCTGCATACTTTTGCTGAGACACCTGAGGTGGTTCTGTCATGTGAGCCGTATGGATTCGACAGTGGATATGGAGTTTGTGTTTGGAGCTGTGGGTGGTGCACGGCAAGCCACCCATGGTCACTCTGAAGGCGCTGACGTCCTGTGGCTGTCCACAGTGACAGACATATCCGGAACCGGATGCGCCCAACCAGTATGGGGCACACATACATAAATGGTGGGCGGCATCCAGTTTCGAATTTGCCTGTCTCTGTGGCCAACCACAGGAGGCCTGCGACTTCAGAGGGACCATGGGTGGCTTGCGCTGCACCGCCCACAACTCCAACCACACACTCCATATCCAGTGCAAACACGAAGGAATAAGAACGGGAGGCATGCGGATGGGAGCCACGTTTCATCAACGGAGCCGGCTCACACTATTTCACAGGCAAGCACAAGCACGCTCTATTGGGGAATCGTGCGCACAAAAGGCGGGGGCTGGACCGTAGTCCGCTCCACACTAAGTGCATGGAACCACTCTTAGAGTCTAACACGGCCACAAGGACCGTGCACTCCGTCCCCTCCAGCAACGACCAACTATCTCCTGGAGCCAGTATGAACAAGCTAGTGGGTTATAGACAGGTAGGGACCTTTTCAACATGCACATCAAGCGCAGCCACACCGGAGGTATCAAGCAACAGCCAGTCGCTTATAACGACGACATCAAATAAAACAAATCGAACAGCGCATACAGATACGGTGACACAACTCTTCAGTAAAGTAGCAAATGAAGTAAGTTGGTTAGCAACGAATGCGCGAAAGTACAAAATGTACATAAGTTATTCCAAAGCATTCTACGAACGCGATGAAGTGAAGATAACCACAATTAGAGTACGCAACATGTGCAAGTTAATGGAAGATTACTCAGGTAGGCAGAACAATCTAAATAAATTGAAATAAAATTTATCCAGTTTAAAAAGTCCTAGTTCAAGTGTATGTTGGTTTAGCCCAACTGCGTTGAAGAAGCATCAGGAATGCAACATTACCATCAGCACTGGTCACTATATATATATATATATATATATATATATATATATATCAGAGTTAATTTAGGTGACCGTAATACAGATGAGACCGTCATAAACATTACTTAATAAACTCATTAGTATTGATAGTATAAACCAAGGAGTTAATTCACTCATTCGATCTTGCTACTCCTCAAAACAACAATAGATGAATGTCATCAATCCAACACTGAATGAGCACTGGCGTCCAATCTGCACTGCTGTCCGTGGTTGTGTGACCCTAAACCAAGTGTTTTGGTACACTTAGTATCGTCTCCTGTTATCGCGATTCAAAGAAGTTTATGACCCCTTTGTGTGTTATCTTTGAGCAATCATAAACATATGTCAATGCCTTATCATTCGTTTCAACCATCCTTGCCAAGCTTGTCTTGGATGATCGCTTTCTACCACCTCTTCTTCTCGATACGTCCTGAACACTTATAGCCTATTTAGCCCCTTCTACTTTGTAAACATTCGCTCGTTCCTTTACCTGGTAGGCTCCCACCCTAGTTATCACTGAACTCAGTAAGTTGACCTACAGAATGACACGAAAGAAGAACCATCGATGAATGATTCGATAGCGGCGCCACCTTGGTTTGAAGGACTGCAATCGTATTTTCAGTGATAAAATTTAACAGTGAAAACTGTCTACTTCACTGATCACTCATTAATGATTAGTCACTAATACCTAATCAATAAGGATTAAGTAGTTAGTTAGTGTTTTGATACAGATGACTGCAACAGTTTTATGACCCACTGCGTACTTACATTTATCCCCATAAAATTCCACTTTACCCTCGTGGGATAATTACCCGGATCTAGAAGCATCTTAGCGTTAGCTGCTATACCTTAGTATTCCATTGTTCAGGGGCTTCTCAGTAGGCCAACCATGCTTCAGTTCCTTCAGATATGTTTAGGGATATCTTCCTAATGACAGAAACGTGAGTGGATGGCAAGATTGTTGATGCTCGGGCCAAGCCACTTTCACTTTTCTCTCCTACGTAGAAATTGGTATCGCAAAGGAAGCCAGATTACTCGGTACTAACAAACTAAGCAAACTGATCGCATGCGGGTTGTAAATTACAAATTCACAAAGTACAAGTTTGAACTTTTTATCTTTCTTTTTCTATGCGTCAGCATATGCACGTATTTATTTTGACTTCGTTATGCTCTTTGTGCATAACCACGCGGATTAGAATGTACTACCGTGATATTGGTTTATTCATACCACTGGGGCTAACCGAAGCACCGTACTAGGGGCTCATTACCACGCACTACACCGTTGACGTGTTGGACACTGCTGTTCGTCTCACCGCTGCTCCCGTTTACCACTGACCAAGAATACAGACTGCCGTGGTTGTTTCGTCTCACTGTTGAGCAACCATGAAACTGCGTCTAACAGCCCAGTCTTAAGTCATTTATATACATTTAAATTTACTGTTATAGAACCAAGTGTACGATTTCCACTACGTCAGGGTTTTTTGTCTTGGGATTCAAGCCGTGCTTGAGACTAGGCCTACAGATTGCAAGGTTTCATCTACTGGTACTTATACAGGCTGGGATGTAACCCAGCCGAGCACAGTCAAAAACTATTTTGTCAACTAGTTAAAGCATATTCGCTCATTATTAGCTGAGAATTACTCGGTATCTGCGGAGTGTATGCAGTCTAACAATAAAGACATTTAACGACAAGCATTTTAAAAGATAAGTTTCTCGCTTCGAACAACATGAAAAGTTCCTGAAAAGCACGGTGTAGGAATGCACAACCCTGAGAGACCGGGTGGTACAGGTAACTAAATAGAACCACTGCATCAGACAAGTCCAAGAGAACAACTCAACACATCAGCAGGGCGTGGTATGGCATTTCTGTCTAGACTCAAGTATGTAACATGGACTACAATTAATTTGGAAGCAAAATATTCTAAATTAATGCTATGGGAATGGCATTCGAAAAATTGCGAACTGCACGCGAACCAGCAATGTTCTCGGAGAATCAGTAACTCTGACATTCAACAGCTCATCTTCGTCTCAGCTTCCAACACAGTGCATTTGTTAAGTCTGTTTTATCAGAGCAGCTACAACAGCAAAGCTCTCACGAATGATTCACTGGCTAAAAGCACTAGCTCTATAAAAGACTAGCTACTAGTTCGAATCTCGCTAGGGTGGGCTAGATGCAGATATTTGCTGAGTTCCATTAGAGAGAAACAGTCAATTAAAGCTTTCTTGAATATGCTGTGACTATCTACCTGCATCTGTCCTCGGAGAACCACCAAACTCGAACTAAAAGATACTGCTACCCCCAAAAGTGTAGGCGACAGATAATGAGCAAATAAAGTCTACTGACTTAACATCAGCCTGAGAGTCCGGATATAAAAACACTTGATACTTAGTACACTTCACTCTCCGAACCTAGTTGGACCTGTAAGTTCTGAAACAACGTCTCTAATTCCATTCACAGCGAGCAAAATGTCTCTTCTGTAACTCACTGACTAAGTCACGTTTTCTTAACCATGTGCTTTACTAGCTCAACTGCACGTCGTTCACTAAATCCGCTCGTTGCATCTCAATTCGCACTTTGTCTTTGAGGTTCCGAATACTGGTTACACCATCCCCAAAGTTTACCGGTCGCTATTGAGTCCAGCTCCAAGTCTTTTTCCATTAAATCCCCTGATGACCCATTATTCCTTTTTCATACACATTTTTCATCTATGCATTCACTATCATCTTGGATTTGTCAGCTGTGCATTGGTACCCATGTGAGCAGGCTTCTTTCACTTTTGTTGCGGACCAGCTTCTCTTTGTCTACCAGGTTACGTGCATACCGACGTCCTGAAATGTTTTATGTTCGCAAATCATTTCTTAATCCACCAAGCGTTAAATGCTACAGTGGACTAGTTTTAACCTTGCTTTGGTAGCTTTCCCGGTGGTCTCTGCTTTCTTGATTAATTATGTGAAATCTGTCGCTTGCACTTAATACCTATTGAAATACGTCTTATTCAAAAGTGTAAAGAGTTCAACCTTCACATGTCCATAACCCGTTAAAGCCAAAATGTGCTAACCGACACAACACTTAGTTTTCGGTTCACCACATATGTTACGAAATAGTAATTTCTCAACTTACTGGCTGAACTGCAATATTTCTGGACAGACTGACAGCAGCCCCAAATCGGGGATTGTGTCTTTCCCCTGAGGTCGTTAAAAGGCACGCCTGCCGCAGCTTCTAAAGCAATAACGCTGCCTTCAAGAACCATAAAACGTTACTCAGTTAATCTAGCTGCCTGAGGAAAATTCGACCGACAAAATCGAGGAAATTTACATGGTTACTTATTTTTAAAACCATTTGACGTGTAGATTTGAGACCATATGGTGAGAAAGAGTTCAGAAAGAATGACTTGTTTCAGCCACTCACATGCAAGATATAATAACATGGCCTCCAAGGCAGCGATTGGATTCCACAAGCTTCAGCAAGCAGTGGCTATGATCGACTTTCGTGAGCAAGTGCAAAATACCAAACCTAAGAGCGCGGACCCAAATCAATAGTTTAAAGCATGCACTTGTGGATTATTCCCTACACGACGCCAGACAAGCACATCTACAGGCTCGGCATACACAGACTGTGGAGCTCTTTTTCTATTGTGGTCCAGTTTTACTAGTTCAGGAGTCATACCAGGTTCCAGGCCATGGGAAAATACATTAAAAACTACCAACAAGCACGCTGGGCTCTTGAGAAGTACTTTCGATTAAATTCACAACTCCATTGTTCAAGTATATAAATGCTGCGTCTACCATTAGGTCAAACAAGTTATTCAATGCTAGCGGTCATCGTAAATGACAAATCCGCCTGGGGTTCGAGTTACGCGCAAAACTTCCCGGTCCAAGCAAGAAAGAAAGCCGAGACGTTAACCAGGGTACTATTTCACTAAGAAAGAAAATACAGTCAAACCTGCTATGGCGACCACCTGTCTAAGGCGATTACCTGTCTATGGCGGCTAACCAAAAATATCCCCAACGATTTTCCTGTTTTCGCATGGCTTAACTTGTGTTTCCCGTACACCTGTCTAACGAAACCGCGACCAGATTATCGTGATTCCCCCGTTCTATATAACATGTAAAAGAAGATCACCACACCACAGTTTCAGCTACATGCGGAAGTGTGTTAAACGCACCGACTGTGCTCACAAAAGTGTTCCAAAACTTAGGTCATGGAGACAGCCGTTGATGCCAGTGTAACAGCGTGAGCCATACTTACACTGAAGTCTAAACATGGTTATGGGGTAAAATACTGAAACAGACGAGATCACGGAAAATGAGACTGGATGTGTACTCGTGAGTGAACGACTGAGTACATTGCAACAGAGCTGAAGAGAAATGATCACCATAATAATTTAAGCCACCGTCGCATTTTGTTGCATGCATTACCGAGGGAGGAAAAGGTGTGTGAGGGCCAGCCTACCGTCTCAGTGCAAAGCATAGGGACTTATTGGAAAAGCTAGACCGAAAGCCATATGATGTCAATCCAATTCAACACGCGGCTCTACGAAGGACAGATAATTTGCATTAGTTGTCAGGCTATACAATCGGAGCAGTGTGCTTACCCGAGAAGCACACACCTGTTTACTTTAGGCAGAAATTTATCTCTTCTCTAATAACTGGTAGTCCATGGGTCAATGAGGTGCACTACGCAAGCTGGCCACCTGGTTGTGGACAGACAGGCCAACATCGCGGTTCCGACGTTGGTTAGATTTGCCAGATAAGTTTAGGCACACAGTAAGCCTCCTTTCTTAAGTGGATCACTGTTTCAGTGATGGAACGCGAGGATGCACTCATCTCGGTGCATTTTATGCAACCTGAGTTGCGTCAAGTCACTGATGGTCAGCGCGTGCTTATTCTTCGATTATATGGGACGGTGGGCTTAGTAAACCTGAGACGGTGGACTTAATACAGCTGAGACGGCGAGAAGATACAACAGCATAACCTCGGGAATGCGGCCTGTAAACGGCCGGCACGTGTTAAAGCTGGTGAAGAAGTTCGAAAACACTGGTAGTGTGTGCAACGCCCGAATTACGGGGTGGCCTCGCACCACAACGGACGAGAGTTCAGCTGGTGCTGTTATCCATGAAGTGACCGAAAGGACGGATCTCAGCATCCGTACAATCGCTCCTATTGTTGACACCAACCGTTACGCAGTTCAACGGATTTCGAAAGATTTCATCGGTATGGTGCACATCAAGTGCAAGTGTTGAACACATGTGATCTATAGAAGTGGCTTACGTTTTGCAGCTGGTTCTTGAATCACGTAGATATTCACTCCATTATTTTCACCGATGAGGTCCTATTCCATTTGCACGGAATACAGAAGCAGCACTTTTGGGCGACATCAAATCTACGACGCTGACGAGCTTCCCGTATGCACATAGTCCCAAGCTGATGGTTTGGGCTATACTAACTTGTCTACAGATTGTCGGACCATTTTTCTGTTCCAGGAATCTGGCCGGTAGGTTTCTGTCGTAATATACTAATGCCATACCATTTTTAGTATTGTCATGCGAAGGAATGCTACAGACCTGCGTACTTCCACAGCTGCAGGATGATGGTGTTTCCAGCACCAATTGGTTTCAATATGATGGTGCACCTGCTCATTATGCACAAATTGTGCGGGATTATCTTAACGCGATGTTCGGTCACCGGTGGATTGGTCGCGGAGGTCCAATGGAGTGGCCTGCCCGGTCACCAGATTTGAACTCTTTGGATTTATTCTTATGGGGTTATTTGAAACGAGGAGTATACAAGACAACGCCTACTTCACTGTAACTACTGAAGGACAGTATTGTCGACGAATTTCGCGCTATCAACAATTAAACTTCGTAAAAATTTCTGACCAATTGCCTCAGGCGATTTCTACACTGCAGGCAGAACGCCGGCGGGCACCTTGAGCATATCCTTCGTTGATGGATATATCACCGTTTAATGTTGTTCCCGTTACTATATGTATTCCCCGTTATTACTAATTTCTGGACTAAAATGGTGCACTGGTAAGCGGTGCAATAGGGGCTTCCGGCCAGAATGTATGCTAGGAGCAAAGCTGATTGGATAGCGCTTAGACTGACCAATTCTGTGCAACATGATTCATAATACCATCACTTGCCTTTCATGATTATGCCTAATGAATGCGGTGAGGGTGTGATCGAGATAGCAGTATGAGAACATCCTACGCGGTTTCATATTTTCTACCGCTCAACGGCGTATAAACTCCGACGTGGGATGAGTGCTTCTAAACAATAACATACTGGTCACTGAAAGGAGAAAGAAAGATAACCCCTAGGGTTGTAGCGCAGAATTCATCACATATTGGATTGCTCACCCAAATATAGCGAACGTGAGCTGGGTTTTAACCGTCGTAATACTGGTTTGTTTTACCATAATAATCTATACAATGACACTGTGAAGTACAAACTGGCCGTTTCTATGGTAATTCTGATTAGTACGAGATGAGCCGCAGGTTCCGAATTTGGTATATGTGCCTGGTCGAAAATCAAATGGCGCGAAGCCACCATCTGAGGGAATAGACTGAACGTCTCTAAGTCTGAATCCCGTCCGGATTTGCAACGGTGCACTCTGTGTCTATCACCAGGCAAGGCAAGCTTACGTATTCCCACCAGCACTTGGACTGGGCTTTGTGGTCCGTCATGGTTTGTAGGTCTGGTGTAATGCTAGAGAGATATGATCAAAACTTTACTTCGGAAATCGGGGTATGGAGGTCAACACAATATCCAAATGTGGAGTGGGCGTGAAGACATTAACTGGTTTCTAGACGACTTATTATTTTGTCGGGGAGATGTAAGTGTTCCAGCAGCTATCAGACTGCGAGGCATTGAGTCCTATACTTGCATGGCGAAATGATCTGAGAGCCAGACTCTCATTCATTTCCCCTCTTCGAGGTACGTTGGACAGTATAATTGGTATATTCTCAACTAGGTGAGGCACGGCCCAGATAAGCTGGTCCGATCATGGGTAACAAGGAAATGTAGAATGGTTTTACAAAACTGCTGTACAAAGACACTTTTTCCAATTCCATTGATTGTTGCTCCCTTGATTAGGTTTCAAAATTGGTCGTAATACACGACAATTGCGAAATTTCAGATATCTTTAGACGGAGGGTTGCAAAAAGCAAGCAAAATAGCAAAGTTTTAGGAGGTGAGTGACAATATCTACATGAAAAATATATAAAGTAAATCAACTGTATATTCCTCGACGATGCGAGAAGCTGTTCCCTAAAAGGAACAGACCAAATAATGGTACAATTTTTCCATGACATCGCATTAATACTGTCTCAGAAATAAACATGGGTGCAATTGCAGATTAGGTAACACAGAGTAGTCAGAATCGTTCTGCTATTTTTCTGCCACTGAATCAAGATTCTTCACAATCACATGACAGCTGCTTGGGCCGAGAAAAATATGTAATGAAAGCGGCTGTTGTCGGAAATGTTATGTTTATGTGTTTCGAAAATTTATTCAGGCACTACGGATACCGTTTTCGAATACGTTATCTAGGGACTGTGATGCCACGAACATTTTAATCACGTTTTGGACAGTTACCTCTGTACCAATTGCAAGCTTTACATTGCAAAGTGTATAGCATGTTCTGATATCACTTGGAAGTTTGTTCCAAATCTTTGTGTATTAGGTCAGAAGAAACGTTCTCTGTTTCTCGTACTAACTTTGGAATCATGACCTTTACCTCTTTGTTACGTATGGGATATCTGCTGTTTAAAGATATGTGAACCCCGTTATCAAGACTGCGAATTTGACAGTTTATGATTCTGTAAAGAAAACTGAGGTTCAGCTTCATTATCCGAAGTCGAAATGGGACAAATCCAAGTTAATCACATCGCTTTCTATATGTCAGCTTTGAGGAATATCCACATAGCTTTTTAGTGAAGCGTCTCTGGAACCTCTCAAGAGTATGCTGGTCAAAGTTCCGCAGATTAGACTGGACCACTGAACGGTATTCCATATATGGCAATACGTATGTTTACACAACGATATGCGATATTCCGTGT